>JALBCR010000629.1:0-328758 GCA_030710515.1 Abscondita cerata
TCATTGTACTTCGTTCAGTTACGTATTGCTCTTTTCCTTGGTTTTATTTTTTATTTCACTTGATACATTTGTACATTTTTTTTATTTTCCTGTCTTTATTCTCTACTGCGACATATCAATAAATTATTTTAATCTCTCCTGACACTTTTGTTATTTTTACCTACTTATATTTACAAACCTTAAAATTACCTTTAACAAATTTTATACAATTACATTAATCATTTTACATACCAAATAACAAAAATCGTCATCATGTTATGCAACCTGATTCACGTAATGTACGAACACTACTTTACATTTAATACAACAAATTTTAAAACAATTATGGCAATATATAAAAAATATGCGGGAGTACAATCCTATAATGTTTAACAAATGTTAAAACAATTCCATTTACTTGTTAGGTACTAAATTTAAAAAGTATGCTATCATATCCGAAATTTCCCTATTTTAAGCTTAAAAACAAACTCTTATTTTGGGAACCATCATCTTTAATTTTGATAAAATTTTGATAAATAAAAAGTTGCATCGATGCAACTGAAATATTTATAGATTATACTTGTTTTCTGTTAATATTGTATATTTTACACCATAAAAACAAGAATTACATTCTAAAGAACAACTGGAAAAATATAAGATATATTGGTAACGTTTCAATAGTTTTAGAACCGTGATAAAATCCATTGAAAATTTTGAATTTTTTGAGATTGATTTTGAGAACCATTTTGGGGTAACTATTTGTCTAACATAAAAGTTTACTAAAAAATGTTGTCCTTAAAATGTGTGTGACAACATACTTAACCACAGATTCCTGGGCTAAAAATAAGATGATTTAACCCAACTAACCTATATCCAAAAGTGCTTTGTTTAGCCAGTATTCTGATTCAAAGTTCAAAAATATTTTTTATTTTTCTTATAACAAAAGAACGGTTTTGTTGATTTTGATGATATCTGGTACTGCACTCCTTACAGATGTAGGTCATCTTTTAAGGTAATATTAGTAATTTAGTGTAATTATACCTAAAGAAGACTATTTTACGAAATTAAACTCTTATTAAATGACGACGTGGTTTATAATTTGACTAACAATGATCCGACTACGAAAATTCAAAACTATAACAACAAAATTACTAAAAAATTACTTAACAACGGACATATAGACAACACAACTTACAAAAAATTACAACTTACACAAGCGTTCCACCAAAACTATATGGTTTAGTAAAAATACATAAAGACGATCATCTCTTAAGACCCATAGTTTCATGCATTGGAGCACCTACGTATCATTTATCAAAATTCATATCAGACATACTCAGTAACATTTCACACATTTTCATTCATAACATCAAAAACCATGAATTAACAGATACCATACAAGATACAACAATACCATCCAATTATAAATTAATTTCGTTTGATGTAAACTCTTTATTTACAAACATCTCCAAAGAATTAACAATAAACTTAATACAAAAGTATTGGGATGATATAAAAACATTTACTACACTAGATTTAACATTCTTCACACACATTGTAGAGTTTTTGTTTTGATGCAAGTTACTTCACATGTAATAAAGAATATACTTGCAAAAATATGGAACAGCAATGGGCAATCCTGCTTCCCTATTTTAGCAAACTTAATAATGCCATTAGCTTTTATATGTTCGTTACAATTTATTGTTTGAACTTATTTTATGATAAGTTATGTTGATGATGTAATCACTTGCATCCCTGAAGATGAAATACATAATACTCTTAATATTTTTAACAAATACAATCTACATTTACGTACGAGATTGAAAAAGATAATTCATTACCCTTTTTAGATGTGAGGTTGATTAAAGATCAAGACACCAACAAATTATTAACTGACTAGTATTTTAAACCCATGGCATTCAATAGGACTATCAATTATTTATCAAATCACCAACAGCACCAAAAAATAAACATAGTTAAATCTATGAAAAACAAAATAACAAAACTAAGTAGTCCTAAATATCTCACTAAAAATCTAACCTCTCTAAAAATATATTGAAAAATAACAATTATCCTACTAACATTATTAACAGAATCTTATACTATAATTATAACACTAACACACCATCACCAATTAATCCCCTAATTCTCAATATATCTATACTAAAATTATTAATATACCTAACTTGACTAAACACCTTATCCCATTACTAAAAACTACTAACGTCCACATAGCAACATACAATAACAATACTATTTACAACATTATCTACACACAATTAAAAGACAAGACAAACATTCTTGACAAACACAATGTAGTGTATAAAATAGACTGTCTTGACTGTAATAAATGCTATGTTGGCCAAACCAAACAAAAATACGTAATAGGATTAAAATCATAAGTACGATTGCAACAACAAAAACCAGACTCTGCGTTAGCCGTACACCATATTGAGATGGGTCATAATTTTAATTTTAATAATCCTACGATTTTAAATGTAGAAAGGAATTATAAAAAACGTCTAATAGCTGAAATGATATACATCATCAAACACAATAATAACATTAATTATAACACGGACACACAAAATTTAAGCAATATTTATAGAAATTTAATCACTAAAATAAAATAGAAGAAGGAATTCCCATTATCATATTGTTATCTAGTCATTCATGTTTGTCGCGTGCCCAATCGTCAAACTTTTGCAAACATTCAAAGACGGCTTCGCGAAACAGGAAACCTTGCATCGATCACAGCTGATCGTGGATCATACAATTTGCATACCCAGTTTAGAAGAACAAATTCTGGAAATAGTAGAAGAAAATCCAGAAGTAAGTGCTTGATGCTAGCATTGCAAGCAGACGTTTCAAAGAATGTTGCTCATAGAGTTCTTAAAGAACATTTGCAATGTCCTTATCATGTACAAAACGTCCAGGAGCTTTTGCCCAGCTAATACCATCGCGCGTCTTGAGTTTTGTAGGTTCATTCAAGAAAGAAGAATTGAAGATGTCATTTTAATAGCAAAATTCTCTTTACTGATGAGGCATGTTTCACAAGGAGAGGTATGACAAATTTGGACCCAACGAACAGTGTATACAGATAAAAATCAGCACGTCATCAAGCAACATCCACTTTCAACATGAGTTTCGAGATTAATGTATGGATAGGGATAAATCGGCAGTTTCATCATAGGCCCTGTCATTTTACCAAATCGTTTAAATAGAGGGTTATTTACATTTCCTTGTAAATACCTTACCCGATATTAGAACACTTGCCGTTAAATCTTAGAGCGCGACATGTGGTTTCTACATGATGGAGCACCACCATTTCATTGAACGTTTGGAATCATCTTCATGCACAATTTCCTAAAAATGTTTAGGCAGAGGTGCTGATGCTCCTGCAAAATGAGGCACCTCAGTGCAGAGTACAGAACATTTCACAGTCCATTAAGAATGATGCAGAAATGTTACAACGAGTACAGTTCAATTTTTTACGTCGAATCAACTTTTGCATCCAGGGAAGGTAGTGGTCACATTGAGCATTTACTGTAGATCTAGTATAGTACACATACCTACTTGTCACTAATAAATATTACAACAAAATGCCTTATCGTCATTTATTTTTAGAATACCAGATTGCTAGATAATATCTGATTTAAGAAATGCAGTGCGCGGTCCCTCAGATTTTATTTTTTTGTGTCTAAACCTTAAAAGATCTCATCAATTAACAAGTAACAAAAGTTTACTAATGACTGTCTCTTTCTAAAACTATGTTTTGAAGAGTTATTGTTCTTAACATTTAAAAGTTTTTTGAGTGGTTACTAATTGATACATAATGATTCAAATGTAAATAACATATGAGATAGAAAATAATATTGTATGAGAGTTTTGGCCCACGGTCAGGCCTGGCCAATGGGAGCGCTTCCCTACCCAAGCCACGCTAACGTTACTGAGATGTAGAAGCTGGCGAACGTCTCCTGAAAGCGTTCATGGATATAGGCTTTAAGCTGGGTTATAAATAAGAAGAAATTATAGGTATTGTTTACTTAACGTACATACATTTTAGTATTCTATAAATATTATAAGATTGATGTAATTTTCAGTTTAAAAGATGAATAAATATGAAAATGTTATAAAATTATTTAAAACACAACAAAAATGCAGAAATTTACCACTTTTTAGCCGTTCTTACATCGCTACAGATAGTGTAAATGTTTCTGAGGGAGGTTGAAATGTACTGCTAACAATTCTTTAATTTGCCAATAGCCCGAAGCGTTCAGTGGGACAAGCTAGTATTCTTGCTACAATTCTTTTAAGCTTGGACAACATACTTTGTTTCACCCTGTAATATAATTAATAAATTTAATACATATTTAGAACACTTTGAACAATTGATTTCGAATGTACCCCTCAAGTGTTTATTTAACATTTCAGAAAAGTTACTAATATTATTAAATAATTACCTGGAGATTTATTTAATACGTGATTTATTATGTACAATTATAGATTGTTTGTACATGATATGTATTTAATAAGGATATAAACATAATAACGTACCCAGGTATTACAAGGCAAATTCAGGAAATTGTTACCACTTCCTTGTTGTAAATAAATGCATGTCTCAAAACATGTGAAAACTCTTTATACCATTTTCAAGACGCTATATGTGTACTTTTATTAATGCACTAAAAACAACATTTTTCTATTTTTATATTTGCCCTAACTTATAGGTAATAAAATGACAGGATCAAATTATGCAGATTGATCTCATTTCTATTGCAAAACCTTAAAATATTTGGTCTAAAAACTTACCGAAAAGAGAAAATTGAAAATATTTTTATTTGTTTATTATCCTAAAAGGTTCTTACGTATATTTTACATTATACTAAACATTTGAATAATTGTTGTTGGTCAAATTTGCATATTGCGGAGTAACCAACAATCAAACTAAGATGTTAATGTTTTTAATATTAATTATTTCAAAATTGGTACATAGCATCGGGTTTTGAATGGATGTTGCCAACTACGCTTTATAAAGGTTATTGAATTCCAAAGTGTTCATGGTTTGTACATTTTTCTATGGATAAAATGAACTATATATTTGATTTACCTTTTACTTATAGCATAATAGTAGGTGAACTGAATTTCTAAAAAATATAGTCACGATTAACCCTCCTTGAAGTGAGTTTCGTATGCGTTATGAGGCTTCGCAAGGCGAAGAAGATGGTTCATCCTTTATTCATGTGCACAAGATATATGCGCTAATGTCTTTGTCATGCGCCAACACACAACTTCAATAAATACTCCTCAATTTATATCATCGGGTTCAATTATTCTAACAAAGATTTACTAAGATTACAGTGTAATTGCTATTTTGAGAAAAAACTTTTATAGGTCAGCACGTTTCATAACACACACGGGCACATATAAATATCTTCGTAAAATTATATGACACGTTTCTTTTTCAGAAAATGTAAATAACTTTGAATATGTACGCATCAACATATTTTTGTAATAACGAATACAAATGTGCACAAAACGTATAAAATAATTTCCTCGATACTATTTATTAAGAAGTATAATTTGTAGCACGCGTAAATGTTACCTAATTTTCCACTAACTTTCTTTATTAAATACACAGCTTTATAAATTACTTTATAAACCTACGGAACCAAATGAACTTAGGAATATGTTAAGCTGTTTGATTTATGCGCCAGCATTTAACAAATAAGCCCTGAATTTCTGATTTTAAAATCATCTTTATCAAGCACGCATTGTTTACGGGAAATTAATTATTTACATACATTGTTCGACAAAAATTACTTTTACCGGTATAACAATGCCAAAATTAACAATATACCAGTATTTGTTGCTTATATTGCCAGGTAGTAGAAAAGCGTATTTGCATATTTTCTTATATTGCCCCATATTTACTCATATAAAGAATTTTTGTTTTATCCTATTTTATTTTTAGTACTGTTTGTAATTAGTTTCCAATTCAACAACTTTTGAAAAGGGATCTGTTTTTTTTTGAAATTATAATTATTTAACACGTTTCAGGTTATTCAACTTAATCAATATATTGATACCATTTAGTTCAAAACAATTTAAATCAAATTACCGAAAAGTTTCTACGATGTAGATATTTCTCTTCATGTGCAGATTTATGAATGGCATAACTTGCTGTTCGTCTATCAATTTCAACTAAGAAGTTTATTTGAGCGTGCGTCAGTTTATTGGTTAACTTTTTGGCAAATTAGAATATATTATTGGTAGACAATATTGAATTTGCTAACTTTAGGTCCCTCATGAAATACAAGTTCGAAATTGTAGATATTTTAGATCCTATCAGATTTATCGTTAAATGAGATTTTACAAGTTTTATAATTTAATAGACGTTTCTTTGTGAGAAAGAGAATTGTTATTTTAAAATTATTAAATTGACAATGTGTATAATTTCGGGAAAATTTAGACAGATATATGGGGTGAGTTGTTTAAAGCGTTTACAAGGCAATATCTTGTAAACGGTTAAATATATTATCATGAAGTTTGGTACGGGTAATAGGGTGATGGGGGACATATTTAACCATGTTTTTTAGTTTTACCCCTTCTTTAATTTCCTTTGGGGGAGGAAGTAGCTTTGGAATTTCAAATAGGATTAAATGTGATCTTCCTTCTGGAATTTAAAACTATATAAAAAACTACCTACGTGCACAAAATTTCTTGAGGATTTTGTTTCTCTGGTTATGAGTCAGGAATCAGGAGTCAGCAATTTGATCATGGGGTGTGCCACTCAGAATATACAATTCGTAAAAAATATCGCATTTACCCTGGTTAATTTTTAAGAGTTTTGCAATGATTCTTGAACCATCCAGAAAGTGTAATTTTTTCTAGATTTTTAATACGCTTAAACAAATTGTAAAATTATTACTATATTGCAATAAAATTATTTATAAATTACAATATTTGTCAAATTTGTTTCGTTACTAAGCTTGTCTGTAATCTGCGAGCCCATCAACTAATAGCTAGATTGGGTTATTTTATTAAGTAACAATAAATAAAAATGTGACTTTAGAGGCATACTATTTTAGATCCAATACCTTAAAGTAGTTAAATGGGTACTAGTAACGTTATAATTTCTAGAGATAAAACTATGTAGTCATAAATTCTTATTAGTTGGTATTAGATAGAATTCTAACAGTGACAGCTACACACACAATTTCCTTTTTTATTAACAAATACTGGAAGGTATTGTATTTTAGTTAGTACAACTGAACCAATTAATAAATCAGTTAAAAAACTTTATGGATGATTTAGGATTAATATTATACAATGTTCTTACTGATACATTAAATAATCAAGAAAATTTTACTTTTAGTTTTGCAAAAATTGTATAAGCGTTACCAAAATTAGACTTTTCTAATTGAAACCACGTGTCGAAGTAAAGTTTTTGATGCAACTTTGGTATTTTTCGGTAATTAAATAGACGCTTCAGTTTAGGGTTCCTATTTTTTATACCAAAATTTACTATTTAAAGTTTCAAAGAAGTATTGTAAACTGGCGACTTTATGCACTACTTTAGATGAACAGAAACTCTCTTTTTCTCACTAGTGATACGTTTTAAACGATATTTAAGATGTTAGTTTTTTTGCTAGAATGATTTTTTTTACTACATACGTAAACACATGCAAACTACTTTAGTCAGCGTAAACATGTTATTATTATTATTATTAAAGAAAGATAAATTGCAGAAGGCGATCCTATTGCAGCCATTTCAACTACCAGAATATATAAATATATATATATATATATATATATATATATGGATGGAATCATCGCAATAATTCTGGAAGCTACAAGACCCAGATCTCACAGAACACATTCACAACATCATGAAACAGATATGGGAAACGGAAGAGATACCGGAAGAATGGCGCACAGCACTGATACACCCTCTACACAAGAAAGGGGATAAGTCGGACCCAAACAACTATAGGGGCATCTCACTGGTACCTGTCACATATAAGATACTCTCGAAAGCACTGCTAAATAGATTAGAGAAGCAAACAGACCACCTAATTGGTGAATACCAGGCTGGGTTTCGTAAACACAGGTCGTGCGCTGAACAGATATGGAACCTTAAGATGATTCTGCAACACAAACAGAAAACATAACCATCACCTTCGTCGACTTTAAGAAAGCGTACGACTCAATAGACAGAGAAACCCTCTTCAAAATCCTGAAAGAATACAGAGTCGATAGGAAGACACTAACATTAATTCAGCAAACATTAACAAACACGACATCTAAAGTGAAGTTTTGTGGAGAGCTCTCAGAACAATTTGAAATTAAAACAGGAGTCAGGCAGGGCGACGGCCTCTCACCATTGCTGTTCAACATAGTACTGGACAAAATAGTGAAGGAATGGGAAAAGGCACAGAAAGGAGTCCTTTTAGGAAAAGTAAGAGTCAAGTGCCTAGCGTTCGCAGATGATTTAGCCATCATAACGGTACGAGAAACAGAAACAATAAAAGCCATAGAGGAATTACACGAAATCGCAGCCAAGACCGGACTACAGATATCATATGAGAAAACAAAGTTCATGAGCGCCCAAAATACTCATCACTACATACAAAGTATGGAACAATACACAGAACAGAAAATTTTAAGTACCTAGGAGAAACATTACAGATTACAGGAAGAAATAACGTATCTAATGAAGAGAGAAAAGTGAAACTAGAGAAAGCCTACAAATTGACTTGGAATCACTATAATAAGAAAGCTATCTCACGAAAGGCCAAGCTACGACACTACGAGACGGTGGTGCTACCAGAAGCACTATACGCAGCCGAGACCACAGTAATACAAGGGCAGACACGAATCAAACAGATAGAGAAGACGGAGAAAAATACTCAGGAAAATTTTGGGGCGACGCAAAAAGACGGGGTATGGATAAAGAGGCCAGCTGAAGAATTATATGAACACACGGAGAAAATAACAGACAAAATCAGGAAACGAAGATTACAATTTTATGGGCACCTCAGCAGATTGGCACCACATAGGATAACAAGACAGATCTTGGACTGGGTTAGCACAAGGAAAACAACAAATGGATGAATGAAGTAAGAAATGACATGGAACAACTCAACATCACACAGGAAACAATACAAATCAAAACACTCTTTAGGAATCTGACCAGAAGAAATAAATTACAAGAGACACCATACAATAAACGAACACAATGGACTGAACAGAGACGACAAGAACACAGCCAGAAAATGAAGGAACACTGGGCGAACAGGAAAAAAGAAGCCGAAGAAAAGACAAGACCTAAAGTGGACTGAAGAACGGAAGCAGAAACACAGCACACGAATGAGGGAAGTTTGGGCAGAACGTAAAGAGAAACAACAGGGAAATGGACATGACGTTTAGTCTAAATGCGCTCTTCAAGGGCATAACACAAATAATAATAATAATATATATATATATATATATATATATATATATATATGCATATATTTATATTTGTGTAATCAGGGATTATGATTTAAAATTGTGCCTATAATTATATTTAATTGAATATTCTATAATTTATTGTTTACTTTTAAACTGAGTTATTTTATTTTCAGATTCTAATACACTGTTAGTTAGGACAACCTCAGCAATACTAAAGCGTTCTAGTTTTCAAAAAGACCTCATTTGTTGTTAGGAAGTGCTGTCTCACTGTTGTAGTGAAATTTTCTTTTGCAGGTTTAAAGTTATGTCTTCGTAAATGTTTGTTGTCCACTAAACTACAAAAGTTATTATATTTACTGACCCAAATAAGTGATGTGTAATTCTAAATAATTTCTATCAGAATCTGCTCTTAGATGTCTGTCTTCAACTTCAGAATATCTAACTTTTCGCCTAGATTTGTACATGGCAAATTTTTAGTCAACTGCCCATCTAGTTACTGCATATTTGAACTCTTTAAAGGTCAAATTTTTTTTGTATTATGATTGGCTTAAACTTATAATGCAAACTCCATTTGCAGTCGTATGTAGGTAACATATAAAAATTTTCACTAATTCGGGTGAAGGAGTAGAGAAAAACCTTCTTTAACATAAACAACATACTAAACGCTTTTGAGGCTAAAGTTGTTTGTTGTAGCCACATAAGGTCCTGCGTAATCATGATCCCTAAATCTATTTGCGACGTAACAGCTGGTATATCGATATTGATTAAACTATAATTTGTGCTTGGGTTTCTACGCCTAAATGCATCACTGTACATTTGTTAATGTTGAGTGGTAGTTCCCATTTAACGCACCAGTCTAGCACCGTAGACAATTTTTGTTCTAGGTTGCTGTTATTTATTAGACAATCAAATAATTTGATGTCGTCTGCATAAGCCGTGTAGTCTGATTGTAGTGATAATAGTAGATCACACATGTATACGCAAAAGGAACAAAATAGGACCCAACACTGAACCTTGTGGTACACCACTTACAACATTTCTTGCTACCAGATAATTTGTTACCAACACGAACCACAAATGTTTTTCTGACAAAAATGCTTTGATCCGAATTAAAACATACTACTCAAAGCAGTTTCAGTTTATGCAGCAAATGATGCGGAACTTTATCAAACGCCTTGCTAAAATCAAAAACAAAACATCCAAGAGCTTTTTGTTGATCAAGTATTTTAGTCAAGGGTGTTAACCGTAGTTAAAGGTTGAGTGACAACAGAACGATTTGGTAGAAACCCGTGTTGATTGTCAGGACAATGCCAATTTCAAAACAATGTTCTAACAATTTGCGGTTACCACTTTTTCCAAAATTTGCATACAGCACATGTTAAACTAACAGGTCTATAATTGTTTGAATTGAGTTTATCGCCTTTCTTAAAAATGGAGTAACTATCGCTAATTTCCATTGTTTAGGAGTTTGTTAGTAGACAAGAATGTTTGATAAATTTTGTTAATGATGAGATTAAATACTTGCAATATAATTTCAAGAAATCAGTTGTTAAGTTATCAGGGCCTGAGTGATATATTTTTAGATAAATGGTTTATTTTTTAACTACTTCTTCTGTAATGTCCATGTTTTCTTTGCTTTATACAGGAAACAAAATACTAAAACAAAAAGACTCAGCATATTTGCAGTTTCTTCATAACTTGAACATAAATCCCCGTTTGGAATTTTTATGATTGGGTAGAAACTTTTGTGGTATTCCTATAGGACTTGTAATCTGCAATTTTTAGCTAAGTTTACGTTTTGAAGCAACACTAGGTCAATATTGCTTGAATTTTGATATTATGATTATATCTAGTAAAGTCATTAACAATTTGAGAAATGTTGTTGTGATTAAGCATTTCAACAAAAAGATTTTCAGGTTTGAATAGTGTATTAGTAGTTGTCGCCCCAGTTAATATGATGATAATTAAAGTCTCCTAGTATTAATAAATTTAGTAGTTTTGAAATTGCACTCAATGCTTGAGTTAATTTTGTCATTATCAATAGTGTTTAAAGACAAATTAAGAGAGGAGGACGGTATACACAAGCAATAACAAAAAGTAAAATTTTGATGATAGTTTTTACTCAAATAGAGTCATACGGTTCAAGGGATATATCTAAGACGTTTAATTGAAAATTATTTTTAACGAGAGTATCGCTTATACATATGCACCCCCTCCTAGATCTTTTCTAAAGATGGTGAAGTAATTTAAATAAATGACATTATCCTTAATGTTAGAACTTAACCACGTTTCTGTTAAAGCAACAATTCTTGGTTTATTATTAGTAATCAATGGGGAGAACCTCGTTAAATTTAGCCATTAGGTGATGAAATATTAGAGTAATAAATTTTGCATGTAAAGGTTTGCCTAAAATTAGTTTTTTTTCTCAACAATTTGAGGGGATTTCTTTATGTATTTTATGGTCAGGTTCGATTCCACATTGTTAACTCGGTTTGCAAGTTATTCACGTACAGTTTTGAGATGAGTTTGTTGCTGTTTGGTCTTGTCATCGCTAACAGTTATTTTAGAAAATTTATCGTTACCTTTAAGAGCGAATTTTTTTCTTAGACACAACCTGGCCTCTTCATCAGAGTTGAATCTTAGTTTCATCATGCGCGGTTTTTCATTTTTAGACAATCCAATTCGGCTAACATTATCAGGTTGTACAACTAAAGAAGGATCAATAATTTTTAAAATATCCAAATTACAGTCATTAACATTGAACATTCTAGAGCATTATAAACATTAACATTTTTAGCACGCTAAGATCGTTCCACCGATTCATTAATGACAGTTTCTTTATCCGATACCGCCAACAAATTTTTTGATTTGATTAAAAATTCAATATTTGATGATCTTCAATGTAGTTATAAATAATCCTGAAATCTCTCTGAAAAGAGTTACCGTTTTCCATTTTGGGCCAATCATCGAAATAGGAAAATAATATGGGAAAAAGTGTCAAAATACAGATTGTCAAATGAGTTGATGTTGTGTTTACGCAACATTAGCCAGAACCATGAAGTTTTAATTATATCACTAAAGCAAGTCATATGTAACACGTGCTGCCTACGGCATACTTGGCACCTTCTTAATTGTGTTATAAAATGGAAGTAATGAGTTAATAGGTACAAATCCAGAATTATTAAAAAAACTGATTGCTTATGGATTTGTTAAAATTAAAAAATTAAAAACTAATGGCAAAATTGGCAAAATTTTGAAAAATTATTAGAACGCATAGCTTTCCTAACAAAGCAACAGCAAAGAAGGCAAAAATTAGGAAGACTGCTTAAAAAACCTATATATGCCACAATATAATGCAAATTAAGAACTTTTTCTTTCAAATAATCGCAAAATTTGTTTTATACCAACTTTGAAAATGTAATAACAATTTACAGAAGGTAGGAAAGAAACATTTGTCATATTTCAAACTATTAAACTTTTTCGATTGCAAAAACTCTTATCTTTACAAAAAAACTATTAACCATAATATCTTTAAAGATTCCCTAGTAGCACAAAATATATATAAAATATGGCTTTAAAATATATTTTAAATATTGAAAATGACAGATTTGTTTTTATAGTATAAATATTTAATAAAATATACAGTAAATATTTGAAAACTATATTAATTCAATATTGCATATAATATGTATAATAAACGTTTAAAACTTATATTGTAACAATATGTATTAAGTACTAATCTGTAATCACTCTATTATTTCATGGGCTTCCAACGATCGTCTGAAACAGATAAAACATTAATAGATAATTAATCAATACAAAAGTTGTACAAAACAAGAAGTAATTGAATTAAAACATTTTATCAAATTAAAAATTTGACCCCATCATCATTAGTGCTTATTTTTAAGTTGAAAGGAAGCTACATGCGCAGTATTAAAAGAAGCATTTGACCAGAGTACATGAACAAAGTAGTGAATTTTGTGAGAAATAAAATCAACAATGCCCAAGCATTGTAGTTAACATAAAACACAAAATTAGCTTTGTAAAAGATTGCAATTTAACAGTAATTATGCATTTTCAATTAAGAATGTGATGAGAATCTATTGAAATTTATAAACAACAAAATATTACGAACAAGAAAGAAAAATCAACACATGTTAATATTTGAATATTAATATTATGAAGTTATTGAGTGACCATAATAAAAATATCATTTCTCTGATAATGTAGAAAAAACGTCAGTAACTAATAATGTATAATCAATAATAACTTTCATATATAAACCTCAAATAATGCAAACCTAAGTTACAAATACATACTTGGCTTTGCTACTGCTAAAGTCTTGCTTTGCTTTGAGCCAAATAAAGCGAAACAGCCCTTTGAATGTCTTGATCCGTGGTGGAAGTATGTCTCTTCTTGACGGCAACTGAAACATTTTGTAGTGCTTAAATTGCTAAATCATGTACAATATATTTACTGTATACAGCTTTATATAATTTTAAACTGCAGAATGGCAGTTTTGTTTTGCCAATACCTGAGTACATTATTGCTAGTTCATGGTGGAGCAGTTTTTCATTATAGAATTTATCATTCGATGATGATTTTCTCCTCCCACCAAATATAATATATTAACCTGAAAAAAAAAAAAAAAAAAAATAACACAACTATACAATTTAATAACAAACTCGCGTACCAATTCGTTAAATTTTATCTCGTCTTTGATTAAAATTTTCAACTTCATTGACATTCGATAATTCCTTTTATAGGCAATTTATTGAGAAATACTGTTTCTGGTAAACCAGATTACTTACCACCATGTACAATACCGTTTCTTATATTGGATGAAGTAGGCAAGGTAATCCTAGACGATTGCTGTACATCTATTAAGAGAAATATATTTTGAAATACTGTTAAATCATTATGGAAATAATTACCTCTATTTATCATATGATCTGATGCATCACTTGGTAAAGTAAAAATTTTTCTGTTTACCCTATTTTTTGAAGGCTCTACATCATATTCTTCGATAAGTCTTTTCGCTTTTTTTCTGATGGGCTCAATATAGGATTCATCTTCAGAAGTTTCGAAATTGGAAGTGTACAAGCCTTTATCACAAATCTCTTTTGCTCTTTGTAAGGATTTAATGTGCTGTTTTTAATTCCGCCTGACACCAACGATAATTTTCGGTAATATCCCTGGCCTCATAAATAGTTTCACGCACTTTAGTTTCGCTTATTCCTATTGGATATTTGTATTGAGTATTGTCCACATTTGCCCATACGGAAGGCACAAAATCAATGGCATCTTCGTTACACCACACAATAACGTCCCACATCTTTAGAGTTTTTTAGAACTAAACAAACGAACAGGCAACTAGTAATTGATACATTTGCAAAGACTGCTGGCAATAAACATTTAACCAAATTTTATCAATCAACGATATTACAGTAAATTATTTTTTTTGTGGACTAACCTAATACTATATACTATTCTATATCAATGCATGCAAATATAAGTTATTTGTTAATTTATATGTAACAACTCAAACGCAACAAATTGATTCGTACACTGAAAAACAAAACATTTACTTTTTATTTCTGATATAAGAATTTGTTGTAACCTATGATTAAAATTGTTAAATTTATAGATGCCTAAACGATTAGACGGTATTGGGTAACTATAAAAATTATGAAGTTCAGTGGAGATAAATCCAGAAACCTGAAATTCATCACTGATTTCAACAATCCTAAAAATTTTGTTTGTCTTAAGGAAAACGTAGCAATCTCTGTTTCGGTTTAGCACAATTTTAAATTTTGGAAATAATATTGTCTTAAAATCTTTATTTACTATGAATGATTTATTTTCAGAAATTACCTCATATTTAACAGACACATTTTCGAATATTCTTTTGCAAATTTGTGCACATGGGCGATTTGGTCGACGTAACAAAGATTTTAATTTTCCTAAATAGTTTTCAAATGGGAAACAATTGAATTCATTTAAAGTATCATTAAAATACATAACGTCGTCTGACAAATGTATCAAATTGTGTACATTGTATACAACTGAATCAGGACTGTATAATTTTGAAACCATTTCAACAAAATGTATGAGCAATTCTCTTGCTGTACTAATCCATTCGGTATTAATGTAACCAGATGTCATAAAAATACGTATTGCGCAATGAAATAAAAAGAAAATGTTCATACAAATCTAGTGGAAGAATACCCTTCAAGACAACAGGACCTATGTACAGTAGGATACATCTTAGCTCGACAGCTTTAAACCGATCTAATTCATTTAATGATCTACATCTACATTTTCTATTAAAATCACAGGGCATGAACTTAGAGTAGTATTCTAATCTTTTAGATAATCTAATTCTTAAATTAACTGCTAACCGAACTGAAACATTTGAATTGCAACCCCTTACCCAGCAATATAATAGCTTTCTCATAACCCCCAAACAGCACAAGTGCATATAATCAAGTGGGAAACTATTTATTATATCTATACTTTTTATATTTAACATTGGTGTATCTAGCAAATGATGATTTATGAATGTCTTTGATCTAAAGTTTTCATCAGTTCTTAAAGTAGAATCAGTTTTATCAAAAACCATTTTCCTATTTATTTGTGACCCTTTCTGAATGCAACGCTCACAACCGAAATACCCATTATGACCTTTAACTCCTTTAAGGAATGCTCTAGCTGGAGCATCACAGATTATAGCCAAAATATTTACAGCTGCTACTAAGTTATTGTAATGAAATCCGTTTGTAGTTAACTCATTAAGTTCTGTAACAAATTGCTGTAAATATTGGTCTACAGAAAATGGTTTTGAGTCTCCATAAAAGATGGCAACTACAAATGGCTGTATGTTTATACATTTTAAATGTAATCTACATAAAATAGGCCATAATTGCCAGTTTGAACTTTTGAACAATGGTAAACCATCCACATTAAATGACAAATTAATAGTAGAGTTTAACAAAATATGTGTTTGCAATACTTTATCTTTAAAATATAATTCTAACATATAAGACACACCAAAATAGTAAAACTGCCATTTGTACCCCTTGAAGATTTCATAGTTATTATGTCTAACTTCCGCTTTGCTTTTAAAATTGTACGAGCATCTTTAGGAAGATTTAATTCTGGGATTATATTGTTGATTCCTCGTACTAACGAATTTAATTGCGTCAAATTAATGTTTTTTCTATTGCCCACGATTTAAAAAATTCACAATGTTCTTACTTTGAGTTTCCCAAGCAATAACTGAATTATTATTTAAGTTAGAATTCCATGTATATTCCATGTAAGAGTCTTTTACTTCTACTCTGGACACATTGATGTTGTCTAATAATTCAGTGCTATCGTTTGCGAAAGTAATATTTTGAATGTCATCATCGGTATCACTGTCGACATTTGTAACAGTACTGTTTCTAATGTTGTTAGCATTAGATAAAGTACCTTTAAGCTTTTTACGAATGAATCTGTACTTTGAACAGTATCTTCTGTTTGACATAATTACTTCAATTACCTACTAAGAATGAGCACATTTTATCGAACACAAAAATAAAGGTTACCTTATCAGTTGAAATCTTTGATGTGTAACGGGTAAATAGAAAATGTATAGAACTTTCAAGCTGAACTACAAATCACAATAACCACGAGAGATGTTTTATATTATTGCATTGATCATAGCATTGACTACAGTAACATAATCCCAAAGAAGTAAGGTTAAGTAAAAGAGCGCAAAATTAAGCAAACTCTCGTAGTTTACGTATGAATTAGTAGGTGGCAGTTTCCATGTCCATTCCCGCGTTGGTTTAAAACAAGTATAATTGCGAAATAGTCACAAGTAAAAAAATTGTCAGCATTACACGAGCGTTCGTTGTACGCACTTGTATATAATCTAATTACAGAAGTAAATTTCAATTTTTATTTTAGGCACTTTGTACATATATCTACAATTTCCAATGTTAAAATAAGATTTAATAATTATTAAGTAAACAATATTTGTAACCTATGTTTTATTAATATTTAATAAATGTTGAAAATAAAATATATAATTTTAATATTTAATAAATGTTGCAAATATGTTTTATATATTTAAACAACATTTGATATATACTAAATGTGCAATAAATATTTTTAAATATATTGTGCTACTAGGGTTACTTTGAAGGTCACCAAGTAATCACCAATATCTCGTACAAAGAAAATGTTATACTTTTTAACCTTTTGAGAAAACATCAAGTACAACAAACACTTCTAAAAAATATTTTAAGACACTAAAAATAGCATTTTACATCAAAGAACATTTTCCAGTTAATTCTAAAATTTAATTAAATTGGTGTACATAGCATGATTCACAGACGTACAAATAAAAAACAAATATTGAAATTCTTGCATAAATTCCATGTTTAGATATAGAGAAACAGATGGTCAAGTTTATTTAATGATGCCTTATACTGATAGTGGTTTCGGTGAATTGATTATGTAGTGTTGTAAGATAGTTTTCCGTTTAATTTTTATAAGGAGGCCACAGGTAAAACTTAAAACAAGTATATAAATTACATATATATTAGTAACTTGGATTCAATAGTTGACCGTATATGTGTAATGACAAATGGCCTTCACCCAAAAACTGTTAAAAACGGTTCTAAACGACTATGGTAATCGCTTAAAATAGTTATAACGTCGATTCTTAGTCGCCTCCGGTCATTATTAAGATTTGTAATGTGTTGGTACACATTAGAATGTGAACCATCACTATAAATATGATATTTAACCAGTTTTTTTATAATAAACCCTCACTCTTGCAAAACGTTGCTCAAAATTAAATACTAGCAGTTTTTTTCCGGTCCTTGTAGACTAAAATGATCACAAATTTGTGTTGGATTTTGTGAACGCTTATTTTTTCTATTTGTTGCTACAAGGATTGTTTAACCTTCCTTCGTCTTGCTTTTTTTATTATATTTTGTAAATATTGGTTGTATTCCTAATATTAGAACTTCCAAATTGGTAGCCTGAATAACGTAAACAATATGAAACACTGATCGAAGTATCGTTTCTTTTGAGGCCTTCATAAAGCCAATCATTAATAATTTAGTTGTGTTCTTACTTTTGAACATAATTACGTTAAAATTAAAAATTTTTTATATTGAGTTGTAAGTATATTAATGATTTCAAAAATAAAATATTTTACAGATGACAATTGAGTATACAGAGTTAACATGATTAAATGCTATGGCAGACATGAATTGATTAGAGTTTTGAAATTGCCCCAGTAGTGGTTCCGACAACATTAATTTCAAATGGAATAATATCATGAATTAGATACTTCTGAAATTATCTTGCTTATTTTAATTTCGGAAACTAGTTTGTTTTATTTCATTTTAGAATTCTGCAGAGTATGGAAATCATTAGTTGAAATTTTGTGCCATTTGCTATACCTAAAATGAGACCATTTCTGAAATATTTTTACATTTTAAAAATGTTATCTAAATTCCGAGTTCTCAATAAACTTGCAGAGTTGAAAGTGTAACCCAATAGTCAACCAAACCTTTCGGGTTAAAGTCAATAACTCAGAATCACATACTTAAACTAAACATTTAGAAGTTGCTTAATTTAAATAGAACAATAATTCAATTTTATTGGCATCTAACTAAACCTAAAGTTAACCGATAGTTATACGAATTTGCAGGATTTGTGTAAGTTATTATTTTATCAATAAATTAAATAAGTAGGATGGTTTGTTTATTTAACATACCATTTGGTTTTTACAAAGAAACAAACCATAATAACTTCAACCAGCTACTTAATTTTAATTGATTGCATAAAAATAATCATAACTTAAATCTTAAATATTTTTAAAACAGGTTAGGTTAGGTGTCATGGGATGGTAAATACCAACAAAGATTCATAAAAATCGTGACTTCATTAATCATACAGTAAGATAGTTTCTAACATTTTTAAAATAGAACAACCATTTTATAAATTGATTAATAAATTCATCGATCATTTTGGCTACTCAAAATAGAACACTCCTATAAGGGATACCGATTGACGTAACGTCAAGAATTAATTTGTTTTTTTACTGAAATTACCCTTTAAACTCAAGTAATTATCAATAAATATGTTAAACTTCGTTATTTTTATAAAAGATGTTGCTATATTGTGCATAAAATTCTTAAAATATAAAAATAATTGACAAGAAACTCCTGGTTAACTTTCTTAGATATCGGATGTAGTACACAAATTCTATCAAAAATCTTTACCGCAGAATTAATAAATAAAAATTCTAGTTTCCAATTAAAATTAGCAAAATAGACGTTACTTCCAGCACAACCGGAAGTGTCTAATTTATATAGATTATTATATTTAAACTTAACGAAATTCCCGAAAACTACTAATGTTGGAATTTTTGTAGGCACACTTTTCAGGATTCACTCCGATAACATGCTTGAACTGCAAACTTAAATAGCAAAGCAACTCAACTGGAACACCGGGAATCTAACACATCATTTAAACGCCTGCAAAAAGGCTTACTTAAGACCAATCTTCTCGTTCTACCCAAACCACTTCTAACCGCCAACAGCAATCAGATATTGCTTTTCTTTTTTGCAGAAATTATCGACAGCTAAAAAAACACAATACGTAAGATAGAGAATTACTAGCTATCTACAGAGCCATCAAAAGTTTTAGACATATAGTTGAAGGAAATTATCACTCCTTCAAGGAGGACAATTCTCGATCGGTATGGAACCAAAGAGAATCGAAACGCTCCCCCATCTGACTTTTGCAAAATTTCCAAGGCCCAATAACAGAATGAAGATTTAAAAACACATCAACGTTTGGAACTAACTCCACCAAAGTTGTAACAACTGAAAATACCCGTCTCAGTTGCTCTAATGAAATAATGCCGCCAAATATTCAACACTTTTCTCAATTTAGCACACACTGAAATAAGAACCACCTACCCACCTGATCAAACAACGTTACGTTGGGCTATCAATTAATGCAGATTGCCGACATTGGGCACATAAGGCATTCAATGCCAACGTTACGCGATAAACTAAATCACTCATTGGAAGAATTCATATCAACATCCATTGGGACTACTTCAGGTTACGCTTTAAGATGCATCAATAGATTATCCCGATGTCCACAAGTATAAGCTAACGAAAACATAGAAGCTGACACAATCTCCCGCACATTTTACGACGGCTGGATCGCTTTTTTAGTGCTGCTTACAAATTACAATAAGGTAGACAATTCAGTTCACATTACTGATCAATTCAACAAACTTCTTCCGGAATATATCACCCGTCAATTCTATGGCATGGTTGAACGGTTTTCACCGTCAACTAAAGACTTCCGCAATTTGATGCTACGAAAATGAAGAACCACAATGGACCGAAATCTTATCAACAATTTTGCACTAAAGTATCTGAGGCCGCAAGGAGAGAACTGACCTACATTGATCAAGCAGCGGAACTGATTTACGTCAAAATCTATTCAAATTTCTGGCAAATTTTTAGCTCTAAACAAACAGGATCCGTAGATCCCACAATATACATTAAAAAGTTACGACAGCATTTTATCGAACTGACACCAACAGCGTAAACAAACTACTCAAAACAACGACTTAAAAACAACAAAGACAAGAATTAAGAGCAATGCGGGTCGCATAACAACCTTCTGCAAGGCCAAAGCAACGAACTCGTCCCAGATAAGCAAGTTTGTCACAATATTTCATCTTTTCCATCTACAGTAAAATCGGCATTGTACATCTCTAATAAACCAGGGCAAAATGCCAAACATCATTTAATGTTTGATCGGAAACACTGACATCGTTAAACACGACCTTATCCAAATTGCATTATTGTTCAAGCATCGTAAATATTTTCTTGCAATTATTTTTGATCACTTTTGACGTACATTATCAATACAATAGTGCATCGATAAACTTAGTTTTTTATACGGCAATAAAGTACCATTCTACCTCTCTGTAAAAAAGTGATAAAGAATTAGATTGTGATTGACGTTTGCTCCAGGACGAATTCTTTCATGGTCGTTTAAAATTGGTTGTTGTACCAGAAAATGTTGTCTTACAAAGCAAGGTATCGTTTGGACTCACGTAAAGCCCAAGCCTTAAGGCGATTTAAAATTTTTGTTTTGTACATCTCTTACATTTTCTTTCCTTCTTGAAGCACTTGGCATTAGGAACAGTAATTACTAATGATTACTTAACGTGATTCCAGCGCTTTTGAATTTTACGAAACAAATAATGCGTGGGTCTTATTAGTGTTAATGCTATTCCCCTACAATTGTAATTTCATTTAAACTGTTTTTGAAATAAGTTTGAAAGTATTAAGAGTCAAAATATCAAGCTACAAGAACTTACTCCAAAAAACTTGAACACCAGCAAACAAAGCTAGAAGAATCTTTGGGGTTTACAAGAAATAGACGACGACAGTAGAAGGATCATGTCGAAAGAATGCAGGACGATAGTTGGACAAAATGGGTCAAAGATGAACGACCAAATACAAAGAAACCCCCCGGCTGACCACCTAAAAAATGGCATAAGGGTTGGACTTCCACATTGCAAGAGACTTAACAAAACAGAATAAACAAGGCATAGTTTTAACAATAAGAAAAAGAAGAAGAAGAAGCTTCAAAATACATTTTACTTGCACTAAGCACTTTACGTCACAAGGATGCCCAAATGTTATGGTTGATTATAAATGTGTGGGCTTTATTTAAGTTCACGGGTGTACATACCTACCAGCTGATTCAAAAAATACGATTTATTCAAAGTACAAGAAAATGCATCTCATATGTGCGATTTCTTATGTAATTATACTTAATAATAAGATTCCTTCCCACGATGGCATTCTTTAGGAGTTAGGATACAAAATAAAAAAAAACAGGTTAACTCATAACGTCGCCGTTTCGGTAACTGATTGTGTTGACTTTTTTAATACCTAAAACAATCAGAAATGTTGTCCGAAAAAAATTACTATAAAAAAGAACTAATTATTTTACGTCTTGAAGAAGACAACACAAGCTGTTGCCGAAACGTCGACGCTATGTATTAACCTATTCTTTTGTTTTGTACCCTCATTTCTAAAAACAAGAATTTTGGTCTAGTAATCGATAGAGTTTAAAATTTATTTTTCCTTAAATATACACTCTTGTAATAAATGTCAAAAGCTGCTGAGTGTTATAATTTTTAACTTTTTGTTATTGTTTCAGGTAATTGCTAGTGGACAATTTATAAGGCACATCATTAATCTTCAAGTATGTATGTATTCACTTTTTTTATCTTGATTTTAACTTACTACGGTTAATAATATTAATATTTTAAGAATACTTTAGTTGCTTTATTTCTAAAAAAGGTGACAAAAGTTAATATCTTCACCTAGTTTAAAAATGCTTAAGTTAGACAACCTATGGAGTTCAGCGAGCTGAATCATAGATCGCGTACGGGCTATAAGTGCGATTGTTCATGAAAGTATTATGAACAAAAAATACGGAAAAACAGGTTGTACGATTATATACTTCCCACATTGTTTATTTCCTGGTCGTCAAGAACATTTGTTCGTGTTGATCCCGGAAAATCTCTCGTGTTAATCGGCGTAAAAAAATATTCAACAAATACGTTGAAGGTAGACCCAAGAGAGTGTACACAATTTTCAATGGTGCATCTATGCATTTAACCACGAAACAAAAACAGCAACCGACAATGGGGTCTTCCAAAATAAAGCCAATAAAAGTTATAACGTGGCAGCAATGGCGTTAGAGCAACTGACCAAACTACCTAATTGATGGACCATCCGCTGTTTGATTTTGATTTCGCAACCAATAATTTTTTCTTTATTCCCGTTTCTCATAAATAGTCTGAGTGATCAATGATTTTCATTTCAACACCCGAAAATGCGATTGAGTCCATTCAACACACATGTTTTATAGTTATCTCATTCGAGGTGGCAAACTCTTTGAAAATTGGTTCAAAAGTGTATTGATTTTTATGAGAATTTTTAGGAAAACAACAAAACATATTTTGATAATAATTCTTGTTTTTCATAACTAGACCACATACATAAATAGTAAACCCGTACTAACATTAATTTAATGTGAAAGTGGGCGCTCACGTAATTCTATAATTAATAAAATTTAATTTAATCTCGAAGGGGAAAATTTTCAAATTATTTTTCCAAACGGGTGAAGTGGAGCTTTTTTCATGTAAATCAATAAAAATGTTTACAATTCATAATTTCAATGAGTATTGTTATTTCAACGACTAGATACAGATAAGATATTACTAACAGATGACTGAATTCATGTATTGCTGTTGACAGTCCTTTATGTTTGTTTAGTGTACCGAAATATCTTTTACAACTTCCCCACTGTTTGGTGCATTTAATACAGATAATACCGAAAATACTTCATGTATTTTCAAGGGTTCTAATTAATCAGTAATCAGTAATAAATGAGTCTCTTTTTATTCTCGGAGTGAAGTTCGCGGATTTTCTGCACGAGTTTAATTGATTTATTAATGCGCTCACGTCTAAAAAGTAATGGATATTGTTGAAGATATACCTTCTGTATCTTATAATCGTGCTGTTATAATGACTACATAGAACATATCGAAACCCGAACCGACTCTCACATCCATCTCTGTTTTCCTTCCACTTCTGTTATTTATGTTTGCAAGGAACGCCCTCTCTACAAATTTCAGAATTATCTCTTTGTATCCCTCGTTATAATACATTTTAGTTGATAATAAATTATTCGCCACCTCACAAAAGATATTTTCAACCATATTCACTTAAGAACTAAATTCAATGTTACCAATTTAAATCATAAATGCCATCTTATTTACACATACAAAAACTGTATCTACGATTTTTACACATTTAACTATGTTACCTTTGTTTAGGCGTAACTGAATTTATGACTTGGTTATTGTTGTACTATTCTACAATGAGTACACAATAAACATGGCTTTCGAATAAGTGTACTAAATAAAAACAATTATGATGACTGAATACCTGGTAAAAGATCTAATAATAGTCAGAAGAACGATAGTTGGAGGAACAAAAGAAATATAAAGTTGTGTGGATAAATACCAACACTTTGAAGAATGTTATTAAAAAAAAAAGTATACCTAGAAATGTTCGAAATTGGAAATGTGGCAAATGACGTTAGTCATATACGAACTTGAAAATAAAAGTACTTCAATAGTAAGTAATAAAAAATGTCTTTATATTTTTTTATCCTTTATGATCAATAAGTGTTCCGGACATCTATACCGTCTAAACGTCCAAAATCCAATTGCATTAAAAGCAACTTTGTCCACAGATGTGTGAGGAGTAACTGCTTCAATTCATTCTTTATGCCGAGAAGCCAAACTTCGTACATGTTCACATGTTTTAATTCTTCAACATCTTATTATTTTACTTAACTTCTAGATTTTTTTCAACTGTCGGATGATCATTGTATGAGTTTTTAGTTTTGGTGTATTTCTATGATTTTAGCGGCTTCTTACACCAATTCTTTTGGTTGCCTTTAGAAAGATCGCCCGTGTAGAAGAACACTGTATAAAAATCGCGTACAGTTGTTCTCGCTATTTTAAAATGGTCAACAGAAAATTTATTATGACAATTTATTTGTGAGTTCAATTAGATACAACCTTATCCATTTAAAAAAAAATATGTTTACATGGTATATTTAATCGTTCCTTTGCAATACTAAAAAAATCCTACACGGAAAAATCCAGAAGTCATTATCATTTGGTTGGTGTGTAGTGTGTGTACTGTATGAAATTAAAAATCGAGGTAATTATTCAATAAACATTTATTTTTACATAGTAAAACTCTTCTTCTACCGTTATTTTTAACGCTTTTTACAGTAAACTTTCAAAATTTTGTTATTCTCTGATTATTATTTATGTAGAAAGCAGTCTTTCAAGCATTAACCTAATCTATAATTTTGCACGTCACCATAAAACGCGATAGAAAAAATCAGTGCGCCATCTCACCCATACTTGTTGGGTAAGTTGGCGCAAGACATCTTCCTATGTGTTGGGTTAGTTAGAGGTCGTCTCTCCTGTCATGCTTGAGCTGGTCAAACCTTGTACAACATTGCGACGAAAACTGACCAACGGTTACATGATAAAAAAAAATTAGGACCAAAATCAGTAATGGGCAGTGCAAATGAAAAAAAATTAGACGACCATATAAAGAATCTGCAGAAAAATGAATTTGCTCCAACAAGAGCCGTTGTTAGTTTGATGACTTATCAATTAGTAGAACAATTAAAAATAAAACATACTTATTTTTAAAACGTAATTTTAATTTATTAGTCAGAAAATTGGAAGGATTATCCTTGCACGGGCTTGTGGAAATAATTAAACGGATGTAAGAAATTACTTAAAAATTTAGATAAATATTGTCTTTTGATAAACCTGGAAATCTGTATAACATGGACGAAACTAGTTTGCAGTTTAACAACAAGCCAGGGCATGTCGTTGCTGAGAACGGATCCAAAATGTAGCAGCATGACATCAGGGGAAAAGCAAGAAACCGTTACAGTAATATCCTGCTGAAATGCCGAAGGAATATTCATACCGCCTGCTTGTATTTTCAAAGGAAAAAACAAACAAAAATGAGTACAAAGATGGGATGCAGCCGGGATCATTATTGTTTATGTCAGCAAAAACAATTTCGTCCTTGCAAACTACAAGGTCCAGTTATTTTTATTTTGGATGGACATGCCTCCTACTATAGTTATGTAGAAGAAAATCTTTCAAGAGCTACTTCTACGCTGCATGTCATGCTTTTTAAGTGCCAATCCAACAACAGCGACTAACAGATTGCAATCTGGCAAATTGTATCGGACCCTGATCAATACCTGAGTATGCCTATCTCAATGACGACGAAACTCATAACTTAAACAGTGCTATAAATCAAGATGACAGAATGTTAGGTCCTGAGCGGAAAGAAAATCAACAAAACCGTATTATAAGTGATTATTATGGAGTAAAGAACGAAAAACACAAAGACCAGAAGGAAACTCCTGAAAAGTTGTTAAACAATATCTGTTCAGTGCCTTCTACATCTAGAATCACTGCAGTTCAAAAACGCGGTCGCCAGCTTGCCGAAACACTAACAACTCCTGAAAATGTAGCAAAACGAAGAGAAAAGACTAAATTAAAAGAAAGCTAAACATCTGTCAAAGAAAAGAAGTAAGAAGAAAAGGTCAAATCCACCACCAAACCCTAGAATTAATTAGTTTCAGTAATAGTTTTTAAAGATATGTCAAGGTCACTGATCTTATAATGAAATGGGAAATTAATAACAACATGTGCGTAAGAGAGTATGTGTTTTTAACGCAAAAGTGATTTAGAAACGTGGTTTAGTGCCAAAAACAAAAATAATTGAGAAAAACGCCAATGGTAACAGGGGTTATGTAAATGAGAAAATTCAACGTCCGATATCGGTGCGGCGCATCGAATTGATGCAAACCATCTGTAAAGGACGAATAAGGGAATGTCTTTCTAATTATTGAGCATAAAAGTAATTAACTCTAAACGAGAAAAGCAAAATTACAGAAAACTAGTCAAAAGTTGGGTGAATGAATAAAAGTACAAAAACATGGCGGTACGAAATGTTGCAAACTTAGATAAGTTTAAATTTAAAACTAAGAAAATAGCAGGTCCTGATTAGAAAACTGATAAATAAGGGTACAAACTGAAAAACTTCCGTGTTTAGACCGTGCTGAAATAATGTCGGAAATTTTGTGAAAATAGAAAGAGAGGGCGAGACTCGATGTCACAACAAAGATTAACAAATAATTAAAATTTAAAGTGACGTGTAGAAGTTAATTCGAGTTGCACGCGAATAAATAAATGTAAAAAAAAGTAAAATACAAGTGCAAAATAAATAATTTAAATAATAAAAGCAAGAATAATTACACGATAAGGTGATCGTGGAAAGTTTTAAAAAAGTGTTGGGCCACAAACTGTTAAGTATAAATGGAGTGTTAAAAGGGGCAGCAGTTTGCACAGCATTTAACAAAATCCGGGTTGCAACGAAATAACCTGCAAAGCGGAATACGGTAGATCACGAAAAGAAAATAATTAGACACATACCTGTATTGGTGATCAGTGGATAATTTTAATTATTGTGGTAGTTGGTAGTTATGTCTTTATGTTCATTCCTGTATACATTTGTCGCGCACCACTTGTTGCATGTCCAAAATACGTATGCGTTGTTTAATAACCACGTGGTCGCTTATGTTCAAAGCGCTGTTACAAAGTTTTAATTTAAAACGGGTAATTTTATTTAATTTTATGTGTGTGAAAATAAAGAATTTGTATTGTTGGTTACATTGTGGTTTTTAATTACTGGTAACATCGTGAAAATCGGTTCAGATTTGGTGGTCTAGAAAAAAGAAATAATTATTATTTCTGGTATAATGAACAGAGCATTATTATTATTTTTGAAAATAAAGTTGCACATACAAAATTTTACTCGATAAAAGAAACCCTGAGATTATCAAAGAGTCATTTATTTGGATGATTTTGAAGGTAAAAATTAATATTAAAATTTCAAAAACAAAAAAAATTTTTTTTATAAAGCTAATAACCTCGTATCATTGCAATATGTAAACATTAAAAAATTTAAATACAAATTGAATGTAGGATTTGGATAATTTAATTCCAATTATTCTTTAATGGCTACCCATCCCAATCGAATTGATTGCAAAATTGCAATAATAGAAATAAATGTAAACCACCGTGTGCAAGTATCCAAAGTATGTAAAATATAATGAGCAAATTCATAACAAAATATACGTAAAACATTTATGCATACAGAAAAATTAATCAAAATTAGGAGGTATTTTTATTTGTGATCCGCATTAATGTAAAACGAACAGAAAATGATTACAATATAAATGTAAATATAATTTGTCTCAGCAGATTTATAACAAAAACAATAGTTATCTCTACTTCGTTAAAAAGTCAAATCCAACATTACTTGGTTAAATTTCAAACTCCAATACTAAGGTGATTTTTTCAGTGCATACAAGGACTTATTTAACTTAAGTACATTATTGTCTTTAGCATCACTGAAACCCTTGGCTTATACATGTATACAATTTCGTAAATATCACCATAAAGTAAAGTTCCTGCTACATCAAAATCATCAATTTGAATTTATTGAGCAACCCTAAAACGACAGGAAAAGTTGACATTTTAGCCGCTTGTGCATAAATTTCACTCACGTCAAATACACTCTTTGTTAAAATCATTTTACAACTAATCTGGTTTTATACTGTTTTCTATTATTCTTAATCTTGAACACCCACTTTGAATCTATAATTTTACCATTTCCAGGCTTTTCAACCTCTGTCCACGTATTGTTTTCATCCAACACTTGTAATTTTTGATCCATTGCTTTTTTTCCACTCATTTTTATCAGTTTCAGTTATTGGATCTTTATATGTCAGTTCGTCAGTCAGGCATAGGTTACAAAAACTGTAGTCTTCTGATTTCACGGGTCTTTTGATATTTTTTCTACCTCGTAGACTGTAAATTTTCTCTGAATAATTGTTACCGGAATTTTCCTCATTTCCTTTATCTTGCTCTGTATTTTGCGGTTCATAATTACTAGGTTTGTTATTTTAGTTTCTGTAAAATAAATTCAATATCTCTACGTTTTCTCTTCATAACCTACAAAATTCTATTCTGCTCTTCCGGTCTAGTTTTAATCTTTTATATTTTGGGATATGCACTGCAACTAGATTTAACGCAACGCAAATAGGGGTGGACTTAGCTCAGAAGGAGTGGGCGTGGTTTACAAGAAATATATATTTAAATATATTCTCTACATCCTTGTCTACAAATTCTAGCCCATTATCTGTTCGTATACATTTTTTTTTACCAGTAACGTTTTCTGCACTAGTTATCAATTACAATAACTTTTGAGGAACTTTTGATTTATTGTGTGGAAAATAGACTTTTGATAACTACTGTAGTCATTTTTAATAGTAAAAAATACTTTACCCTCCTAACAGAATTGGTTTCAAGTGGACCACATAAATCACTGAATTGATTCACATAGTTCATTAGAACTTGATGTATTTTCGATAAAAAAATTTATGTTGTTTATCATATAAGCACCCCAAGCAGAGTGGTTGCATATCCTTATGAAATTACTTTACTATTATCTTCTAATAACTTTTTGACATGTTCAAAGTTTTGATAGGCAAGTTTACAATCCCACTAACTAAGATATTCGACATACCTACAAGTCTCCGTTTGAACATTTCTGAACATAATTTTATAGAGTTTTCCATTTCTGACTGACATAGCTTTAATTTGTATATTTTTGTGAAGTATTTTACATTGCTCGTTATTTGAAATCATACCCAATCCGTTGTCCAACCTATGTCCGACAGAAAACAAGTTAATTTCCAAATCTGGAACATATAAGACATTTAACAAAGTAGTTTTTACCAATTGCTTCCCATTCCATGCATCTAATGAAATTGTTCCTGCTACTTTTCATTTAAAGCCATGTCATCTCTATTGAATACTTTTCTTTTGAACTGTAATTATTTAATTCATTAAACAATTTCCGTTTCTTACACATGTATTCGTTTGCACTCGTGTCCATGCACCAATCATTTTCTTCCAAATACTTAACTGTATCTACTAATGCTATTGCTTTTCTATCGTTGTCAGTTTTATTATTTTTGTTAAATCATCAATCTTTCTTTTAGGTGTCCTTGTCTCTTGCATAAATAGCATTTTCTAAATTCTCTTCTATAACCTAAATGTTTTCTTTTGGCAGGCACATCTTTATCAGTACATTAACCCTACTTGCAGCTGCTAATGCTGTTACGTGCGGATTTTTGTTGTTCTTTTTCTATAAGCAAACTTGAAGTTAATTCCTTTAAATTTCTGTTTTTATCAGTCACCAACTCCCATGCAGATCTAAAATATTTATAATTTTCTGTAAAAATGATTTTTGTGATCATAACGATTTCTGAAACTCTTCTTCTGCGTGTTTAAATTTCATCTGTATTTATTCTAATTCAGATATAAACTTTGAAATTCTCTTTAGAAAAACATTTTTTGTTGTAATAAATGAACGTTTATTTGCGATTCCTTATTGTAAATTAAACAGTGATTTGAAACTACCACACTACCCAATATGATACATTTTGTTTTAATAGGGATAATGATTGTTCCGTTGCAATTTTCACTTAGTACACTTCATATTTTTTAAACAATGTTGTTCCTGGCGTACAGGTGCTTAACCTCAATCTTAGAAAATTATAGAAACTTTAATGACTGGACCCATAACATGTTGTTATATCTGTTTAGCACGTTTACTTATTGAGCTTAAAAGTCGGAGCACTTAGAAAAGCAGACTTGTAGTCTATTAATATTTGTGTAAAAGCGTAATATGACTGTAATGGCATTTTTGGGGAATAACTGTAGCTTAAAAAAATAGGTTTGATACTTGTGTCAAATATATTTAATATTTAACAAAAAGGGTAATAACAATTGACATAATGAAAAAAAAACAACGTGTTTGACGTCTCTATAATGAAACGGCATAAATATCATGTAAAATTGTAACAATCTCCCCACTTATTTTGTAAGTTACTCAAGTTTTAAAATCTTAAAAATGTGCAGAAGGTCTTCGATTTCGCTTTGAACGACGAAATTTATTTTGAGGTGGGCAAGACGGGATAACGGAAGGTGCAATAACTTCTGGCAGATCTTCTGGAAGTTCTTGTTCTTTGCATTAGTCGGGAACACGTAAAATATTGAATGGCCGATCTTCCGGAAGTTCTTTCTTTGGGTTGGTCGGGAACCCGGGAAATATTGAATGTGACGCTTGGCTGGAAAACTGTTTCAGATGCTTGTTTGCCTTCTTCTTCTACAAGCATTGGTACCATTGTTGAATGTAACTGGTTTACGTGCCTCTTCAAGATACGACCAAAATCTAGTTTAACTAGGTAATGTAATAAACCAAGACGTCTGGTAATAATTTCAAACTACCATAATACTGTATTGTTTTGAAAAATTCTTGCCTGAATCCTCTCTCCTACTGTAAATGTTCGAACCTTATTATTTTTTGTTGTGGTTTTTCTGTATGTTTTGGAAAAATTGCGTCTAGTTTTGTTTTTAATTTTCTTTGAAGGTATAGTTTGGCTGGTGACAAGTTACATCCAAGAGGAGTGGCTCGGTAACGAAATAGAATTTGTTGCATTCTTTCTGCAAGAGTACCTTCTTTGTTGGCTTTCATTTTGTGTTTAAAAGTCTGAACAAAACGTTCTACCAATCCATTAGTAGCAGGATGTCCTGGAGCTATGAATCTTTGTGTTATTCCATTTTGGTAACAGTATTTTTTGAATTCGTTACTAGTAAATACTGCAGCATTATCTGAGACGATGATATTAGGAAATCCGGTTGAAGAGAAAATATCGTGTAACATTTTTATTGTAGAACTGGATGTTGAGCATCTCTTGAAATGCGTATTTCTACCCATTTAGATTTCGCATCCACGCAAATTAAAAATGATGGTTTTCGAATGGTCCAGCGTAATCAATGTGAATACGCTCCCAGTTAGCGGATGGTTCATCCTATGGATGCACAGTGACTTTGATAGGATTCTTTTGTTTTGTTTTGTTTTGCACATATTTCACAACTTTGTACTAAATGTTCTATACTTCGATCAATACCTTCCCAATAAATATACCGTCTAGCTAACTGCTTTATTTGGGAGATACCAATGTGTGTGGCATATAGTTCATTTAAAACGAGCGATCTAAGTTTCTCAGGAATAACAACACGATCTCTTTGAAACAGTAAACCATCGGCTGTTGTAAATGGAGAGTCTTTGGAATTTGATTGTAGTCTACTCATCACTTCTTGGAGCTCTGGATTTTTGGAGGTTTCTTTTGCAATTATTTCCGCAGTGAGTAAACAATTTGAAATTGCTAAAATAGATTCTGAATAAAGCTGATGAACTTCTCATTAATAGTTGAATCAAAATTGTTTGAAATGTTAGTGACAGGAGCACGCGATAAACAATCGACATTTTAGTTATCATTGCTTTGCTTGCATTAAACTGCGAAATCAATACCTGTTAAAAATTAGGCATACCGTAACAATCGTGTTAAAGTCATTTGCGGCAATGCTCGATTGTGACCAAAAATTCTTGAAAGTGGTTGATTATCAGTGACTAAAACAAAATTTCTACCATACAAGAATTTGTAAAATCGAGATACAGCGAATACTATTGCCAAAGCTTCTTTATCTAATTGGCTATAATTTCTTCCCGAAACAGTAAGTGATCTTGAAATGCAAGCAATAGGACGTCCGAATCCATTCAGTTTGTGACTAAGAACACCGGCGATTCCAAATGGACTAGCATCTGTTGTAAGAATAACTGGTAGAGTTTGATCAAAAGGTACTAATATGCGACTGCTACATATTTCTGATTTTAATTCTACAAAGCAGATTCATAATTTGTTGACCAGTAAAAACGTTTATTTTTACAAAGTAATCTTCGAAAAGGGTATGATATTGTTGAAAAATTGTGAATGAACCGGGAGTAGTATGTTATCATACCTAAGAAACGTTTAATGTTATCGGTATTTTCTGGGCGAGGCATGTCTTTTACGGCTCATACTTGTTCAGACAATTTCATAATTTTATTGTATTTGATCATATGACCAAGATGCAAATTAAACTGGGACAATCGTTGAAGGCAAGTACGTAAATTTATTGCACATTCTTCTTTAGTGGTTCTGCATATTATGAAATCATCGAAATTTTGGAAGACCTGATATAATTTGAGCCATATATGGTTAAATTTGAATGGTGCTATTTTAATTCCAAAACTTAATCTATTCATTCTGTATGCTCCACGATGAGTAGAAATTGTCTGGATACAACTACTAGCTTTATCTACTTTTAAGTGTAAGTACGCTTTGTAATGATCTAACTCAATGCGGTGAATTGGAAAATTTGTAGAAATTAGTCGTTCATTTACTCCACATTTGTAATCTACACACAAACGTACTCCACCATTAGGCTTAGAGATAATAACAAGTGGCGATCCCCAGTCACTAGTAGCTACTCTAGTAACAATGCTTGCTCGTTCAAGTGAGTCTAATTAAGAACATAAGGATTATCCCTTTCTCTTATAAAAATAGGTTTGGAATTTGGACTCAAATTTAAGGATACCAGGAAACTTGGAACACGTCCAACTTTAAATTTGTCTATACAGTACTAAATCTGCATCAATTTGTTTTAATTTTAAACCAAGACTTCTTATCCAGTCTCGACCAGTAAGTGAATCATGACCTGGAGGAACTATGTACATACAAGTCTCTTTTAATGGATTTTTCTTTGTATTTTACAGATATGCAAACTTTTTCTTTACATGTAACAAGATCATTTGAAAATGTTCGAAATTTAATATTTGAAGGTTTTAACACAGTTTTAAAGTTTAGCTCACTTAATTTATCTTCTGGAAGAATTGAAAAACGCGCGCCTGAATCTACTTTTATTTTCTGAGGTTTATTGTTAATGCACACACTAATAATGTATTTTACTGGACAACTGTTTACTTCAAAAGATCTACGTATACTTGTATTTTGGTAATAACTGGCTCAAGATTATTAACACTATATGAGTAATCTGTGTCATTTATTATTTGACTTATTTTACTTTCATTTTCTTCTTACAAATGGTTGTAATGCAAACTCTTGAAACATGTCCTATTTTTTACATGAATTGCAGTAAAGAGAAGATCTTTCAATATGACATTCGTTTGATTTATGATTAGATTTTCCGCAACTAAAACACAAATTTTCGATACCTAGTATTCGGTAATCCAGTTTTTCTTTCTTGTCTTTGAATTATGACGAAAAAACTAAATTGATTTGAAGTTTGTTGTTGATCGGTTATGTGGGGATACCTTATTTGCTACTTCATACTGACAACTTGCTACTGAACTTGATTGATTCATTAATTCTTTACTTTGTAGTCTAGAAACTTCTAGTGCAATTGCTTTTTTCACAATTTCTTCAAATTTGATGTAGTCGGACTGTAAAAGTTGTTCTCTAATTCAATTATCTATGTGCACGTAGAAATATTGCAGTAACTGAAACATCTTTATTGCACAAACATTTATGAACAAAATCACACTCGATTAAGTTACGTTGTAATTTTGAAATGTACTCTGCAATGGTTTGTTTCTCATCCTGATACGTAAATAAAAATAATGTTGTGAAACAATAACATTTTGATGAGCAACTGAGAGTAAGCTTTTCTCAAATTTTCATACTTTAAGTCTTTCAGTGGTTTCTCTGGACCAAGAAAAGCGGAAAGATTATTATAATGAGCACATCCTATAGATGCGTTTAATATTTGCGATTTTTTAATTGATTTGTTATATTGTTAACAGCTAAAAATTTTCGAAACTTTACAAGTAACATGTAAACTTTTTTTGCTTCAAAATTTTCAAATTGTGCTATTCTTGAAACTGACCTTTCTTCTATCGAATTAATGCTAGAAGTTTGAAGTCATTGAAAATTATTTTGACATATACACCAAACACTGTTTTCACCTCGTCGCCAAGTTGTGGCACTTTGGGGGAATAACTGTAGCTTAAAAGGAAAATGTTCGATACTCGTGTCAAACATATTTTATACTTAACAAAAGGGTAATAACAATTGACATTATGTAACAAAACAACAACGTATCTGCCGTCTCTAATATAATTAAGCGGCATAAATATCATGTAAAATTGTAACTATGACCATACTGATATCAAAACCCGCTTTTTACAGTACTTCCAACTTAAACTTTTATTTTTAATGTTACCAACTAACATTATTCAGCACTAGAAATGAAGTCCTAGTTTGACCTAGTTACCCAACATCGGTAAATGTGTTTTATGTAATTTGCAGTAATAACAATTAACAATAAATTCATCGGAAACATCTTAGTAGTTGCAATTTGAATAATCATTTTGTTGGAACAGAAATCGCCTTTCTGGATTGAATCGCGTCAAAATTTTATTATTTTAAGAATGACCCCCGTCGTAGATGTCTCAGTGCTTGCCATAATTATGGTAAGACATTACAATCTAAAGTTTTTACTTACCTCTAGTCGTTTTCCTCGTTAGCTTACTCATTCCATCAAACTATTTTCTCATAATATATTGATTTTAAATATATAGAATAAGTGAAATGCCGACTGTGAATTTATGAACATTGCGAAAAATCTTTGCCCATTTTTAACGTTACACATTGAATTCCTTCTAACCAGAATAACCTGTAGCCAGTAATAATTACAGAATCACGAATGGCACTTACACACACGTGTTTCGTCTTATTGAGGCTCATCAGTGTAGAGCAGTTCGAACTAAGTCTATAAAAAATTCTCACTTGTATAAGTTCTTTTGTATTTGCTGAATGTAGTACATGAGATTTGTTTAATTAAAATAGGAAGCTGACAATAAAATTCCTACAATAAAATGTTAATTTTGAGTTAATTTCTGATAGCACAAAAGGACAGCAAAATAATTTTTAATCAAAACGGAAGATTTTGGTTAATCAAAATCTTTAAATTTTTATTAATTACAACATAGAAATGTTAATTATTTTGAGAGAACAAAATTTACAGGGTGGGTGGTTTTTTGATTAAAAGCATTTAAACAGTTTATTTGAAGTGTAATTAGGTTAATTATCCTTTAAAATCTTGTATTTTAATCTTAATATCTTTAAATTGTTACTATCATGTGCAGTTCTAAGAATATTGTAGTTTTGTTACTTTATAATTTAGAATAGAACAAAATTGTAAAAACGAGCTTTTACATTTTTGTGTTCATTACGTTGTTAATTGAAGTGAAAGCGGCACGTGGTCCATTATATTGGCTTAGTTGGCAATGAGGTACTCTGAGACCAATTATCTAATTATTCGGAACACTACAACAGAATTTAACACAAAACACGTCCGTACCACATTTCTACCTGTTATAACTTATGTAAGTTTGCGATTTGATATTTAAGGCATGTACATTCTAATTGTGTCCTAGCTGTTGAAATGATATTAAATTCAATTTGCTTTGTTTATAAAACCTTTACTGTTACACAATCAAAAGTTTTTTTTAATATGCAAATTATTTTATTATATAACAACAAGTCAACATTAAACTTTTGACAATAACCAATACATTAGTCCAAATGTATTTTATACTATTTAGTAATCATAGACTATTTTAAATGTCAGACAAACTGAAAGACTCGAAGTTTTAATGTCACAAGTTTGCTAGGATCGAATTAAATTTGTTTTTTTTAATAATAAAACTTGTGTTGGAAGTAGTGCATTGGAATTTAATTGTGTGCGTTTAATCTCAAAGTCTGAAATGTTATGTACTACAGAAAGTAACATTTTCCACAACAAACCTAGTAACAAATAAATAATTTAGTTTTTTGATTATACAGATTAAATGAAGCTTAAAAAGAAATAAATCGAACTTTTTCTTGTGTAGAACGTTTGTTACTATTATTTTAATAAATAGCGTGAAATCGACTTCTTTTTGCGGATAATGCATTATTCCATTTCCGCATTATTTGTCTTTAGTGGATTCGACGGTATACGCGTAGTTTTAATTATTTCTAAAAGTGAAGTACTTTTTTTATTAAATAAAACCCTCAAACTATCTAATTACTTGTAGGTTGATGAATTTCTTTATTGTTTAAAAGCCGTAATAAGTACTCCTATATTGCGCACTGTCAAAAGCCGTAAGTCAAACTAATTTTTCTTATCTATGTAAGCGCCATTTTGGTATCCTTTATAGAAGTTTTACTGAAAGGATTAACCATTGCATAACTGGAGACAAAACTAAGCAATGAGTTGCGTTCCATTTTTTACTTGTACTGATGGTGTTATCTACCACAACTTTTGTTGTACGAGACTGGAGTTTATCGTGATTACTCTACAAAGGAATCGCTCTACGTTTTCAAACTAGGCGGTCTTTCACTTCGACACCTGCCCGTCGTGACCATATCAGCTAGTAGTCAATCAATCAGTTGTTGTTCTCCTGCATCCTTATATTCTTTTGTTCATGTTTATGCGTACAGTTTTGAAACTTTCATGATTGTAGTTGCATGTGTTTTAGAAACCGATCAGTTTAATTTGTTAAAATTATGTGTTTGTTTCGTTATCAGTTTGTTTCTTTGTGTCTTAAGTCATTATTGCTTATAACCGGTAACTACAATTGTTGGCACTAAAAATAGCTCACAACCCCTCACCGACAGTAGCTGTCGGGTGGTGCTTTAAAACAACTACAAATTTCTTTTAAAATAAACTTTGGACAATAACAATCAGTAACATATTGCAAAGCGCCATCTTTAGAGAATAATTTTTATATATCTTACACATAATTTCAATTAAAACTGACATATTAAAAGAATACCGAATTCGTCAAAACTCCTTTTGGTTCACTTTCCGGCAAATTAGAGTTCATAGTAAAACAACAAGATTTGCTGTCAAAGCCGGTTGGCCACGTTTTAACAAAAAAAAGCGCATGTTTTTAATTACAAAGAAATAATAATAATAGCGTCGCTTCTTCTAATCATACCATGTTTATAAATTTAGTAACAATTTCAATGTTATTGTTTGGCATTTTTGCTAATAAATTAATTAATGAAACTGAAGTTAAAGTCATAGTGAACTTCTAAAGGTTGAGAAGCTTGTGTAAATTCAGTTAAACATATGGGTTTGTATTTTAAATTAAATACTATATATGTAATATAATTAAAAAATTACATTTGTACTATATATTTAGTGGTTAGGTGTTCGTCAACGAAACATAGTCTAATAATCAAATTAATGTACGAACACAAACAGTACAAGAAGCATTTAGTTTTTGTTTCTCAATTGTACAGTCCTTGCATTTGTAGTAATAAAGTTTGTTGTTTTTGTTGTACAATAAATTAGCAATCAGAAAGGGTGTTCTATAAGCATATATGCTAACATAAGATCTTAAATATAAAAATTCTTATCGGTCATAGTCCTCTTCTATTTCATCTGATGTCGTTGGGCCAGAGACGTTTTAGCATTTGTTGTCTTGGGTATATGAAGTGGGCGTATAAGGGGGTTGCTGTGTGTTGTAAATCTGGTAAGGTATTTGTTACTTTTTTGCTGAATAATTTCAGTGACGTATGGGATGCGGAGGTCGTTATGCAGTGTACTGTTAGTCATATACTATGGAGCGTTAGTCATTTACAGGATTTTAAATTGAAATCTTTGGGCAATGGAAATACTTGCTGGCACAGCCCCACAATTATATGCCGTACGTCCATATAAGTAGAATTATTACTTTGTAAATTTTTTTCTCAAGTGGTAGATGTAATTTTCTTCCAAGCAGCCAGTGTTATTCCTTAAATCTCAGATGTGTTGGTTCTTATTTTTTGTTATGTGTTCTTTCCAATTCATTTTTCGTGAAGATTTAGTTCTTAGTAACGCACTTAAGAGGATTGTGCAAACGGAGTATTATTGCTAAGGTCATCTACCTTTTCTCAGAGTAAAGGTTACTTGGGTCGGTTTTGATACATTAATTCTTATTTTCTATTTGTTGACACAGTTTCAAATGGTACACCACGAAACTTGAAGATCAAGTACGCAGCACAACAAACGCTCAAACTAGCTCGACGGGTGGACTACTAAACTACTCCGGTACCGGGCGAGGAAACAGATTTTTAACCGCGTTCCTAAAATTATTACATTTTGTGGGTAAATAAACAAAACTCGAACGTAACATGTCTTGTACTCGGTTTGATCATTCTGTACCATCTAACATGATTTTAACACTAACATGTAATTAAAATAAAAAAAAGATACCCTAAACGCTGTCGAATTTATTTCACCAAATGCGAACTCACACCCTAAAGCCCGGAAATTTTATGGAGTAACTAGGCAGAGTACTTTCAGTTGAAGGTTTCTTTAATCATCGACTAATCGAAGAATAATCCACTCGGAACCATTTGCATTAATCCAAAAATCTCGTAACTAATGCATTATACGGTATTGCATTTTTCTAGTATCAAAACTCCGTACTTAAGAGATAGTCCATTATCCGCAGGGCGGTTATTTTAATTACAGACTTAATCAAACGATATTCTCTTGCACGGTCGCAAGACGAGAGGTCCTTTTTGTGGATACACACTTAGCTCAACTTTTCACTCTCGTCCTCAAAAATTTTGCACGTAATTAAACGTACACTTTGGCACTTACGATACTCAGACGGTTGTTCTAATTTTGTTTAAATCAACATAAATCCGCATTATTTGGTACATGTCAAATTACTACATGTTACTTGTCGAGAGTCTGCTTAAAAATTAAACTTAAAAACCATTAACACTCATAAAGTAAGAGAGACTCCTCTCTTAACATTTTCATTTAGTCAAAACATGTCTCTATTTAATTGATAAACGCGGTTGCCACCGAGCTGTTTTTCAGGGTACAAACAAAGAAACCTTTGTAATAGCAAAACAAAATGCGACATGCGACGTTTAAATTCGAAGCATTAAACTATTAAAATAACGGTTTATTAAAACCCTAATTGCGTGAACGTGACAGTAAGCTATTCTCTACATCAACTGAATTAAAAATATCAAATGACCAAAACAATATTCCGACAAACATGACCATGAAACACACGAGCATTGCAATGTAACGAAATAATTTGAAACTATAGTATATTCCACTTCAAAAATGCTTTTTACGAAACAAAATCATTTGTGCGTACAAATAAAAACAATTTTTCACCCAAACAGTGGGGACATGAATTATGTGTAGATGGTCGTGCAGGTAAAAAGCTGCAATTATGGGATTATAGTAACTAACCAGACAATAAAAGTACCAATTAATGTATTTGTTGTGATCGGTTAATCTGCTGTACATAATGAGTATAGCAATGGGGCTAAAATATTGCCTTATGGTACTCCAGATATAATATTGTATAAGTAAGAGAATTCACCGTTTACTTTAGTTATAAATCGAGGGTTGTTTATGTAGAAATTGACCAAATAGAAGTGAGAGGGAACTTCATTTTATATGCCAAACTTTGTCAAGGCTTGACCTATCTCAAAAAAAGTCGATGTACAATACTCTTTATTTTCCAGAGATTTGTTAATTTTGTGAACCACCCGACTGGATTGTTGAGTGCTGTAACTGTAATACGAATTGGTGGTCAGGGATGACATCTAAAAGTGAGTTCATTCTGCTGCGTATAATTTTTCAATTGTTTGGAGATTGCTGATAACAAACTTATGGGTCTGCGTTAACATACATCACTTGAGTTATTGCCAAGCTTGGGGACCATAATTATTTCAGAAATTTTTACTTGTTTAGACCAATACTTTAGTCTTAGGACAGCATTGAATATGTATGTTTACATTACAATACTTTTCTTAGGGAGTTCTTTCCAACATTTTAGTCTAATCAGGTCAGTACCTGGAGATTTTCTAATGTTTAATTGAGTTATTACATCTGAGATTTCTTTAGGAGTTATTGGTTTTATAGGTATTGCGGGAGAGAGATTGTTGTTCAGAAAGTCAAAATTTTTTTGGTTTGGTGCATTAATGTGAAGAGCAAAACTTCTGTTAGGTATTAGGCGAATGGGTCGGATTTTTTCTTGTTGCTTCTTGCTCGTGGCCCCGAGGTGAGATCTTGCTTACAATTGGGGTTTGCTTGAACTGGTTTGAGAACTGCTTTAACGGGACTTCAGATGGAATTGTCATAACGATTCAGAGTTAATATGTAGTTTCTAAATGATACATGTTGAGATTCTTTCTTATTTGGTTATAAACTGTTTTGCCATTTTGCTTGGTTTTCCTTTTTCTGCTATTCGTTTTTTTTAATTTCTAGAGGCATATTACTTGAGATTTTGAGGCCATGTTGCCTGGTGGGCGGCTTGTAGTAATATTGTAATTAATTTATATACAGTAACCTCTAAGTCATCAGGTTCTCTTAGTCTTATTTTTAGATTGATGCTTTCGTTGATTTTATTTTTGTAGTTTTCCAATCAGTTTTAAATTATGTATTTTGTTTCTCTTTTAACATTAATTATAGTTGTACTAACTGCAGTTATTACTGGTGAGTGAGGATAAATCAAATTGGGGAACAATGTCCAAATTAAGAGATCTGGAATTTTTCTGGGATCAGTTAGCCAGTAAGTTGGAGTGCCCCTTGATAAAAAATTGTATTTCGTTTCATGTAAGGCTTTTGCTAATTCTCATTCTTTTCTGGTAGTAATCTTAAAGAACAAGTGTTTTAAAGAATCCTACAAAGTGTTTTTTATTAAGTTGGAGGCGAGGAGGACAATACATAGCCCTTATAGTTATGTCAAATGGTAGAGTTTTAACTGGTTGTAAGTAATCTTTTACATATTTATTTTTTTTTACATATTGTATTTTGTTAATATTGCAGATTCTACGTTGGTTGTGTTGTCTGGGTGGTTAGTGTGATAGAACGTTTTAATTAATTTTCAGGCCTCCGTCCAGAAACACTAACTTTACAATCGTCAAAATTGTCCGGAAAATGTTAATTACCGGCCTAGGCCGGTAAAATTTATTAATCTTTGGTAACACGAGAGGGCAGGTCGATTGCGTCGTGTATGACATATGACAATTGTTGAGAATATAACCTTCTAGCCTCTCTAGGGAATATAACCACACAAATTTTCTCTGATGTAACATTTGACCAATATTTAACGCTCAATTTATGTTCAATTTTGGATTAAAATTTAACTAAAAAACAATAATTCAAAGGTTTGCACTTAATCACAAATTGTAATGCTCAGTATGTTGGAAATTTTGCAAATTTATTAGATACTTCACTTAAAAGTTTTGAAAATGTCAACAAAATCGATTCGTTATAAAGTTACGAACCATATTGCGTGCCACATCTTTAAGGGTACTGATGTATTATCTTTCATTTTTTATTTATAAGAATAAAAAAGCCAACAATAAGTACTACATTTTTAATTTAAATATTAAAACAAATTCGACTGATACCAACAAAAAAATTCTTTAGTGTCAAAATTTTACACAAAACATTTACCTATTTTAAACATTTAAAATTTGTTGACCTAAAAAATTTTGTGTGACACACGTTCAGAAACTGTTTTGCGAGTATTCGCTCACACTCGCAAAAAGGCAGTTTCTGGCCTAGTGACACAAATAACTATTACATTTGATGAGTTCTGCAAACAAATTTTTACAATTCTTGTATCTACCATGGTAATGTTAGCATGTGATATATTATACCATGCTACATATGTTTTGAACAAATATTTTAAGATTTCACACACTATTATGTCAGAATAGAAGACAAATTTTTATAAAAAATTTTGGTTAGGTTGATAAGTTATCTTGAGATCTCTTGATAAATTTGAAGGTCGTAAGTTTCGGAAATAGCGATTGGGGTTGTTTCCGTGCCAAGTGTTGTGTTGCAAGATTTAGTACTTAAGCTTATCAATTTTTGATTAATGATCGGGTTGCAAAGATTTGAGTACGATTGATCACTTTGGTGAAATGTTAAATTATAGAATGGGAAGACTAGCCGTAGATTTTCGACGTTGGTATCTCGCCATCAGGACCACTGTTCGTCAGAACAACTGGGCAGTAAAAAACTGGCCGGCGGAAAAACTCACCAAAAAAGCTTTACTCGACAAACACGGGATAGGAGTTATACAACGGTTTCCAAACCAAAAGTTTTAACGTCATTTTTTATCGACGAATTAGAGTTGTTATATTATAATTAACAAAAGATATTTCTATTTTGACACCGGTCTGCGACTACAAGATTTACTACAAGATATAGTCAATTTTTTTTTACATTATATCTTTAACAATGTAGAGCTTAGTTGCAAACGTTTACCTTTATTTGTGATTGCTACTTTTACAAAAGTTACTGGTACTTTAAAAGGGTCCGTGCCAACTCTCCGTAGACACCTCGCTCTCGGAGGTTTTTGAAGAAAGTCTCTCTTTCTCAACTTTTTGTAGAATATCTGTTAATGATAAATCTCTAATTCCAACCGGAGTCAAAGAACACTTGAACACCTGCTTGGCACGGCAGATTATTGCAAAAAACAAATCAAATCTTTGGTATTAAATATGACACCTGCATGCTAAGTTGCATTAAATTCAGACCATCGGATTTTTAGATATTTTTTTTCTTTCTTATAATCCACTAACCCAAATTCGTGGGACGAGTTTTTCCGCTGGTTAGTTTTCCCGCTGGCATGTTTTCTTGTCGGCCAGTTCTGTGGCGAGATATCGACCCAAATGTCTCAACCCAAATTTAAAAACATATGCTGATTTTATCTGCTTCTAGTTTTTTAGTAAGAACGGCATTAATAATATATTAAAAAAAATTAAAAGAAGTAAATTAAATCGACGAAATTTGTGCGTAACACCGCAAATACTTCAAACCTGTAACCGAGTAGATCAGCAAATACCTAAAAAATTTTAAATGTCATTTCCAAAATCTATAACTTATTTCTAAAAAAACATGGGTTTCCAAACCAAAAATTTTAACGTTGCTTTTTTTCACTTTTCCGACAAATTAGAATTGCGTTATCTTAAGCAAAAAAAATAGTTTGGAAGCCGTCCGTCCGTCTGTACGTATGTAAACAAGATATCTAAAGATCCTTTAGTCGGGTTTTGCAAATCTAAATAATTTTAAAATAAACTTTTCTTACTTTAGATTCTGTATTATTATTTTAATGATTGATATGATGATCAGTTAAAGAGGGAATTATTAATTCACTTTTATTAAATACTAGTAACCAAACCCCATTTCAAAATGAGCCTAATTTAGACAAACCTGGAATTAAAGACGTGAGGTCACTGCTCCAGGTCAGAGGTCAAAGGTCAGGTCAATTTGTGACCCCGCCTAAGATCAACGCCTGGATCTCCTGAACAATTTGAGCTATTGATCTCCGAAATCGGTTTAGTGGTTTCGGAAGAGAAGATGATGAAACAGACACGTTATTAGCGATGACTTTTATTGGTTCAAAAATAAGTAAATAGTTACAAAAGAAAAACAAAATTCAGAATTTTATTATAATTTTAACAGTAACATTCGCAATTAAATCAAGACACAATATAACACAGAACATAACAAAAATATAAGTAGATGAAATTCTACACATAATAAATATTAATGATTATTGTGAATATTTATAGTAATTTGCAAATTTTCCAACATTACTCTACTGGCTTGATAATCCGTTGTGCCTTTTGTAATCATAGTATAGTTATTTTTATTTATTTGTGAATTAGTGCCACAACCGACGATATTTTGTTCTTTGAGACCCGAAAAATATCTTTCACTAACATTTGTTTTTGCAGCTATAAAGTCTTCAATATAACCTTCGACTATTAATCTCCAACCACCATGTCTTTTTGACGTAGTTATATCTACCCTAAACTCCACTAACAATGTTGCAGATCTTCTGCAAAAACAATGCCCAGTAAATTTTGTGGGTTTGGTAATTTTAAAAAGTTTTGCAATTTCTTCTGAATTTTTCAAATTTATGGACACCAAGCGGTTGTTTGCATGAGCTTAATTTTTTTGTCTTCGTGCCAGGAAAAGTTATAAATAATTTTTGTCCCATATCTTCAATTTGAGCTTTTTCCATTCAGTATAGATCATTACTTCTACATGCTCCCGCTATTTCAAAAATTAAAGCAACCTAAAATAAAAAAATCGTTTACTTAATACTAAATTAAAAATTTATCATTTCTAAATTCTTAACTTTGTAGGTAGGTATACAGGGTGTTTCTAAGTAATCTAAAATATTATATGGGGCGTTTCGTTACTCAATTTAAGACGAAAAGTTTAAATAAACATGTGTGATAAGTCTTGTCATTAATGAGATACAGGGTGTTAAATTGTTTATAATAAATCAGCTCTGATTGTATTTGAAATTAATTTTTCCTGGTGACGCTACTGGTTTTCGAAAACATGCTTATTCTAAGTGGCCTTTGGAATAACGTTGACAACTGTGTCAAACCTAAAAGTAACGCAAACAACGAACAATATATTGTTAATAATTCGATCTTTTGTGTTAAGTTAACAACGATGCCTGTGTTTACTAATGCCGAAATGGCTAATATGCACTTTTGTATGGATTAGCGAATGGTAATGCCTTAGAGGCTAGACGTATGTTTGCCCAGCGTTATCCTAATAATCGTTTACCATGTTCAGATACGTTTACTAAGCTACATAATAATAATAAAACACCCTGTATCTCATTAACGACAAGACTTATCACACATGTTTATATAAACTTTTCGTCTTAAAATTGAGGACGAAGGAATATTTTAGATTACTTAGGAAACACCCTGTATATTATCTGGAGCTTCCAACAAAAATTCCTGAATTTGTAATATCTGCAGTACTCAGATTTTTGGCACAATAACCATCTGATTGACGCTTTAAAAGGGCAAGCGAGATATATCTATAGTATTGTTAATATCCAATGTAGTCTTCAACATAGAATATGTAGACCATAGAGTCGAAGATTTCAATTTCTTGGCTAATTCTTGCAAAGTACGCCAGTAAAACGTTTTCTGAAAATAATCTGATTTTCTTGTTAATGCAATAATCCATAAATTTTCTATAACATATTTCATACAATTTTCTGGATTTTGTAGGCAACAAATTATATTTTGCGTTTTTTGCCAATTCTTCAGTATCGGGTGGTGTTAAGATTTTTTCATCACTTTCCATTATTTTAGAAAATATCTCTAAACACAGATTAATCTCTTCTCCAAACAACTTAATCTTAAGATAAACAGATAAAAATGGCGATTTTCAACTAAACAATTCAGAAAAGTACATAACAACGCAGACTTTACTTAGCAACGGCAATGGTACATGGAATCCACTAACCTCTATCTCATTGACAATCAATTGATAAAGAAAAATTGAAGCAAATTGAATGTAACAGTGATGTCTTATTTTTTTGTAGATATTATTATATATACAATTTAAGGTCTAATCAACAATTGCCAAAGCAGGTCACCGTCAAATACATTTGTGTGCATAATTACTTATAGTAAAAGTTTTTATATACATCATTTAATAAAGTGTTTTTAATTAAATCTTAGTATAGTCAGATTGTCCTGTGTGAATTTGAGGGCGCGTGGTGGTAAGTATTCGACAAACTTACTTCAATTTCAAAGCTATGTAACTTTTACCAAGAATATTTATGAACCCAGGATTTACGTCTTCTCAATTTCCCTGTAAAACTTATTGCGATTCGTTGGAAAAAGAAACTTAAAAGTAAAAAAAAAGATTGTAAAATGACGAAGCTTACGGGGGATATGATTATTACAAGAACTAAGTCTTGTGACCTATCAGCGATCAAGATTTTCAACATTGCCGAAATCTCGTGGAGTTGTATGTTCGTCACAACGAAATTCGTGATCTGTCGGAACTATGTTACCTGCAAGACTTACCTCGTCTGAAGCGCCTTTTCTCAGCGGAAAATCCATGTGTCGATACGGATAGAGCAGCATATCAACACACCGTTCTTCGATGTCTGCCAAACTTGGAAGTTTTGGATAACACGACGGTGTCACAAAATGAAGTGGAGCAGGTATGCAAAATTGGTCTTATTCTGGAACATCCAACGGAGAGAACATCTCCTGAGCCTGTATATTATCGGGAAGAAAAGTCCACCGGCTCCAGCAAACAATTTTGGACTAAGAAATTTAACGCAGTATGATTACAAAGATGACTCCAATATGACATTAAGAAATACCAACAGCAGCGTCTCCAGGTGATTACTATTATCAGAATCAAAATGGCGATGACAGATTCAGGTCAAGAACCCCTGAACTTCCTCCTGCATCACAACTAACACTAACACAGCGCCAGTAATATCTAACGCCTCAAATGGTAACCAGTTCTATTCATCGGCACAATTTTCACCTAGCAAGATTGTAGGATAGGGTGCCAGCGCTAGCTCGGCAGGCTTTTCATCACCGATTGATGAACGAGACCCGTCACCCACTAACAATAATGTGAAAGTGCCTACTACGAAATTCACAGAAATGGGGCCACCACCTAATCCGACAGTTGCTGTTAACAGTAAAGTATTGCAAAGAGAGTTTTCAGAACAACTTCGACTTGGCGAGAAGACAAGCGTAGAGCTTCTTGTGAAATCCACTGAAAGGACTGCTTTATTTGCTGACACTCAACAGTCCCCCTTTTAATTGACACCTTCAACAACCCTCAGTTCTTAACGATGGTGTAGCTGAAACTGATACTAAAAGCAGAAAATCTAACGGTAAAGATTAAAACGAAAGTACAGATGGGAGCACTGCAGGCGTGTCTGATAAGAAAGAAAATTGCTGTAAATCTGAAAGAATTGGTTATCATGCAGACAGCAGCCCAACTCCAGCAGGTAGACATGCGATAAGGTCACGACACCCGGAAAAAATCAAAGGAGATCCGAGCGCCGGCATAGAAAAAGTCGACATTGAGTTCTCACTTGAGTTCGTCAAACAGGAGAAGCAGTAGGCTTTCAAGAAGACACCGTATCATCTTCAATAACAGAGAGTCTAGTTTATGTCACGGTGATAATCAAAACGACAATTAAAACGAGGAAGAAAGCAACGCTGCACCAAATGCAACTGCGCCCCCCACGCATATGTCAGCCTTGCCTCGGCAGAAAGTTATTGTACATGTCGCTAGCCAAATAACGGACTCCGATGGTTGAATGTGATTTTGTTCCGAATGGTTTCACGCTAAATGCGTAGGATTATCAATGAAATCTACGAAAAGAATAGGAAAACTCAATCTTGACTGGCTCTGTGCGGACTGTCTTTTCAAACCACAGACACTAACTCACAACAGAATACGGGAAATTCATTGCAGTCAAGAATAAAGAATAAAGGATAAAAATTTACTGTTCTCGATTACATAAGAACATCAGTATCGATACTTTCTTGTTACAACAATTGCAGGACACAAACAACGATTTTCTCACTACCCTTCAACAGTTTAAATCCGAGGTGCAATTACTTAAAAGGATTCATGAAGGAGCTAGAAATTTAATAGGCATTCAATTTCCTACCGTAGTTGATGAATGTATCCGGGCAAATAGCTTGGAACATTGGGAAACCCTGCTGACTTTTTCAAAGAGTGCTAAAAGTACCTGAAAAGATGAAAGGTGGCTTCTTAGTACAAGCTGTGAAAGAGAACTGCTTTATGCTTCACAACTCCGAGGATCTTCCTCTCCCCAAAACAAAAAGAAAAAATCTACTTTATTGTCAAAGAGAGTTGAAAGTAAATTAAATAATATGAACTACAGAGGAACCGTTAAAATCAGCAGTTCAAATGACAGCTTAGCAGACAACACAACTGAAACAGCACATTTACTAGAACTGAAGCACCCTCAACCTTCAAGATCCTTAACCCTCCCTACAGTTCCACAAGACGACACCCCTCCTTTACAAGTAGAACCAGATGTTGTGTCAAGAGCTGTCCAGTCATTTTCATGTGGATCAAGCGGAGGATTTGATGGGCTTTGTTCTCAGCATCTCAAGAACATTACTTCCTTTTCCGCTGGAGAAGCTGGACAAAAAACTTTACGATCTTTGACAAAACTATGTAACTTTTTGCTCAGAGGAGACCTCAACCAACAAATGTGGCTTTATTTTTTGGCGCTTCTCTTTACGCCTTAAAGAAAAAAAGCGGAGGAATTCGTCTGATTGCAGTTGGTTGCACTATTCGAAGACTAATTTCGAAGATTCCCTGTTTCCGCATAAGAGAGAAAATGTGTCTCGATTTTTCTCCCTCATGAACTTGGTGTTGGCACCAAACTAGGCTGTGAAGCAGCAGTACATGCAGTGTCGTTGTTCATCACTAACCCAAAAACATGGACAAAGTTTTATTGAAAATCGACTTCCAAAACGCATTTAACAGCGTAAAACAAGACATAATGTTTAGTGAAATCCGTAAAAATATCCCCGAGATTTTTAATTTTTATGGCAATGTTATTCAGAACCGAGTAATCTCTTCTAGGAAAATACCGTTTTGTCCTCAACGTTGGCGCACAAAAAGGAAACCCTGCAGGTCCCTTATCTTTCAGCATGTCAATACAACCCATCATTAATCAATTAAATTCAACACTAAATGTTTGGTATCTTGATGATGGTACATTATGCCACCACCCAAATCCAGTGCTAGAAGATTTTCAAAAAGTTGTTGACATGTCTGCTATTCTTGGTCTAATGATCAATTTGGGGAAATGTGAGATTTTGTTTTGCAACGGACAATTCGATGAAGCGGTTATAAAAACTTTCAAGAACTGGCTCCAGGCATACGGGTAATAAACAAAAGTAATCTGAAATTTTAGAATCTCCACTATTTGAAGATGGGCTGGAGGATTTTACAAACAAACTTTTTACAAAACTTCTTCTGCTAATTGATCGGTTGGAAGATTTCCATTATGGAAACTAACTGCTAACATACAACATATGGATCTGGAAATCAAAAAGGCGTTGGAAGAGATAATGAACATTTAACTAGATGTCAACCAATGGGTTCAAGCTAGTTTACCTGTAAAATATGGTGGTCTGGGTATAAGGAAAAATTTCATGTCTATAATGATTGATACAAAGGACTACGAAACAAATCTACCCTTTTTGCAAGAAGCCTTGGAAGCTTGCAATCACTTGAATCCTAACATTATGTCCTCTGTACGTGCTATACAATTTAATTGGGACCATTGTTATTTAAAAGAATCATTAATGACATGATTTTTGAATTACCATCTGATGAATTGCGTTTTACATCTCTTCAAAATAAATTCTTTGGTGCGTGGATCAATGCCATTCCTAACCCTAACCTACGGACACTGCTTAACGACAAAACATTTAGAATCTGCACAGGGATAAGTTTAAGCGCTCCAATATGTCGACCTCACTACTGTCATTATGGTGAAGCTGTGGAAGCACTTAGCAGACATGGACTGAGCTGCAAAAAAAATGCAAGAAAATCTTTTTGGCATGCTGAATTGAATAAAATCATCCAACAGTCTCTTGCTTCTATACACATACCTTCGAGACTGGAACTTGGGGACGTTTCAGAGAAGATGGAAAAAGACCGGACGAAATGACTATGATCCCATGTACAAAAGGAAGATATTGGGTTTGGGATGCAACTTGCGTGGACACTTTTGCAAAATGCACCATTCTTTTAGGGGCTTTTATTCCTGGCTACGCTTCGGAATTAGCAGTGAAGAAAAAGCACCGTAAATACGCAACAATAAAATCCAATCACAATTTTACAGCTTTTGCAGTGGAGACTATAGGACCTTGGTCGGACGAGGCAGTGGAATTCATTGAAACCATTGACTCACAACTTAATAGGACTTCAGGTAATAAAAAGGTGAGATTATATCTAATTCAATAAATATCACTCGCAATTCAACGTGGAAACGCAATAAGTATTCTTGGAACCCTCCCATCCTTTCAAAAACTAGAGGAAATTTTTTATTTATCGACAATGATAATTAGAAGATACGATTTAACTATTACCTATAACACAGAATTAAAAAATATTAAAATTGTGAGTTGTATTCGTTATATAAAAGTTTTCATTTTAATTTAATTTTTTGAATCACATTGTACAAATAATCGGAGAAAAAATTATATGTTTTACGGCCGAGAATCAGATTTACTGCCGCGGCTAGTTTCAATGCCTCGACTTTGCTTCGGCAATGAAATACTAGCCGAGGCAGTAAATCTGTTACTTCTCTGCCTAGTTAAACAAATAACTATTACATTACTGTGTACTAAGCAAACCTTTTGATAAAAATTACACCAGGCAAACGAATAGTAAGCTTAATAATGAACACGGTGTTTACTAGAAAATACCATTACAAAATCCATCTAAAAAAAGGTCCTACCTAAAATAAGAAAAAGAGAAAATTTTGGTAGTCAAAACAAGAGATCTAAACTAAATTTGTTTGAGCTTAAAACTTTACATGCAGCTTATTAAGGGTGTTACATTGAATAATTTGTTAACGTTGTTGTACGTTTAAGTACTTATTATAATAATTTAGTAATTTAATAATTCATTTTACTTTTATTGTGGTTCAAAGTTTATTTCTTATAGGCTATCAAATTTCATTTCTTATTGTACACCAATACCGTTCTATTTTAATTCGCAACGGAACCTTGTTATAGACTTTCACATTTCGCGTTGAACGAACAATTCAATTTAATTGGAAAAAATCCTCACAAGTGTTATTACATCCAAATACGATTATTTATTTTAAAATTTAATTATCTCATTTTGATAGATTTTGTTAAAGAAATTAATTTTGTTTCCTACGAAATTGCTTGACACTTTCATCCGGTGACACCTTTCGAAAATGATATACCACTGATGTTGGCAACGGTAACAGAGTGTCAACTTTTTAATTATTGTTTTGTTCATACGACAGAGTGGCAGCCCACTAATCAAACTGTGTCGGAGTTTAATTACACTTTCTTCCTATCGTCATAAGATGTGGTATTCAATAAAAGTTTATCGATTTTTAAATTAACCATTTTTGAAATAAAAATTTAGTATGAAAATATCTAGAACCCTAAGCCAATATCGAAATTTGACGTACATAAAGTAAAATATTCAACCAAATAAATTTGATTTGTCAACTTCAATATACAAAAGCAGGCGTTTTTGTATTTCCTTCGATAAACAATCTTTTCTTTTAATGCACGTCATGACATAAACAAATACAATTAAATGAAACAATTTCAAAAATTTAAGAAAGCTACTTTTTAGATACACAAAATATATGTGAAATTAAATTAAAGTCAATTTAGTAATTACCTGTGTCAGAATAACACAAAATAAAATTAAAATTTTGGTAAAATTTATCTCTTTTAATTAACAATAAAATTGGTATTATTTTAAGCATGCTGTAGGTGATTTAACAAATTATTTTACGTTCATACGTTATTTTAGTATGACTAAGCAAAACAACTTCTAATAATTAACTTAGACAAGCAGAAAACATTTTATCCAATAACTTTGTGACTTAGAAGTAATGAAATCAGGGTTCAAAGACATCATTAATCAGTGTGTTACTTTTGACAAAGTCATTTATTACATTTTAAAACGTCACATTATTGTTTGTTATAGTAACCAAAACATTATAGATAACAATGTCAACCTGATTCTATACATCTAACGTATTTTATTGAAATTTAGAATAATGTGGTTTTCTAGTACTAATACTAAAGATTTTAATTTTAATGGGGTTAACTTTGATCATTAAAATATTAGTTACAAGACTTTTATGTTTCCATAGTTTTTTACTGCCTCTCAAGTTTTAGTTTTATATTACCAAACAAATTATGTACAAATTATATTGATATATTTTGTTATAATGGTTATAGTGGTTTTAATTATGACAGATCTGCATCAATGTTGATTTGTGTTTGTCTTGCTTTGGCACTCATACATGGAACCTAATTTTTCCTTAAAAATTGCAAGCATTTCGTACCATGGTGTTCACTTCGCCTACGTACCATATACAGTCCATTAGTCCATGCGCTGGCAATACTTCCGTAGAAAAGTCTTGTTATACAGTATGTCTCTCCAAACCTCATTAGTAGGGATCCAATGCTTACAAAAAACTTGGGTATACATCTGGCTTGCTGCCAAGAGACGTGCGAATGACGTCACAAAATAGCAACTTTTGTAAACATTTAAACTTAATTTTCTCGGAATCTAATCAGCGGATTTTATTTTACTTAGGTTCGTTTGAAAGCTATTAATGTATACTATAATTTATGCTTCAACTATTTTTTGTGTAAAATTAATAGTTTTCATGTTACTAAGAAAAATTTAACTTTTAAAATTTTTGACACGCTTAAAACGCATTTGCGTATTTATTATCAAATGTATGGGTTAATATTTCAACTTCTATAGATTTTTTATTTCCTTTTAAATTGCTATAGTTTTAAAAACTAACTTAATTAGTTTAAATATTATGAAATTTTATATACAACGTATACGATATATCTAAGTTATTCATACAAAAAAAACAAATTGTAATAATTAGAATTTTAGATTTATTAATGTTGGCTAATACAACAAGTCTTTTTTAATTAACTTATTGTCTATAATCGGTTAGGATAACATATGCCGGAAGGCGATCACCAGAAAGAGCGAGGTCGCGGATGTGTAAAGGCGCGTATTATATACTATACTTAAAATTGTTTTACTTTGTTACTATTTATTTTATAATAAATATTTCTTTGTGACTTTATTTTATAACAAATTCAGAAGTGGGATATTAACCCAAGTACGCACTAAAAAGACAAACCTTATTTATTGAGTTGTGCAAATGAAAACATTAGTAAATTAGTGATGGAAAAATATCAAAACACAAGCAAATAGCCGACTCTAATTCGTCATCCTCTAGTTCATCTGATTCAAACTTTTCAACTCTCTCTCTAGTCGTTAGCTTCATGTTTAAAGCGTCGTGATCTTATGTTTGTCTCATGTTGTGTTTTTAGCAGTTTCCTCCATTCCTCTCTATCTGCTGTACTTCTAATGTTGTCTTGGAAATATTTTCCTGTAAACTGCTTCATCTGGTCCAGCCATCGTTTTGGAGAACGTCTTCTAGGCTGCGTTTCCTCTACTTTCCCTTAGACCATAAGTTTTTCGAGGTTATCATCTTTTCTCCTGCTGACATATCCAAAATACATTAGAATCAGTTGTTTGATTTTAGTTAACAATCTGGCTTGAATGTTAAGTTCTTCAAGTATGGATGGTTGGTTCTGCGAGCTGTCCAGGGAATCCTCAGTAGTCTTCACCAGACCCACATCTCAAACGCATCCAACTTGGCGATGTGTGTGGCTTTTAAGGTTCAGGATTCTGCTGCATATAACGCAATTGGAAAAACGAGGGTGTTTACTAATTGGCATTTTGTTGTGGTTGTTATATGCCAATCTTTCCAAATTTTGTTAAGTTTGGTCATAGCCGTTTTGGCAAGAGCTATCCATCTTCCGATTTTTTGACTTGATTTCTACATTTCTGCTGATGTGGGCACCTAGATAGGTTATTTCTTCTACGTTCTCTATGTCTTAAATACTAGGCATTTCTTCCATGCTTTGCGTGCGATCTATTAGCATAAGTTTCGTTTTCTGACGATTCAGTTGTAGACCAAACTCCAAACTCACTCTCTTACTCGCTCAATAAGACTCGACATTTCTTCCTTATCTTTGGCGATGAGTGTGGTGTCATCAGCGTAGCGGAGATTATTTGCCACCTAAGATAACTTCTCCTTCCCAGCCATCCAAAGTTTTCTTTATGATATATTCTCCATATACGTTAAACAACAAAGGTGACAGAATACAACCCTGTCGTACACCACGTTTCACGTTAAAAGGTTCAGAGGTTTTTCCATCCACCTTTATTAGTGTTATAGTTTTGTTGTATAATTCTTTTAGCAGGTGAATCAGATGTCGGAGAGTCCCAATCTACAACAGGACATTCCATAGTCGCATCCAGTTAACACAATCAAAAGCCTTGCTTTGTCATGTTCTCTTGTTTTTTCAATGATTTGCCGCACATTTATAATCTGGTATTTCGCATCATTTCCTCTCACAAAACCCGCCTGTTCTTGTGGTATTTGCCATTCTAAAAGTTTCTCAGTCTCTGTAACAAGATCATGGATGAGAGATCAATGCTATAGTTCTATAATTATTGCATTTGATGACCTTAGCTTCTATAATAAAGAAAATATGACAATTTTTCTAAAATGCACAATTTCCTGTTTTACCCTGTATCTATGTAACGGTATTGATTTAAATTAAAACAAACGTAGATTATTTTGAGCAGATAACTGAGCAACTTTTCTCCCATTGAAACGACGTTGTATCATCTCCAACGGTTTCCAGTATTCCCATGTACATCATTTATACTAGACACACTGTATAATCTATTTAATTTTTACATTGACCGTTTGGGGATGTCCACGTGTATCGACGCCTTAGATGGTGAGGGAATAGGTTTTTAGTGATAGTCATGTTATTTCTAAACAGAAATCCACAAGTTTTTGACCAGATTCATTTCTTACACTAAACTCTTCAACAGACAGCAATAAAACTCAAATTCAGACTCTGAAAAGAAAACTTTTGGTACTACATGTACTACAAAAGGACATTTTATTTCGTTTACAGTTTTAAAGATAGTGTTGCCACAAATCTCAGTCAACCTGAAACAACATATGCCACTGAAACGCGAATTAATTGTACTACGAATAAACCTATTGTGTACCAACCCTACAGAATGTCAAGATGCGACAAATAGAATTACAATATTAAAAACTTAAAAACGTATGAGTGGATGATACCTTTGCTTTTTCTGATAAGCTTTTGTTTAAGAATTCGAAACAACATTTTATTGTAAGAAGATGTCCAGAAACTATCTATTTGAACTGAAATTAAAATATTTGATGTTACTGATGTTGAAACAAGTGGTTGTAATTGTTTACTTCTCCGACGTTTTTTTTCTTTAACAGATGTTTTGAGGTAGGTATCAAACACATAATCAATTCTGCAAAAGACCACTTCCGTGTTTTTCCAAAGATGAATATATCCCGAAAAAACTGGAAAACTCCTTCTTACTTGAGTCATTACATCTACAATGATGCACGTTTTCTTAGTTTCTAGAAATCGTACAAAGTCTTCTGGTGACAATTTCTTTTCTGATCTATTAAAAAGATTGCTTGTACCATCCAGATCATAGGTTAAAAACTGTTTGAAGGTTAGTCCTGTCTGTGGTGCTATATCAATAAGCTGATTGTGCTTTAAATACATCTTGAAACATTCGGCAAAGGATTAAATATAACACAAGAATAATATGAGAAAACTGAGAAATATCTTGCAGGATCTGCAAGTAGAATATTTAATAAACTTTCAAATATATACGCAGTCCAAAAACCCAACTCTGTATAACTTGCTTGCAACAAGATCTTCCAAGCGTGGTCACATTACTGACATATGTATACTCAATTGCTCTCGTCCCCAAGTTACTGATCCTACAAAATATATATGGTATATGGATGACGATTAACTAATCCAACTCATGAGGTATTTGATTTAAATTACTTCAGTATTAACGATTACACGTGGTTCCAAAAAAAATTGTCACCACACTATACAGGTTTATACTGATCTTCTGGGGCACCATACATAACACTTTACATCGCAATACAATATTTAAAATGTACCATACAAGTAAATAAATAAATAAACAAATTAAATAAATTTAAAATTCTGATATTTACAATTTGTTTTTTTTTTTATGAATAGCTGAGGTAGATCGTGTACGTTGAATATAATATTTAATAACTTCTGAACTAATTAAGTTAGTTTCAAAAACGATAACATTTTGAAAAGGTAATTAAAAAATCTTTAAAAGTTCAAATAATATGTTAACCCATAAATTTAATAATAAATAAGCCAATGCGTTTTAAGCGTGCAAAAATTTAAAAAATTTAATTTTTTTTTGTAACATATAAACTATAAATTTTACAAAAAAGTCAGAACATAAATTGTAGTACATTAATACACATTAATAGTAGCTTTCAGAAAACCGAAGTTCAATCAAATCCGGTGGATAAATTCTGAGAAAATTGAGTTTAAATGTTAACCAAAGTCGCCATTTTGTGACGTCATTTTGGCATCTCTTGGCAGGAAACTAGATGTCTATCTAAGTTTTTTGTGTAAGCATTAGACCCCTACTAATAAAATCTGAAGAGACATACGGTATAACAAGACTTTTCTACGGAAGTATTGCCAGCGCCTGGATTACACAGCCAGAGTGCTGGGGCGGACAGTGTAGTGAGTCCAACCAAGGGCGGCATTTTTACACATTGGATATTGCATTTTTACTCAAAGGTTATAGTAATAATATTTTTGCACGATAAAACAAATTTGCATTGTTACCGCGTTTCTTGGTAGATCAGTAAGTTGTAGTTACTGGTTTCTAAGATAAACAAAACGGTAAGTAATTTACTTACTGATCTGGAACAGTAATAAAAAAAAAAAAAGAGAGTCAAATTAATTAACTACCATTATTACCAAAATTATTTAAAATTAAAATTAAAAGGTACACTTTGGGCAATTATTAAATGCAATTCCACTAAATTCCTTTGCGTTTGGATTTACAGAAACTGTTGAAGAATTCAACATGATTCCTGTGGTTTCCCTTACTTCTCTGACATTTGAGTTTACCGAAACTGTTGCTGAATTTAGCATAATTTTACTATTTTCTTCAGTACTTGAGCTGGGTTCCTCCGTACTTGTGTTGACAGGATCTGCTCCTGATTTCAATATTTTCTTTGACCTGCTACCTTCTTCAGTACGTAAAATTTTTTAGCAAAATTTAATTTAGTTTCTAATGTAGATGAACGGCATCCACTATGACTTTTAAAGCCCAATACGTCGACTCCTTTGTTGACCAAAATGTTGCTAAACTGCGTCTAAAAGAATTGCCTTATTTTTCAAATTTAAAAAGCGTGCAATCTACCAATAGTTTATTTCCCAACAACTTGGTTAACACACTTTTCTTTATGGTACTTGAAAAATAAGTGCTGACTCTTTGCATTTTGTGGGCGTAGCCTAAAGGGTTTTGCATATTTCTACGTACTTAATATGATTGCAATTCTCACGATCAAAATGCACTCTCGTTTTATATGTTTTTCACGCACATGGCATACAGTTCTTCTCTTCTACAGGCACCTGATATACCCAATATTATACCCACTTAAAATAAAAAAACAACACTTAATATACGTTTTTGTTACATAACTTAATGTACAAAATACCTTAAGAATTAAATACTTATCAAGTGATTTTTTCAAAAATGTCTTCATATGTTTCATTATAAAAACTGCAGCTTTTTTTTCTTGTAGCTAAAATTTTTCCTTTAATGAAAGCTGTCAAGATTGCAAATTTGGATATATTGACTTTATCTTGTAGAAAAATTGTGCTTTTCAACATAGAATACTCAGCCCAAAGACTTCCAGGTGAGTTCAGTTTTTTTATTCCTTCCAACCATATAGGGCAGCAAAATTGTTTCATTAATTCCACACTTTTTTTCTTCATGCCAGCTTTCGAAGGTTGTGTATGGCGTCTCATAGCGCAGTTTTGATTTTTCAGGAATTATTGATGAACAACCAATGTTTCAAGCTTGCTCAATTTCAAGATCTGCAGAATCTGACTCCGCATCGCTCATTTTTATGCAGTAATAACTTCTATTGACAACTACTTTTTTATAGGTATATTTTTTCACAGTAAACAAATTTGTTTCTAAGCAATATCAATTGCATCTATTGTTAACAATGATCAAAAATTTATGATACCGATATCTATAAAGCACCATGACAAAACTTTTTATTCCAATAACCTAAAAATGTATCTTTATAAAGAAAAAAACGTTATAAGCATTGCGAACGTTAAGGACATACCGATCTCAGACAATTATTGTAGTGGTCGCTCAGCTTAGAATTCAATTTGATAGTAAATAAAGATTAACATGTTGTAGTTCTAGTCAAGTACAATCGAATTTAAAAAAAATTAAATAACTAGGTCACATACTGCTAGCTCAGTGTATAGTTTAAACTACCTCAATTCAATTTTAAATACTCATTTAGAGGTAAGTATTGGTAGTGACATTGTCTTTCAACACCTGAGTGCACAAAAACAACGTATACAAACTTATTTTCCAAAATAAAAATTGTAGTCATGACCACTAGTCAATTACCCCTAGGTTGATCTAAATAAACCCGGGAAAGAAAATTAAAAACAACGTTAGTGCATATTTAATGGATTTATAATTAATGCATTAAGAGCGGCATTTCGTCTTGCACCGTTGTACCAACTAAAAATTCTGTTTTACATTTCTCAAGAGGAACTGGCATTTAAATTGTCAAAATCGACCGTAACCATAACTTTATAATTCGAATCGAAGTTTATAATGTGCTTTGGCGCTTTGTTTTTATTGTGAATTAAGTATGCAAGTTTGGAAATTGTGAATAACATAAACAAAGTGATAATGTGGGCATTGTAAATGACTTCATTAATGTAAGAATTTATATTCGAATAAATTCTGACTATGAACCATCATTACATAATTTATCAATACCAAAATATCATTGTATTATCTGAATCACGAAAGATGAGCCCTACGTCATCACTGTTCGAAAGTATCAAATACACACGTTCAATATCGAGTATGTGCTGTCTTAAAATCAAAACAAAGATGAATGATTATGAGAACGGGAGAAAGAGATAAAAATAATTTCTCTCTTTATTTTTTTACCATTCATTTGTAATTTTAATAAATAATCTCTGTTTACTGACCCTGTGCCCGACAATACGATCACAATCTACAATTTTACTTGTATTAATTGCTTCTGATTATCTTTTATTGTCAGTTTTATTCAGAAAAACAGGGCTTTTCAAAACTCATACTACGTATTTAATTAAGCAGCTATGTCTGCTAAGGGTAAACTTTATGTTTCGAAAGTTAACACCTTGTGTTGAATTTGCAAGAACGGTGGTCCATTAATTTCAGTATCCAGTGTACAACAGGTAATGTTTAAATTAACACATAAATTGTTTATGTAACAGTAATTTCTTAATCGATAGCGTGTCGCATATCCATTGAAAATTTCTCATGCTACGTTAAGCGAATAGTTTCTCGTAAGAAGCAGAACCCCATTCTACGAAGTTCTGGTAAAACAAGATTGCGAAAAAAGAACGCTGTATAATATGTACTTACAGAGTAAGTTAGGTTTATTATTGTTTTAAATTGCTCTAATATTCTTGTTTGATAGAAAAACATGTTACCATTCTGATGTTAAACACCGAGATACAGGAAAAACACATACTTTTAGCAGTTTAACTCGTACACTACATGAAATAGGATTTAAATTCAAAAAGAATTTAACCGCAGAGCTTTGATAAAAAATTGAATGTAGAACAAATGCGACTTAAATTTCAGAGAGAATATATAAACAATTTACATTTACCATTAGAGCGTCAAATTGTTTTCTTGATGAAATGTGAATTTATTCAAAAGGAAATTCTGGAAAGTCTTGGCGAGATGTAAGCACTCAAAGTGTGCGGAAACCGGAAGAGTATGATGGAAAAATATTTATTGTTATACATGCAGGAACAAAATATGCTTTTATCGATAATGCTTCATTGATGGTAATACCTTTGTATGGCGACGCCACTGCTTGACGTTCCCCCAAAATGAGGTTCGATGAAGGATGTGTTTGCATTCAATAATTTTACATGTTATTTGTATATAGTTGTAATTAGTTAAAATAAACAATCAAGCTAAGTTTCTAATAAATTATTTTAACTGCACTAAACCCTAAATGAAAATGACAATAACAATTGATATTTGCTTCTAAATCACAAATTAAGGATTACCATGGTGAATTAAATGCAGAACTATTTAAGAAATGGCTTGTTGATCGTTTACTGCGCAATTTACAAGAACCATCAGTGATAATAATGAATAATAATGCTTCATATCAATCGATACTAATTGAAAAGTTTCTTGACCTACCGCTATGGAATCTTATACTCGGCAACACTATAAGATGTAATATTTTTTAAATAATTTTCGTAGGAAATGAATTGTGTTTTGTTACGAGTTGTTCATGTTCGTAAATATTTATTTTGAATTTACATTGAGGTCGATTGTACTACGTAACATCTACATGCAAACTACCGTAGGCGTAGGTGTGATAATTTTATTGCAATGTGAATGGTTTTTGTTAGTATTTGTAAAGTTAACTACAATAATAATAAATAAATAGTGTTGTTTCCAAATTTTATCTCTTGAATCGCTTTTAGTAAATTAAAAAAGATTCTAACCTAGAAGAGACAGTTTGTATGTTTTGATAATTAGACTGTGGCTCCATCGCTGTGAGTTTATACGATAGAATGATTATAGTTTCTGATTTGACCTTAGTTTTTAATATTAAATCATACGCATTTACTGATGACGTAGGGCTCATCTTTCGTGATTCAAATAGCAACAATATAATTTTTATTCAACAAACGCATTTTGTTGTTTCCCAGAAAACTAGAAACTTATAATTCAAATTAAACTTGTTTTAGTATTCAATATATGAACATTACAGTAGCTATTATTTTCATTTAATTTAAACTTAATATTTCTGATAATTTTGTTTCTGGTCAACTATAAATACACTTACAGGTGGTGTAGCGAAATCGCTACTAATCATCAAATCTCCACAGCAGGAAAATTTTTATATTTAGCAAATGACCTAGAAGGTTATTTAAAAAAATGATTATTTTTTATCTAACTTAGCTTGACATGACGTTGAACCGGGTTACTCAAAAAACCATACATAAACTTGATAGTCCAAATTTTAATACGTTAATTACGGGAAGGATCAAGAAAACATCTAGTACAAATCTTTTAGAAATAAAATCCAAAAGTGAATTTGATACCAGTCAGTAAATCAAAACTAACACACAACATTGTTTCATCCAGAAAATAACATTCATTAATTATTAAATTTATTAAAGAAATTCAACTTACATGAGTCCAAAGTGCAGTTGCTTCATTCATTCATTCATCAAGAGAAATTAACAGTATCAATCTAAATAGTCGCAAGGAAAGTAAAACATTAATTTAATTTATTTTTAATTGTTTTAACTAAGCGGAATTTATCATTTCCACCAAACCAAACTATTATTGCTAACCATATAATTCAGGCTTAGACGGCAGTTTCATTGGTGGTTTCTACGTATAGCTTGCCACAAGAACAAGGTATACAGTAAACTCCGGCTGCTGAGAGAGGGTTTTGTTTGTATTGTGTTGATCTGATTGTCTGCTGATTATTCTTGGTTGGTTTGAAGATAGTTTTGATGTCGTGTCTTTCAGAATTTTTCAATGTGGTCTGTGACTAACAGGCCGCGAAACCCTAAGCTGGTCAAGAAGTAGATTATTTGAAACTTAAAATTATATTTTCTTTGAACACTCCTGTTTCCAATTTTAACAATTATTGTGTTTTTGTTAATTGATCGGTTTTGTTACAACATACTGACATAACCTAGAAGACCCAGGACACACTAGTCACAAAAAGTAAAAACAAGATTTTGAAAATAACTACTACCTACTATGGACTTCATTAGTATACTCTTCTGACGCTGCTTTCAGGTGCGGTTAGTTACTCAAATGGGCACCAGATTTGTTAACGTAGTTTACCTCTAGCGATATCGCTTGGGTAACTTCAGCGAAAAAACGGCAATCGAAAAAATTGATAAATTTGAAATTTCAATTAAAATCAATCTAATAAAAAATTAAGTAAAATTAATTATGAAATTGAAACAAAAATTAAATTTTGAATTTTAGTAAGAATGTTTTGTTCTATTTTTTGTAGGACTAGTTCTGATATGGTGCTTGAGAGGGTGTCCCATAGCAACACCAAAAGTTTGAGAAATTATTTGATTGTAGTATGTGAAATAATTTGATTCTAGAATGAACTTAATAATATCAATACAAACTGAATCTGTTATTTTAGTGAATTTTGTAATTTTTGCCAGTAAAATTTTAATGAATCTATTGCTAAATCTGTGGGAATGTTAGTATATCGTAAAACTATGTCTAAAGAGTAAATTTTGATGTTTTCTGGAACAGAAAATTTATTAATTTGTTTTTTACAGGACCAAGAATCTATAAATCTATATTTATTTTATTTTAGTGATATTACTGAGAATTTCTTAGATATATAAGTTTGTTAATTATATGAAGCGACTAGTGATTGTAGGGGATAATTTTATAAAGTTTCAAAAATTTTAGTTGTATATTATTATTGTATAGTAGTTCTATATATGTTTTTAAATTAATTAATTTAATTTTAAAGTTTTTTATGAGTTTATTATTTTGAATAGTTGTAGGACTATTTTTTAAATTTTATATTTTTTATAATCTTGGAGAAAATTATTCATTTTTTTTTCATAGTCTTGGAAAATATGGCGGAACGCTGTGTTGAAAGTGAAGGTGCTGCTTCGTTAATATTTGAAAATTGGTGTAAAAAGTGTAAAAATAAAGTTAGTAAAGCCAGTATTAAATGTATTAAATGCGATAGTATCTATCACAAAAGTTGTGCACAGGTTTTAGTTAATCATAAAAAAATTGTTATTACATCAGATTCGGAATTAATCTGTGACAGTCATGATGATGGTTATGAAAATGATGTTTTTGAGATTAATAGTGAAAACAATGTTAGCGATGAGGAGATAATAATTAAGTTAAAGCAAGAAAATACGTTCTTGAGCAATGAAATTAAACAGCTAAAAATTGAACTAAATAAATTAAAGCAACAATGTAAACAAGGTCGTAAAACGAGTGCGAATGATATCCTATCGGATGATATTAGGAACGATCTATTTTGTTCTTTAAACGAATTTAAAAATGACATTACTTTAAAAATAGATAATATGTTCAAAGACATGGCCGTGCAATTAAAAATTCAACGTATTCCAGATCATTCTATTCCCAACAAACTACCCATTTTATACACTGAGGCTGTTAAAAAAAATAACTCAGAAAAATAATTGTCACACCAGTTGAAGATCAAAAAAGCGTAACAACGAATAACGATATTAAACAAAAAGTTGACCCAGTGAAATTAGCAGTAGGGATTGAAAACGTTAAATACTTAAAAAATGGCGGGATTGTAATTAGCTGTAATGACCAAAATGCTAAAGAAAAATTAAAAATGAAGTTAAAAACGAGCTTGGTATTAAATACACTGTAGAGGATGTTAAAATGAAATCACCAAAAATTATATTGAGAAATGCGGAACTGGAGTATTTGCAGAAGTCGGATAATGATATTCTGAACGATGTCATTGAACAAAATCAGTTACAAGATTTAAGAAATAAAATTAAAGTCGTTACTAAATTTGTTAATCGTAATAAGAAGAACTGCATAAATATAATATTTGAAGTTGAATGCAATGCTTACAAAAACGTAATAGAAAAAGATAAACTGTTTATTGGCTGGAGACAATGTTGGATTTCTAACTATGTTGATATTCGTCGTTGTTATAATTGCCTAGGATTCAATCATTTTGCTAAGGAATGCAAATCAGAGAAAGTTTGCTCCTTTTGTACTCTGCAACATAGTTATAAAGACTGTACTAATAAAAGCTCAGTACAATGTGTAAACTGTAAAACTGCTAACTCAAAATTTAATCTTAGTATAGATGTTAATCACTCGGTATTTGATGTCAAATGTCCGTCCTACATAAGAATTTCAAGAATCCAAACTGAAAAAATTGGTTACCAGTAGCAATTACCTCATCACCAAAACAAGCCCAAACCAAAATGGATGTTCAAATGAAATATACCACAAACCAATTTTCGGTATTTCATCTAAATATACAGTGTATTCGGAACAAAATCAATGAACTTGAGGCGTATCTAATTTCTCACAATTATCACATTGTCTGTATCAGCGAGCATTGGCTAAATGAGAATGAACTCAAAAGTGGTCTAAAAGTCAATCAATATAAATTAGGATCTTATTTTGCAAGGCAGCTGCGTTTCCATGGAGGAGTTCTACTTCTCGTGCGAAACGATATCAGTTTTAAACCAATGGGTTCCAATAACAAATTTTCTGTGGAATTACACTGTGAAACATCTCAAATTTTGTGCGTGGACTATAATATACTTGTAGTGACTATTTATCGATCTCCCAATGGTGATTTTGGTATATTTTTAAATAACATGTGCTCATTACTAAACTCATTATTGCATAATAAACGAGTCGTAATTGTTGGTGACTTCAACCTAAAGTTCAACACGAACGATGCATCTACAGCACGGTTTTGTGATTTAATGTTATCTTATGGATACAAACAGACTATTTATCATCCCACGAGACGACAAAACTGTTTAGATAATATATTTATAAATTTTGCACATAACGAACATAATACTTCAATATGTGATGCAGGTATTTCTGACCACCTTGGGCAAATGATTTCTGTAAGTGACAAGTTTTATGAAACTAAAGTAACTACTTTTAAAAAAATACATTTAGACCTATTACATCTAAAGGGTTACTAACATTTTCCTGTTCATTGAATAGTTACAGTTGGAGTTTTCTCGACCAGAACTGTTTTGATTTTAAGACAAAGTTTCACATTTTTTTCAAAAATGTTTAGATTCGTTTTATTGGCATTTCCTGTTAAATCATTTTATGTCCGTACATGTGACAGTGATGTTAAATGGTTTAATAACAGACTCAAAATAATGAGAGATAATTTAACTTTTGTTAACAATTTATATCATTCTGTAAAACGGATTTTTAAAAAATACCAGAAATAGACTTCGCACTAACTATAGAAATGAAATAAAAGAAAGCGAAATGTTTGGCTTACGATAAACTAATTACAAATTCTAACAATCCAAGTAAATGTGCTTGGAAGATTATAAACTCACTTAGATCTAAAAATCGTGTAACAGTTAAATCTTCAATCGATGTTAATACGTTAAATAACTACTTTGTACTCTCAAACAGTATTGGCAATAAAGACCAAGATGTAATCGATCCTATTAAATTATGTACAGCTAATATTTCTTTTAACTTAGTTAACGAATTTAAATTTTGTCTCGTTTCGGAAGTAGAAATCCGAAAAGTTATTACTTCTTTGAGGAATAGTTCTACCAAAGATATCTACGGATTTACTATTAAGATGGTAAAAGCAAATATTAGCTTATTTGTCAAGTTGTTAACAAAGCTAGTTAATTTATCTTTAAAATGCGGTATATTCCTGACATGTTAAAAACAGCGGCAGTCACTCCTATCTATAAAAAAGGTGACAAAAACAAACCAGATAGTTATCGTCCCATATCAGTACTTCCTGTTTTCTCTAAAGTTTTCGAGATCATTATTTACAATCAAATATACAACCACGTCGAAAAAACCAGCTCCTCACGGAGAATCAATACGGCTTTAGAAAGAACAGAGGTACTTCAGATGCTCTAATTAACTTTGTAACAAATTCTTTGAATTGTTTTGAAAGTGGTCAATATTCTATGGCAATTTTTTAGATATTACACGTGCCTTTGATAGTGTTTCGCATGACATTCTAATTAACAAATTAAAGTACATCTACAAGTTCAACGACAATAGTATAGCTTTAATTATATCATATTTAAATAAAAGAACTCAAGCTGTGAGGATTGACGATAAAATATCACACTTTTTAACAATTCAAAGAGGAGTACCTCAAGGATCTATATTAGGGCCTTTACTGTTTTTAATGTACATCAATGATTTCTCTTACCATTTAAAGAACAATCCAGTTTGTTTGCAATATGCTGACGACACTACAATTATTATTAAAGACCATAAATTAAGTAGTATCTATACTGCAGCAAATAATATTATAACCTCGGCGAATGAGTGGTGCATATCAAATAATCTAAAGTTGAATACCACCAAAACGATGCAAATGATTATTACACTTAAACATCATAACTTTATTAATCCTGATAACGTAAAATTTTTAGGAGTCTTAATCGATCCTAAACTGTTATTCAATCAGCACGTTGATAAAATGTCTACCATTCTTAGTCGTAACATTTTCTTACTACGATGTCTAGCTGAAAGTGTGTCTAGTCAAATATTAAAACTGGTGTACTCAGCTACTATTCAAAACCATTTGCTTTACTGTAATATTATATGGGAAACTGTTCAGACGTTAGTCGGGTCTTTGCTTTACAGCGTCGTGCTATTCGAATATTAGGAAACGTTGGTTACAGAGAACACTGTAAATACTTATTTATAAAATTCAAAATATTAACTTTACCATGTATCTATATACTTAACTGCATTCTGTACGCCAAATGCAATTCTAATACGTGTGGATTGATGTCTGATACACACGGTTACAATACTCGAAACTGTAGTAATTTTAGATTAAGCTTCTATAGATTAAGTAAAACTCATAAAAGTTTTGTTAATATATCGTTCAAATTATTTAATTGTTTACCAATTGAAACAAGAAATTTATCTTTTAATGATATGAAAAAAAGTTAAAGTTATTTTTAGTTTCTAATGCATTTTATTCATTGGATGAGTTTGAGAGTCACATGCGTTCGGGTTTTGTTGTGTAACCCGGATTTTTCTGACGTCTGTAAATGCATATTTTATATTTGCATAATAACAGAAATAAATATATTATTATTATTATTATTTTCTAAAAATTATTATTGTTTGTGTTTTATATGCTTTAATAACTAGTAAATTAGGATTTTTTGTAAAATGTTTTTAGTATATTTAATTTAAATTAAAATTTTTTTCTTGTTTTAAAGTTGTAGAACATGGTTTTTATTGGTATTTTTGTAATTAGTTATGACTAGACAAAACTCTCGTCCTATCGGACAGGACCAGGATATTAAAAAAAAAAGCCCCTCCTTGGTGGACCCCGCATCTCAGACCTAAGTCTATCTATCTAAGTTTATTATTTGATTTTTAATATTGCATATAATGTTACTAATTGCTATAGGTTGGTTGTTATCAAAAACATTATATAGGTCCTAATTGTAAAATTCCTGAGACATGTTCTGGAATAGTTTGATTAATTATTTTTTTATAAAATTGCTATTATTTTGATAATTTGTGTTTTTTTGAGTTTTTATATATTAGATTATTGATTTTTTATATTTTATCCTTTAGTTTATTTAAATACAATTATGTGTCCACTTAAGCTCGCACCATATGGGAAACTTTTTTATTATTAATATTACAAAAAATGTTATTCTTTATAAAAGTTTTACATGGTGCAAAAACTAAAATGCAAAATTTTTCATTTTTTATATTATCGAAAATTGTTATCAAAAAAATTTATTTAAAATTGTAAACTATGTTTGACCCGGATAATCTGAAACATTCTGTTTAACATGGGGAATATGTTTGGATAAATTTTAGAAATTATTAGGCAAAACGTTTTCTAGTAGATATTGTTAAGTGTTCTGATAGTGAAAATATCCTGAAAACACTTTGGGAACATATAAATCGGACTTTTCAAATTCCCCATGTTTAACAAATTATCCGGGACTCACGGTATACCAACGTATACAAAATATTTAACATATTAATATTGTCTATCATACAACAGAAATAAATGTATAAGTACATTTTTAATCAAATTTTTTAACACACCTCGTATACGACTGAAAATTTTAATATATGATATTTAGGTTATAGTTTTTGCATCATACAGAACATTTTATGAAGAATAACTTTTTTGCAGTATTAACAATACATATGGTGCGAACTTAAGTGTACACAATGTATGTTATATTTTTATTTAGAAATTAAAAGATAATATTTTTAGGTAATATGTTTTCAATTTTCTTTCTTAGGGACTAATAAATTATTATAAACAAAAAATTTTAAACATTAGACTAGACAAAACAAGGGATAAACAGCTCTCATAGGACGTAAAAAAATCGAAGGTATCAACGAAAGTCAAATAATAAGATGATGGGCGACTACCGCATCTTACTTAAAAGAGATATCACTAACAATTACGGAAAAACACAAAAATTGAAGAATTTGTCAAAAATCGTTTTTGTTTTTCCTCTACCTATTTAACATAAAATAACGAATTTACATTCTATTTTCACGTGTGATATATTCCTGGTAGATGCGTTATGTTTAGGAATCTTTCCAAATATATAAATTAATTTTCATAAATTTAAAATTATTAATTAATTAAATTGTTGAGTTTCCCATGACGCCTGCCGTCGCGTCTTCCTAATTAAAAGCATGCATTGAATTCAAACAAATTTTATTAAAACTGCTATCGACGATTAAATGTATAATAAACATCTTAATATGTTACTTTAAATTCAGCATTCGATTTTTAATTTAAAATATGAAACAATAACGCTAGCGTAATTTGTAACCTAAATTAAATTCAATGTTTTGTTAAAATGAATTTGGTAGCATAGAAATCCTTATTAGACAAGATTTAATGTTTTCCTTCATTAATTGTGAGAAATAATTGAATTTTAACGTTGGGTCGAGGTAAACGTAATAACGGAAACGCCACAAATGTGCTTGTCAAAACACTGCACAAATTTAAGAGGTGTTAGTGTGGAGGAACTAAAATGAATATAACATGTTGGCTTGATATCGATTTAAATTTTCTAATGTTAGTCACTGTTCAGAAAGTACATTGAATATTCCAAAATACAGTTTATATAGTAATTATCTAATAAGGACACCTATAGGATTAGGATAACATGAAGGGCGAATAAGCCTAAAATTGGCATTGCGGGTTTAATCACAGATTCACTTCAGTAAGATGAGAATCGTCACACATGGCGAGTATTTTGCATAATTGCACAGCTTGTCATTGCATAGTAATTCTGGTTTTTTGTTTGCATGTATAATAAACCACCATGATATGAGTCTTCTTTATACCTAACATTAATTAAAATACTTTAGTAATTTCAATCCGTGTGTTGTTGCAAAATAAAATGCCAGGTTATAAACTGTGTAGGTAGTATTTCAGCTTGAATTAAAAAAATTCTATATTTCTAAATTTGATTTTTATTTATTAAAATTTGTTTTTGTTGTAGGTAAGTGGAAAACGCTGGCACCTGTAACAAAAGTTGCACTACTGCGGAATAATCTGGTTTAAAGTTAGTATACCTATTAAAATATAAGTGATAAAAGGCACAGATCCAAGTACGAATTTGAAGAACAAATGACTGCTTGAAAGGTCTCTTGTCACATATATATTACAGTATTTTTTACTTTTTAATTTTAAATCTACAAAATGTTACAAAATGTTACAAATAGTAGTTTATGGTTTATTTTTGACGTAACATCAATACAATGAACCTTGCTAGACTACCACAATATGCGATTGAGTTATTCTAATATTCGCTTCTTCATTTTAAGGGTCTACAGAGGAAAAAAAAGTAGTCAAGACACTTGTATGATTTTACTCATTTATATATTTGTCAACATGATTTTATCTGCTAAATCAAATTAAAAGTCATACAAAAATACAAAATAAAAAACTTTGGTGCAACTAACGAATAGTTCCAAGGCAAGATCTAGATGCAGTAATGGTAAAACGCATAGTCTAAAAGTAATTTATTTTTAAACATACGTTTATCAAAACTGTTTAATTGTGGTTATTGGAACTTTAATGAATACTTTTGAGAATCTTATTAACGCTGACAATTAATGTACTCATTGTAACTCAAGTGTCCCATTTTTCTTTCTCTATTTAAAGTTGTTACATTTGGATCTTGTATCTTTGCACGATTAAAGTTTTATAGAAGCCTGTTGACAAATATAAAATATTATACAATTGTACAAGGGTTTGTGCGATTTGTGTTTCTTTAGGTCATCAACCTTAATCTAACGTCAAATGAGATATTTTTTATAAAAGTAATCAATTAAAGGTTTGACAAGCTTTACCTTCAATATTTATCAATACCTTTTATGTTATCGGCTGCAAATGTTGCAATTGTAGACTCTTATGGTAATGAAAGGCAATTCTCACTAAGAGATGATCCCCGGGCAATCTATGAAAGTAGTTCTAAACAACACGCACTTTGATCAATAATATTCGACGATGCACATAGTTTTTTCTATTTTTATATACACAGAATTCTAGATCGCCTGAACTTTTTCGTTACTAATGGCATTTCAAATGCCTAATTTGGACATTGTCCACAACTTAGATTTAACCTCCGATCACTCACCAGTAATAGCTACAGTCAGCAAAACTATAATAAATGTTAAAAGAAAACAAAGATACATAATTCAAAAACTGATTAGGAGACTACAGGAATAAAATCAACGAAAGCATCAATCTAAAAGTAAGACTAAAAGAACGTGATAAATTAAAGGTTGCTGTAAATAACCTAATCACAATATTGCTGCAAGCCGCCTACCAGGCAACGTCGCCTTTGAAATCTCATTAATATCCCTCTAGAAAAAAAAACTAATAGCAAAAAAAAAGAAAAGCCAAAACAAAAAGCATCGTATCCATTCTCTAGCCGACAAAACGGCTTATAACCAAATAACAAAAACTCAAACGTAAGATCCCACCCCGGGGCCCTAGGCAATAAGCAACAAGGAAAAAGCCGACTTATTCGCCCAATAACTAGCAGAAGTTTTTACTTCTCACTATAACGCACCAAATCAAGATGTTTCCGACTTTCTGAACAACAATCTCCCTCCCGCAGAGCATATAAAACCAATGACTCCTAAAGAAATCACAAATGTGATTAAACATAAGAAAATTGATACTCAGCAAAATGAACAAAAATACATAATTCAAAAACTGATTGGGAATAAAATCAACAAAAACATTAATCTAAAAAATAAGTTTAAAAGAACCTGGTAAATTAGAGGTTGTTGTAAATAACCTAATCACAAGCCACCCACCAACTAGAAAATCTTATGCTAGAAACATTAATATCTCTCTAGAAATAAAACCAATAGCAAAAAAGAAAAGCCAAAGCAAAATGGCATCGCAACTATTGTCCAGCTGACAAAACAGCTTATAACCAAATAACAAAGAAACTCAAACATCAATTAAAGGAATCTAAACATGTATCATTTACAACCTACGTGTTAAACTTGAATCATTATGACAATTCCATCTGGAGACCCGTTCTCAAACCAGTTCTAACAAACTCTCCAATTCGTAAGCAAGACCCCACCCAGGAGCCATAGGCAAGAAGCAACCTCACAATAACGCACCAAACCAAGAAGTTTTTGACTTTCTGAAGAAACAACCCCTCTCCCGCAGAACCTATAGAACCAACCACTCTAAAAGAAATCACAAATGTGATTAAACATTAGACAAGCTCCAGGTCTTGGTTGCACCAAAAACGTTAAAAGAACTCCCGAAGAAAGGTGTTGTAATGTTAAAATATATATTCAATGCCGTCTTAAGACTACAGTATTGGCCAAAACAACTAAAAATTGCTGAAATAACTATGATCTCCAAGCCTGGCAAAACCTAAATCATGTATCTTCTACACAAAACAAAGCAAGCCCAAACTATTGTAAAAATTGAGACGCAACAGAGTGAACTCACGTTTAGATATTATCCCTGGCCACCAATTCGGATTCCGGTTACAGAACTCAACGAACCACAATATCATCCAGTAGTTCAGGAAATTAACAAATCTCTGGAAAACAAAAAATATTGTACATGATGGCCTTTTTTATAAAATTAATCTCCTTCTTCTCTCTCTCTTCTACCTATTCAAATCCTACTTAAACGACCGTCAATTTAGAACTAAAGCAAATGACAGCGTTTTAGCCTAAACAATCATGCGACGACTGAAGGAAAAGCTCTTGATGTTAAAGAAGAATATTACAACAATTCAAGAGAGTGTATGATTAGATTCCTAAATATAACATGAAAAGAATATACCCCGATAATAGGGAAATTTAATAAACACTATACCCAATACTAAAGAAAAAAATTCATTGAACTGCGAAAACTATTAAGGCATCACCCCATTCAACATAGCATATAAATTCCTGATTATAACAATCAAGCATTGGCCAAATAATAAAATTAACGATGTAATAGGTAAATATCAATGCGATTTTTGAAAGGGAATAGTAGCGGTATATAAGATATTTGTGCTAAAGGGAATTACAGACAGAAAGTCATAAACATCAAGCTTATGTAATTTTCGTAGACTTTTAAAGAAGTCTACGATAGGGTAAAAAGAAAAAGTATATAGTGTAATGATAGATTTGGGAATCCGTAAAGAAATGATAAACATGGTACAATTAACCCTAAGATATAGACAAAATTAACGAAAAAGAATCGAAATGTTTCCAGCTCAATGATGAACTATGTCCAAGAGACCCGTTGTGTTCAATACTGTTCTGGAAAAAGTAATAAGAAACAAAAACATTAACCAAAGTGGTTTGTTATGCCATAAAAAACATTAAGGACAAAAACAGAACTAAAAGAAACAATAAAATAAACAAGAGAAATAGGTTTAGTGATTAACGAAAAAAAACGAAATTCATGTTTTGATGAAATAAAAAATTCAAACAATAAAATAAGTTAGCAGTGACAACTTAAGAAGTAAGGACATACATATTTGAAGAGGTAGCAGTATTTAAGTATTTGGGAGTAGTAACTACAAGTAACCCGGGAACTACATAAGAAATCCGAAGAATGATAATGAATGGAAACATTCTTAGGAGTAACAATACGCAGAGAAACTTAAAAATACGTTGGCATTTTTCTTAGTATATACTATTCGTACGTGTCAATGTTTACACGAGATGTCGCAAGACACACATTTTACTTAAAAACACTTAAATCACTAGTGCACCCAGTTGTAATATTTGCAGTGAAACTTAGGTTCCGAGGAAGTTTGTGTAAATGTGAGAAAGAGAATTCTTAGAAAGATTTTTAAGAAAAATCAATATACAGAAAATGAAAACTTAAAGAAACGTATAAGGAGACCAGCACTACCGGAATGATAAAAACACAAAGTATCTACTGGGTGGGACATGTTCTAAGAATGCAGACGGATAGGACACAGAAAAATACTATAGAGCAAAATGATAGGTAAAAAGAAAAACGACGACTAAGGGATAGGTAGCAAAAAAGCAAAAAGCGACATCAGGAGACAAAACCTCATAAACTGGAAGGAAATAGTAAGAAACAAAAGGCTGGAAAAATTATAAATAAAGCTATGAACCTGTCAGGCTTGTGTTTTTTAATTCCTATTTTAGAACGTTAACGATCTTCTTCAATCACAGTGCTAGAATATTTTCTCTCTTCTTGTTTAATAACATTTCATAAACGTAAATTGATAGTATATCTATAAGAATCTCAATTTATCAATTTTGGTAAATATGTGACGTCCAAAATAGATTTATGGACCTCATTAAATATGTAATTTGCAACCAATAGGTACAAATCTAGGCCTATTTTTACAAGACTAGTGAAATATTTAAAAACAATATTTGTAAAAATATCAACAGTACGGATTGTAATAAAATATTTATCTTTTCTACTTGAGCACTTTTTAATGTGTTTAGTTTCAATTATTTCTGTCGTACTACATCGTACATAAAAGTGCACTATAAAGAGAATTAAATTTAAATCTGGTTCAGAATTAAGGTTTCCAATGACAGAGTCATTGTTAAAACAAACACGGTCCAATCCTGGATGACTTTTTGTCGAAACTTTTGTTAAAACTACGCCTAAGAGTGTGTCATTTGGTTAGATAGATTACCCTATTTTTGCTCTAATTGGAGAAACTTTTCTTCGGAACTAATTACATTTTTTCTTCACATTCCATCGATGCCTTCAATCGGTGTTTTGTTTGGGTTGTTATTCTGTTGAAATAAGAAAAAACGGAAATGGGTATCTTTCCAATAACATCTTGTAGGGAATAAATTCATAGTCCTTTGAATAATTCAGTGATCTAAACCACAATTGAAATTCACTTCCATACCATGGTTGAACTACCACTTTTATGTTATTTAGTCGGAAGTGTATGTCGTTTATCTCAAAGAACATATACTTAGATTTGTCACTACAGATTACATTATTTCACTGTCTCTGTGTTCAGTTGTTACATAAAAACGTAACATAAATAGGGGTTGCACAACAGCTCATTGGGACGGGCTGGTTCGTGAGATGAGTTGCTTTCGTTAAGGTAAAGGGATTCCAGATCATTAATCATCATCATCATCATCAACCAGCCTGAGACGTCCACTGCTGGACATAAGCCTCCCTCATGGCATTCCACCTTTTTCTATCTTGTCCTGTCTGAATCCAGTTGGTTGTTATTCTTTTTATGTCGTTGGTCCATCTGGTAGGCGGTCTTCCTTGGCTTTTCTTATTGCTGCGTAGCCTCCACTCCAGTAATTCCTCGTTTCTAATGTGATCTCTTAGGCTCACTCCAAGCATCGACCTTTCCATTTTTCGTTGTACGACCCTTATTTTTCGCGGATGTCGATGTTAAGGTTAATGTTTCCGCCCGTAGGTAAGGGACCGGCAGAATACACTGGTCGAACACTTTTCGTTTTAAGCAGATAGGAATGTCGCTTCTGAAGATATACCTGAGTTTCCCATAGGCAGCCCATCCAAGGTTGATCCTCCTATGCAGCTCGCAGGTCTGATTGTTCCTTGAAATGCGCATCTCGTGACCTAAGTATACATATTTATCGACCTCTTCGATTTGGGTGTTTTCGATCTTGATACGTTCACTCAAAACCAAATTAGTCATCATCTTGGTTTTAGAGAAATTAATTTTCAAACCAATCTCGGCGCATGCATGGTTAAGTTCGTGGAGCATTTGTTTTATTTCCCCGAGATTATACCTCTTGAGTCCCAGTCGAGCTATTTAAATGCATGTTCTAATACGGTTATGAAGAGTTCTGGGGACATAGGGTCTCCTGTCTGACCCCTCTTCCCACTTCGATAGGTTGGCTGCTTTGGTGTAATTTAATCGACATAGTTGCGTTATTGTATATGTTATAGATCAGTTTTGAGTACCTATAATCTACCCGACACTCCTCCAATGCTTTAACCAGAGCCTTTAACTCGACCGTATCAAAAGCCTTATGAAAGTCTATGAACAAGAGCGCCAATGGTCTATTGTACTCAACTGTCTTTTCGATGAGAGTCTTGATACTTTTTAAATGATCATTAGTTCCAAAAGCAGATCGAAAACCGGCTTGTTCTTTTGGTTGGTAGAATTCAATCTTCCTCTCCAGTCTTGATGTGATCACTCTCGTGAATAATTTATATAGGTGGCTTAAAAGAGTTATGGGGCGATAATTTTTAAGGTCTGTCTTATCTCCTTTTTGTGGAGGAGTATGGTGGATGCCTCTTGCCACTTTTTGGAATAGTGCTATTCTGCAAGCAAAGATTAAATAGTGTTCGTATTTTCTGTAGCAGAAGGGGGCCTCCAACCTTTATTGCTTCCACGGTCACCTCATCTTCTCCAGGTAATTTATTATTTTTCATCTTTGACAAAGCTCCACGAATCTCCTCGATGGTGATTTCTGGTATCTCCTCGGAGCCTTGATTGATGATGCCTTGCCTACGTGTTAAAATGTTGGGGTCTATCATTAATAGAATATGGTAAATTTGCCAGTCAAGAGGGCATCAACGGAGATGACGTGGTGAGAACTTCTACCCTCCGTTTACTACAACCCGACCTGTAAGAAAGGAACTTTTTAGAACCTAACCTTTAAAAGTACTTCAATAAATCTGTAAAATTATCAAACGTTCACAAACACAACCAATTACATAACGTTGCAACAGGTGTTCCAAGGAGACCGTCGGGACATACCAAAACGGACATCAAATTTATACCAATCAATCACGTGATATGTGCACATCCTTACACTTTAAGAGCTTGACGACTAATACCCTCCACACGGTAAGGGAATGTTCTTTTATACGGAATGCACGTACCACTACCATAATCCAACAACCAAAACAAAAATTGAATGAAATGCAATAATTTGTACTAATTTTATTTTAAGAAAGGCCTTGCGTCTTAAACAAAGTGTAAAAAATCAACGGAATCAATCAATATGTATATCTCTAGATATTTCCAAACAAATTGCAAAGCAGGCAGCATTAATAACATTATCAAATGAATAGAACTCTAAACTGCAGCGTCTAACTATAAGAAAAGAAAGAAACATCAAAAACTACACAAAAAACTACACTAGAACACGTGTTCAGGTAGCTAAGCTATTATCATTAGCGAAGTGACACGGATGATGATATCTTAGTTATCAAAACACGTCTTCAAGTATATTTTGTGCAGTACGTTGTGTTTTCTTTTTTTTGTTATTAATAACGTAAATGAACACAAAATCAAAATTTTACAAGCGAAATCAAGCAGGTTAAATCAAAATAAATCGTGTTTTGACAACAAAAACACAAATTAAACCAACAAGAGCAATATTTCTAAACAAATGCAAACACTTTTAATCAAAGTGAATCGTAAATTATCGACACCGTCTTTGAACTCCTTAAACTGTCGAGAGCGAATTGTAAGTTTTTTTGATAGAATGATGATCTGGATAGTGGGTTTCAAAACTTTTATCAAAAAAAAATTATACATCAAGCTTTTTAAATAATTTATATAATAGACATTAATCTCTATGAGATAGCAGCACCTTCAATATTTTGCTATTTCTAGTGATTTTTGTAGACTTGCGTTTGAACTAACCTACACTGATGAATCTCAAACAAGGCGAAACACGCGTATGTAGGTGCCGTTCGTAATTCTGTAATTATCACTAGCTATGTTTTATTCGGTTGGCACGAATTTGATATATTGCGTTAAAAATGGGCTTAGCTTTTTCGCAACATTGAAAGTTCACAGAGGGTATCTTACATACTACAGGTTTCTACAAATTTATTTCATATCGGAACTGTACACATTTAGTTGATGCTGAAAATAAAAATCCAATTTCTTTAACATGGTTTTAAACTAAATTTTCTCAAACTATGTGATCTTAAACTAGTTGAATGATCATCAAATTATAATACTTGAAAAAAAAATGTACACATCTAATAGATAATATTTAATAAATCTCAAAAGTACTTAAAGTATTGATAAATTTAAAATAAAATTTTTACATTCACTAGGACATTAAATGTTAAATTACGTTTCAAGTACGTAACTTTCCAACAAGTTTAAACTCTGCTTTAGACATGTGCTAAAATAACGTGAAAGTTTAATCATATTTTTTATTAATTTTTTTCTCTTACTGGAATCGATTTTTAGTACCTTTTCGTTTCGTTATTGTTTGTTTGCAAAACATAAAAATGTGTAACTTTTATAAGGAATAAAGAACAAAATAACCCCTCGGTGCTTTTGTATCGTTTATCTTGTATACAAAGTACTCTTCAAAACAAAATAGTGTTATTTACAAATACGGATTTTATAGTCAAGTTTGACGATACGCAAACTATTTTACCATCAAATAATTTCTTTTTTATTCTTGATTCTAAAGATATTATTTTGTAAATTGGGATATTAAATGCAATAGATGTCTATAACAGGAATACATACGTTGGTGTAGATTAGAATAAATCGCAGTTCTATTCATTACAGAAAATTTAAATAATCTAATTTAACACTCAAAAGTGAATAATTCAGAATGTAAATGTTTACGAATCATACTAATTAAGTTTAAAATACCTTCTCAAACAATATTAATCAGTAAAAATCTGTGTAATAAACATTAATTTGGTAGAAAATCAAAACAGCAAACTTTAACTTATTAAATGTTCAATTACTATAATTCTTATAAATTTGGCAATTTAATAAACGCTTAATATTGTAATATCTAAGAAACCAAGTCCCAGCTGGGATTAATTAGTTTTGTACAGATTGAAGGATCTAAGGTTTTAATCTACAAAATTCGTTTAGTCCAGAAAAACCGTTTGTCAGTATTTTAATTAAAAATTTATAGTCTATATACTTATTTAATTACAATAACTGTATTTTTATTGTAATCAACTTCTCAGTGACGATGTTACTTTATGATATCAGATGAAAACGAATGTAAATTCAACCAATGAAAGCCTTTTATATGGAAACTTCTATGAAATAGAATATTATCAAACACTTAGCTTGATTATCAAAGTTTGCCTACAAATCACAATTTTCCCTGATTTCTCTACTAGGCATTAAAGTGATTCTATTATTTTATCATTTGATTATCAAATTATTTGAATTCAATTGACCTACTTTATTTCACACTTTAAATACCAAAATCGTTAAAAGTTTAAATTAGAAACATAATAAGTCTATTGTTTTCTAAATTAATTCAAAATATATTTCCATATTACTAAGAAAATTTTAACTTGGTTCCAAATTTATTCGGTTGTAATGATATACTTTAGAATATAAAATACCAACGACAATTTCATTAGAATTCAACAGTTTCGAATTTTGTAGAACTTTTGTACTTTTGTATGTGTATAAATTACGGAAGGTGTACTTTTCAATTTCAACTTTGACGATGATGGTAAAGATAATTTCTGTGTTATCTTCTAAAACTTTTATTTATTGTTTTAGAACAAAATCTATTAGAACAATATGCTGGGGGTATTTAAAATAAACATGTTAGTAATTTTATTTACCTACCCCAACACATAAGAACAAAAGTTGTAACAATAACGTGATTAATTCAAAGCAAAATAGCTTAAATTGTACCAAGTCTTCATTCTGTCGTCATAGAGAACCTACATATCATTAATTTTACATTTAGATTACACTTTGTTGGCAATACGAACTCAATTTTAGATTAAATTATCTTTACTTATAATGTAGTACATTCATCTTTATTTTATAATACAATTTTGACATTTATTTTGATATAAGCATGGCGACTGAATTATAATCCGGTAAAGTGTGTACTGTTTGTGATAAAATACTACAAAAAACGAGTAAAGTGCATAAACTGTAACAGTTACTATAATGATAATTGTGCTATTATTATTATTTTTATTATTATTAGAAATGGGATGAGTGTCATGGAAAGAATCTCTTGCACTGCGACCAGATTAGATCTTTTGTGCCCCCCTCTAGTTGGACTTAGGAAAGAAAGTCTTTGACAAATTCGATCAAATCTTTAGTCGGGAGTTTTATTAGATCTTCTTCCATAATGAAGATGAGTTCTAAGTGTTTGTATCTCTTTAGGCACAGAACCGGGTACTTCATAATAATGTGGCCCATGCGCTCCACCTCTTCACCACAGTACCTGCATGTATCATCATCCACCAGTCCCATCTTTTTCAATTATGCTTGTAATATTTATTACAATATGACTTTTGATTTGGAAATATGCAAAAAATAGATTAATTACTGGTATGTATTTCTTTTATGTTAAAGATTAACAAAGCTTTAACATCATTTTATTATCAGTATACTACTATATATGTTATACACAGCGGCGCGTCTGTTCTCCGCATTCTCGCAGCATTCTTACCTGGTTTCTAGTTCACCTTTTACTGTCCCAATATAAGTACAGGTAACATTAGTTATGTTCTCACTATATAGTATGCAACCGCTACTAGAAATATTCATTTATGTATGTGTTCGTGAATTTTGTGTTCATATTCAACCCTGAAAAACTATTTAAATTTGATTAAAATAATACTCGTTTTTGCACCTATCCATGAAAATAATGCACTCATTAAATTTAATAATTATGATGTGTAAAATAAAATAATCATTCAAAAATATAGACTTTGAAGTATGTTCCGTTGAATATTTAAACAGATATGCCAATATTATTAAAATTATACGTATTTTAGACTTTTACGTTTTAATAAAGTGTTAAAAAAATAGAAATTAAAAGGTTGATATTTTTTCTCCATTGTAAACGAGACCTGTTTGGGTTTAATAAGATGAAAACGTAAGCATTAGAAAGAAAATTAGCAAAAAAGAAAGTCATTTAATTAATTATTAAAATCATTATGAGCAAAAATTTATAGAATAAAATAAACGTTCAAAGCCTAATTTCAATGTTAATTTTAGCTATGAAAAAGCTTCAAAGGTTATGTACTACAAATTTAATAAATATTGTTGATTTTTGTAATTTTCAATCCAATATTTGTATCTGATATTATTAATCAAACAGTGAATGATTGAAATATCAAGGTGTTGCTCATGCGCAGTACTCAAAAAATATTTTTAAAAATTGGTTGTAACAAATTGGTATACTAAAAAATGTTTCTAACAAAAGTTGTAGGTAACTTTTTTTTTCATATTTTCTTATTTAAAGAAGTTTTAATTTAAATAATTAAAAATTGTAAAATTTGCATTTTTTAATCACGGGTCATATCACTTGAAGACAGTTTGCATTCTGCTAGAATATGTTTTTAACTACCTAATTTCAGAATTTTATCGATTACTTAATATTATTCAACCCTAATGTGTATATTGATTGAACCAAAAATTCCCTGTAACAATCTTTAATTTTCAAAATACTAAGGTATAAGATAAAAAACCAATTCATTATAGCATTTTGTGCCTGTATTTAAATAAGGTCGTTAATGCTGGTTAATATTTCGCTTCCCTAACGTTAAAGTAATGTGGATAACCATCATCACTATTTTACCATCTTTTACTAAGTACCATAACTATCTGGTAAGAACCTACATGAAATGGTATAATGAAATGATAATGAAGAAGAAAAAAGAAATGAAAGGAGGTCAACACAATGGAAACGAAACTAAAAAAACAATAGATGAAGAATATGAATTACAGTATACAATTAAATGGATAAAAATAAGAAAAAAGGAATAACCAACAAGAAATGGAAAAAATAAAAACCAAGAATAAAAATGATAATAGAAGGTTGGGTGGGGTATAAGGAGGATGAAGAAGGAAGTGTTCCTGAGGAAGGTAACAACAATAGAAGATCGCACAAGAAACGAAAAACGTAAGAAGAAGCCATAAACTTCAAATTAAAAATTAATTAGAAAGACTAGTATTGAAAATAAATTTAAAATAGAAATTGGCAAAAAATTGGACATGAATAAGGTGTATTTATTGGAAATGAAATTAAGATCAGTTTAGAATTGTGTGAATATAATAAATAAGATAAGAATTTATAGAATAAGTAAAATTAGTTTGAAAAGAAGTTATAGGTTGGGAGAAAGAATTAGTTAAAAACAGTTTTTTTCAAATTAGATTCTAGAAAGTTATAATTGATGAGTCAAAATAAGTAAGTTATAAAAGCTTAGATCTGAAAAAATTAGTTATGAAAAGTTTGTTAAAACGTTATTTAAAAAATGAAAGAGAACTCAATGATTAACGGTCAGTTAGGTAGAAAGAAAGATAGAAATGCAAATATATTTGAAGATGAAAATGGAAAATAAAAAACATAAATAAGAAGTATTGAAAAGAAAGATTAATTCAATGGAATAGAAGTTATGATAAAGTATGTAAACGGCGATATGGAAAGTCATATGAAGAATTGTGAAAAAGTTATATAAATGAAGAATTATAAAAGAAATTAAAATGTGTGAAGAAATATGAAGTGAAGTTATATGAAATGAATATAAATCTACGATTAATATGAAACTACGATTAAATAAATGAAGAATAAGAGAATATCTACGAAGAAATAAATGGTAAAATAAGAAGATAAAAGTGGGTAAAAGCAAGCACATACGAAATGGTTATGAAAAAATAGAATTAAAACTTTAAGGAACGATATAAGAAACAATCTGTTGAGAGAATAGGAAAAATGAAGAAAATTTGAAGAAAGAAAACTGCTAATCATTGACTATCTAGGTAAACTTTGGAAATAAAAGATTATTACCAAGAATTAGGAAAAGCAAGAGAAAGAGTTGAAAAATATGTGAGAAGATATGAAGAGAAAATGAATAGGAAAATAAGAAAGAGAACTTTTAAAGAAGATGGTTTAGTAATAATAAAAAACTTAAAGTAGAAGAAATAAAATGTGCAAAATTAATGGATCCATATATAAAACCGTATAGAGTAAATAAACAAAGTAATTAATGATCCAACAATTAAAAAATATTGATAGTGACAAAATGAGAGATAAATTTTATGTAAATTTTATATAATCTTTTTATTAATTATGACTAAATTTCAAAAAAAATTGCTTAAATTGAAAAATAATTATCTGTGTATATACTTTAATAATTATGCATTTTATTAATACAACCAATAAAGATAAGGATTATTTGATTGGTCGATAAGTTGTTTGCAAAGTTAGAACATAATTTAGTTACATAGAAAGTTATATTTATTTAAAGCTCAAAAAATTTAAAATAATATTTTAAATTTTATCTCACTTTAACCGGCAGTGGTTGTAAAATGTCATAATTGTAATGTATAGATGTAAAAGGATATATAATGTCTAGTAGTAAGATATAAAGGTATCTTGTATGTTAAGAAGATATATTGATTTTGTGCGTACGTGATCGAGAGAAGAGTAAGTGGGGGAGAAGACGCTCTTGGGTAGTAAAGAATGTTGGACGTATAATTTTGAGTCCGTGCGTTAAACAATTAATACGGGTGTTCTTCGCTAATAATTAAAAGAAGTGTTGTTGTTATGTAATTAATTAACCCAGTTATTGTAAAAATGGTTTAAATCCAAAATAAAGCTGCGCATTGTTGAAAAGACCGCGAAGTGTTGTAAGCCTGCGAAGTAGTATTAAAATATCAGTAAATAAAGTTTTTGGTAAAGAAAACAACTAAAAACCAAAACGGAAAAATTAAAGAATAACTAACAGTAAGGAAAAGTTGAGGAAGCAGTCCTAGTTCAAGAGGTCACTGCCGAGAACCGTTGAAGGTCGCACGTACACATTGAACAAATTGATTAGGTTAGTTTAAGCTAGTATATTTAAATCTGTGTAATAAAATTAAATAAGATTGTAACGATTTATAAATTGCGCAAAAACCACGTTATTGTTATTAAGAATCCAAGCCGTAGGGATATTATCAACCAAAGAATGTTAAACAAAGAAAGTTTATGCTCACATTCAATACAAAATTATTTTATTCAACACAACAATGCGATCATCGCAAATGTTTAATGCGACAACCGTCAGCAATTACTATAAAAAAATATTCATTTTAATAAAAGATAACTAAATTTACTACCGATTAGAGTTGAATCAAAAACTAAAGTTGTGAATTTATTTCATCACAGACGAAAATGTTTGAATTTGTAGAGCAAGCTAAAATCCAGCAAACAAGTTAAATGTGCTTGAATTATAAGGTATATAATACCAATATAAAGCCAATATTAACGACGGAAACAGGAAAAGAAAAACTTCCAATACAATTTTACATTATAAACGCACAATATGAAACGCATCTCTTTCCATAGCATTATGTTTATGAAAATAAAATAACAAGAAACGACTTTTTATTCACAGTTTTCCTGTGAAATTAAAGACCACCCACAAAACGCTTGATTTATGCTACATTTATTTGACTAAGAAATTTAACTGTGTTAAATCATTAGTTTTTAAAGGAATAAACGCAAAAAAATTAATTATTAACCGTGACAATTATTAAAAAAAAAATTTGTTTACTATATTAAGTATTATTCTTATTACGACCATTTTTAAATACAAAGTTTTGTTATTTTTGTCTCAGTCAAACTATTTCCATTCGTGAAAAATTTATAAATATTTAATAGTTACACGAGAAGCACTAATACATAAAGCAACAGTATTGTTGCAATGCATATCAAATGTGGTTTATCCCAAAGGTTCCCTAAAATTTTAGATAATCAAATTCAGTACTATAACTATTCCCCAGATTACTTCTGAAACATTGATTGTTGGCATAATTAAGGTATGGTTCAGTTGAACTTTTAATGAGGTATAGGTGAGATTAATTAGTGACGACAGTATCTGCAATCTGAGTTTGCGGTCAGTGACAAATAACTGAAAAATATGAACATTAACAACTCGAATGCTGTGGATATTTTGATTAGAGTAAAAGCTTAGAGAAAAAATGTTATTGTTGAATTATAATTTCACTTACACTTTTAATGAGAAATTAATGCCATTAATAAATTACGACAGTAATTGTTTTTGACGTTACCATCAATGAGAAATATGGACATAAAAGTTGAGTGCTGCGGATAAAATATATGTATTTTTAACGAAATATTTTGATTACAGTAAAAGCCGTTGGCGAATTGTTGAATTCAATCTTGATATCAACATCGATATATAAATATTTGATTGTCTTTCTATTCCAACATAATTTTAATAAGGTTTATGCATAACTAATATTACCTATAAAACATATACATTGTCCTCAAAACATTTGCGTGAATATTTCTGCTAAAATAAATGGAATTCCATAACACTAATGACTGTCATATGCATACATTACTTATTAAAACTGCATTACTTCAATTAAAAACACTTTTACCATTGTATTTTCAACAACAATTTTTCGCGTGTTTTAAATTGACGAAATTATCAGTCAATCAATATAAATGTACAAATAATTAACTAAAAATTATAAGTCTGTTTTTGTTTTCCAAGTACATCAGAAATTTACCAAATATTTTTGTATTAGTTTTAAATCTACTTTTTATCTTGTAATAGAAATTTTTAGAACGTGCACTATTTGACTTGTTAATTTTTGGCAATTGATCGAACACTTGACTTTTGACTAAAAAACAACTTATGACACAGAAAACACCAAAAACTGCATAAAAAAACTGTATTCGTACACATGTTTCAATAGCTAAGTTGCTTACACGTGTTTCGTTAGCTACGATATAATCATCAGATACCTCACTTGTGTCAGTTTTGGTGTTGCTATACCTTTGGTTATTATAATACTTATTTTCCAACAAGTGAGGAAAGTAACACATCATTGCAAGCGCTTTTAGATGTACTATGGCAATTTTTTAGACATTTGTATAGGTTAGATCTTACACTCAGACAGAAAATAAAACAAAATAAAATTTTCTGTCAATTGGGCATTGGAAGAGGAAAATTATCTAACTTACTTGAACTTTTCTCAATTTATAATAAATTTTATTTTAAATATAAAACATACAGTCTGTTCGTGTAGTACGCGGACTTTTGATTTTGCTTTTAAAAACAATTTTTTCAAAATCGGTTTGATAATTCCTTTAGGTTCCTAACAGCTTCAAATTAAAACTATTTTCAATTTTACAGGGTATCCCACTTTCATGGACCACCTTACAACTTTGACATTTTAAATGGACACATATTATATTTTTTATTCTTTATTCTGACTCTACATGAAAAAGTATAAGGACATTATGTATACAACTCTTGTTCAAAAAATGATACATTTCGAGATACCAATTGTTAAACATTTAATCGGATCAATATCGGCCTTAATAAAATAAAATCAAATAGAACGCCCTGTATATTTCTTACCAGATCGGTGTAAAATTAAATTTTCTACAATTATGCCATACATGTTTGTCTACAAAAAAATTTACTGTTAGCCATATTATTGGCACAGTTGTGTTAGTAATTGTCCAATCTATCACAATTTTTTCAATCTTGTATTATTAGTAATAATGAGTGAGTTTTTGACAGCAGAAGTAGTTAGTATGACTTATTCCACCGGAAAATCGAATGGAAGTTGTTTATTGGCAGCTCAAATTATAATGCATATAATCCGGAACTACAATGATATCCCCGAGAAAAAACTACAATTGAGAACTACGAGAAGAATATTACAAAACAGGTTTGTACTGACGAGAATATGCAATTTGACATAGTTATTGTTATATTCGTTATATTAACAGTTGAGAATCCTACCATTACAACACGATAAATAGTACGACAAAATGGATTTTTGAAGACCTCTGTAAATAAGGTGTTACAAAAAACAAATTCCATCCTTATCGCAAAACATTTTTTGAATGCTGACACGTTTACTAGGAATTCGTCTCGTATTTCACATTTTTAGTTTATCTCTAAATATTCCGTTTTGCAAATAAAAATATTTTTTATGAAACGTGTATTTTTAATAAACAAAATTAATTTCATGGCTAACGTTGAGGTTGGCAGATAGACATCAATAGTAAAGTCGTAAAGAAATTAATTTTACATTAATCAGGGTAAAAATATACAGGATATTGGATTTGATTTTATCAAGAGAAAAAAATGTCATATTTTGTAATTGAAAATGATGAATATTTTTTATTACAAAATTTGTTTTTTGCTCATACCCTGTACAATCAATGTCAACTTTAAATCATAGATCGTTAACGCCCTAAGAGTGAATAAAATTTGAATTTTATATTTCAAGAAATAACACAAAAACTTGAAATATCTGAAGTATGACCCAGTTAAATGTTTAAAAAACGATATCTTGAAAAGTATAATTTTTTGAGTAAGATTCGTATACGTAAAGTTCCTACACTTTTCCATGTAGATTTAGAATAAAAAAATATGTGTTTTCATTTAAAATGTCAATGTTGACAAGTGGTCCATGAAAGTGGGACACTTTGTATAATTGAAAATATTTTTAAATTGTAGCCACTGAGGAATTTAAAAGAATGTTCAAAACTGATTTTAAATAAATCTACTTTTTAAAGGTCTGCGTATTACACGGACTGATTACTTTATTAAAACAATAGCGTACAATGTTTATTTGTAACGATACACATTACTAAATCAAGTAACTGTATCAAGTGACAACTTATTTAATGATCTGCCAAATAGCTTTTCCAAATCATCATCCATCTAATAGTCAAATAAATTTGAGTTTTCTTGCATAGGAAGTACTTTCTTAGATGCTTGGGAAGTAGAGGGAGATAGCCGGTTCTGGGACCTCACTTCCTCACCTCTGATAAAGCTTGCAATATATCTTTCTTTCTTTAACCCATTGCATGTGTATATACTTTTCCTTGTTTGTACGTCATAATACCAACATACAGGGTGTTCCAAAAAAAGTAATACAGTACCGATCCTGGGCCACATTAGATACTTAGACCACGACCGATACTTTGTGGTGGGAAACTAGGATACTTTGTAGTGGGAGAACTTGACCACAAGATGGCGGCAACTTTGGGGCGGGTTTCTGTTCTACAAAATGGCGGCAATTTTGGGGCGGGTTTAGGACCACAAAATGGCGGATCACAGTAACTTCAGAGGCCGGTTCAAGACCACAAAATGGTTAGGAGGGGCAGGTTTAAGACAACAAAATGGCGGATCAACAAACAACAACAATAACAACCAACAACAAATAACAATAACAACAACAATTTCAATCTGTATCTGTATGAACAGACTTGTACCTGTATAAACAGACCTGTATCTGAATAGAACAGACCTGTATTTGTATGAAGAGATATGTACCTGTATAAACAGACCTCTATCTATATAAACAGACCTGTATCTGTATAAACAGACCTGTACCTATATGAACAGACCTGTACCTGTATAAACAAACCTGTACCAGTCTAAACAGACTTGTTCAGCATTCTACTTTAAAAATTCTGCTTATAAATCATTTATTGTTGACCTAAATAAAGGGTAATGATCCCAACATTTGGTTTCGAATAACGTTTTTCAGCCGCATCAGACTTTAGAAAATTCTGCTTATAAATCATTTATTGTTGACCTAAATAAAAGTTAATGACCTTTCCTAGGATGTTAACCTTTCAAGCAACCTTGAACGATCCCGATCCATTCCGAACGAACCTGAACGGGATTATCCGCTATGTTGTAATTCGCCATTTTGTGGTCTGGAACCCGCCTCCAAAGTTACCGCCATCTTGTAATTCGCCATTTTGTAGACCAGAACCCCGCCCCGAAATAGTCGCTATCTTGTGGTCAAGTTCTTTCACTACAAAGTATCTTAGTTCCCCCACCACAAAGTATCCGTCGTGGTCTAAGTATCCGATGTGGCCCAGGATCGGTACTGTATTACTTTTTTTGGAACACCTTGTATGTTGGTATTATGACGTACAAACAAGGAAAAGTATATACACATGCAATGGGTTAAAGAAAAAAAGATATATTGCAAGCGCTGACGTCAGAGGTGAGGAAGTGAGGTCCCAGAACCGGCTATCTCCCTCTACTTTGGGAGCGATGTGTTTCAGATAAGCTGCTAATTGTTTGTTGCGGCAGCGACAATTTAGTAAATTTCTCCTTCCTATCAGTGTAACTGACATTAGATATTACTGGATTTAAAGAATTCAGTATGCAAATAAAGAAATGCAACAAATTATTCCAAGATTATGGCAGGTGTAAAAGGAATTGAACAGTGGGTCCTGAGCCGGCAGTAAGAAAAGGGAGTGAGAAATTTATGGTGAATAAAGACGAAAGTGCAAAAGGACATATTTGTACATTGAAAGTTAAATTCAAAAAATGAAATTACAAAAAAAATAAATTTAATAGCACCAGCACATTCCGCGTTCAAAAGGAAAACACCAAAGAAAATTCTAAAGACTTCAAGATCCCCATCTTAATAATGTTTGATGTTTTTTAAATTTTGAAGAAATTCTTGGTTTCTGGAAGAGTCAAGTTTTGTTGTATAATTAACGAATGTCGTCTTGAGTGGGTAGTTTAGGACTGTGCTTTTGTATTATTATTATTTAAATTCCATTTGCCTTTTAATGGCAGATACAGAATAAACCCAGTTTTCAACAAGAGATCAAAGATATCCATCCTAACACTTTTCTTTTGTATTTAACTGACTGATTCATGCCCTGGAAAGTCTTTGCAGGTTCTAATTGACTTCTACTATGTCTGATACAGTTTTAGCCTAACAATTCTATATTCTACTGATTTCTATTTCCAGATCTTTGTACTTACTGATTTTTCAGTTTCTTTTAACATAATGTTTGGGTCATCTGAGATTGCTACATCAATCAAGTTTTCACTTTCTTATTGTAAAATACTATGTCCGCTCGATTCGTTAATATACTTCTTTTCGTGATTATTGGTATATCCCACATAATGGTTACGTCATCGTTGCTCACTACTTTTTCTGGCTGATGTTTGTATTATTTTTCTGTTACTGAAATTTTTTGTTGATTACACATAGTCCAGTGAACATACCTTGCTATTTTATTATGTCTATAGGTATATTCAAGTGGTGCGAGTTCCTCAGCTTTATTACGCATTTGCTGCTAACTGGTGATAGCGAGTATTAAGTGCTGTGTCTTGTGCTGCTATGATCAAGCTTTCTTTCTTCCTCTTTAGACCCGAGTTGCCCAATCAGCGGAAAGACAGATAAACTTTCTACGCAGGTTTATTTCTCAGTTGTTCTATGTTATACTGTTCCAGGTTTTCCCTCAATTTTCGTTTAAGTTCTTCTTGATCTATGTCTTCGTCGCCGCTTTTTGGGTAAAATATTTAATTTTTATTTTATTTGCTTCCTTATAGAGTGAGTGTTTAGCTGTGCTAGTGTCGTGTTCTTTGAGTAGTCTTGTGAATCTGTCTTTTCCCAGTTTCAAGTATTTATTTAGACCAAATCAAAAGCCGGTTCGTTTGGTCAGACCAAGTCCGCCGCTACGTCTCTGGACATTTGGACATTGGCTTTTGGATAATGGATACTGCCCACTGTCAGCTATTTTCTGGTTTTCCTATCAATTCGGCTTATATCTGTTTGCAATCAATCCAGCGCACCAAAGCTATATGCTACCACTAGGATAGACAAAGTGTTAATTGCAGTGATTTGGGTTTTAAACTCCGTTCAGTTTCATAAATTTTGTGGATTCTGGGGTAGTATTTTTTCCTCATTCTATATTTCATAGATGTATTATGTTTCTTTCCTCTCCATCAGATACTTATTAGTCTCGTCTATTTTAATATTTTTGATGACCTTTCACTCATCGTACTGGATATTTGTACTTTTTACTAATTTACCACGTTCCATCTGTATGTCGTCACTAAAAGTTCTAACAACTTCAAGCGCCTCACCAAGTTAATTGAATAAATGACTAACTTTATTATGATTGTTTACCTCAAACCTAGTACCTCGCCTATTCAACATGTTTGTTAATGCTATTAGAATCATGCAAAATAATAATGGAGACAGTGAATCGCCTCGGATTATTTCCTTCTAGATTAATATTTCCTCTGTCTTAGTGTAACCTTCATTGTGTTACAGTAGCATTTCGGTTTTCCATTCTCTCATCGTTATCCCTGTAAAGTTGACTATGGTCGGACAGATTTGATATGTCTTTATTGCACTGAGGATTTAAGAATAAGATTACTTAGGTTGTTCCATGTACTACGTTTGGCACGTCAATAACAGTATGCTGTTTGATAAGTTGACCTATTAACAAAAGAGGGTTTTCTTTACCGCTTTAGGCAGTGCTAAATTTTTAAGATTGTTAATCTGCTCCTGCAATGATAATATAGAATCCTCTTGAAGTTGTATGCCTTACAATTTAATAAACGTTGAAGTGGAAATTGTGCTGACGTTTCATTTACACGAATGGCTTTGCTCAACTTACACAAAATTTTTGACTTTAAAACATCATTGTATGATGTGTACAATTGTGTTATACGGCACTGCCGCGTATCTTCTTGGTATTTCTTACTCTCCAATTTCTCACAACTGTTTCCTTTAAGACACACAATTCAGATAAAGGAATCTTATCCTTGTGAGTATTGCCGACTTTTCCAACTCTCAAACATTTTAGAAACACGTAAGCCGAATCTTTAACATATATGTTTGCCATGGTTAAAACAGTGATTTAAAATGGAGATGTTTGTTAGTAGACTTACATTTGCTGAATCAGAATGGAATGTTAGATTGTTTACACGTCTTTAAAATAATCAGTGACTGTTGGACACAAATCTAGAAACAAATTGCTCTTGTACAAAAAGTATACAAATAAATTCTTCAATAAAACGTATGTGTTTTTCGAATTACTGTAGAGACGTCCTGGCAAAAGTATGTGTTAGTGATAATACCCAAAATGATGCACAACTGAATACTGCAATTCTGTACTTACAAATCGTAATATTGTAAAACCGGAAGATCGTATCTTATGATCTGATCAAAGCGAAACTTTTAAAGATCGGTATTATTTACAATTATGTAGTTCTGACAAATTTTTGAAGGTCTGTCTGTAAGAATTTACGAAAAACCGTAAATACTAACAAAAATCTGAAGCTTACAGCAACACACAAAATTGCATTTTTTTTCGCTACGATCTTACAATTTCTACGATTTGTACACAGAATTGCAGGCTAAATTCGAAAACCTACAATAGACACCTAGTACCAGAACAATTGCAACTTATGAACTGTTTCTCACATTGTGGAGAAATTTTCGTCATTTATCAATTTGTATTAGCATGTAAAATAAAATGTGTTTAAATGCAGCCGAATATGATTGCAAAGACTTTTCAACGCATTCTATTAATCACATTATAACAGATTTTTTTAGCAAAATACTTCATTTAATTTAAATGTAGAGAAATAAAGTTCGTTTCACGATGAAACGTATTCACGTTTAAACTTCACCGAATTTAAGCATCTCTCCGTCCCAAGGTCGTCTTCAATAGTGCCTGCGTTCAAACGTCCTGCGTTAAAACGTATTATGTTTAAAAGGTAGCGTTCAAATGGGTTATCTTCAAATTAAAGCCTTATAGTATTGGTATTAATAATTGCCAGATAAAGATCTAATGGCTGAAAATCACCAAACCACTACAAATCGTTTTTCACGCCAAAACGTAATTTACATCAATATTTGTTAAAGTTTTTTTAAGTTTCTTTAGAGATTTCGAATACAAATAATAAATATGGAAGGTGATCAGTACTTTATAGTACTCCATGGTCAACAAGAATATCCTCATCTATATTTATATGTTGGTAATTTTAATTTTCATAATACGTTATGGAAGTACAAAAACAACAACGTCAATGGAATAATATTACAAAAGTGGATGAATTTTCAAGAGATTATTTAGTGTACGATCCAAAAAACTTCAAAATATTTTACTACGGCTGATGGAAAAACGATTACAGCCCGGACCTGTGTTTAGTGTTTATCAATCGTGATATGGTTCAATTATAATCAAAAGCTATTATATTAGAAAATTATACAAGAAATTACAAATAAAAATAAAACGGATAGAAAGAAATTATGACATTAACACGGTATTCAGATCATCAAGAACTATTGGTAGCATGATCTCAAAAACTAGACCAGACAACAGTCGTGACTCCAAGAATTGCATCTATGAAGTCCCATGTGAATGCGGCCAGTCATACGTAGGGGAAACTAAAAGACCCTTAGATATCAGGTTGAAGGAACATAAAACCCATACGCAGAGAGGAGAGACTTTGAAATCCAGCATTGCCCAACACTCCTAGGAAAAACATCACAAAATGAAATGGTCGGAGGCAAGAATTATACACCGAGAAGAGCACTGGTACAAGAGAAAATTTAAAGAAGCAGCGTTTATCAAAAACAACAAGAAACCCTTAATTAGACGCCTGACTAATCTTAGTTTACGGTAACGGCCCCCTTCATTAACTTTGTACACTTGATCGCTTCACTAACTTTGTATTAGTATATAAGTTACAGTAGTCTTTAAGTTTGTTAGTATTCACCTGAAGACGATTACAGATTCAATAGCAATTGAAACGTTGGGTTTATTCTATTAAAATAAAATATAGACAATGGAAGTTCAGAATAGTGTTATTATTACAAATTGAATTTCAAATTCAATTTTAGAATCTCTAAGAAAACTAAGATGGAATTTTCAAAAGCTAATTCCACAACTATAGAACATCTATCAATTCTATTCTAAGATGGATGCTACCGATTTTGGACAGTTATTTAACATTTGTTACATTTACAGCAAAATATGAATTCCATGGGGTTTTCAAAAGAAATATGTAGCATGTTGGTTGGTTAAAACAAACATCTATAGAAAATTAAAATAAAAACTGAGTAAAATCATCTACGATTTGCGTATTATGGAATATGATTTCAAAAAACAAAAATACAAATACAAAACCGATCCCGAAACTGATGCAGCAATCAAATTCGTCCTGTGCTAAAATTGTTTTTGTGTTTGAATTTGGCTCCAAAATTAAAAATATATATTTTTTTGTAAATGGCATTTTTTCAATCATACTAAAAGTTGAAAAAAATTGAACCGGTTTGCTGTGATACAGGTTGGTTAAATTTTTTAATTTTTTTGAAAAATGACCTCAGGCCAGATGCTACGCGAAAAATGTCTGAAAACATTTTTTTTATAATAAGACACCAAAATCTATGTACATGTTTACTATCAGACGTATTACGATAATACCATATCTCAACTTTTTTGACATATCAGACAAGGGCTACGTTTCTGATTTTTACCACCTACTCAGTTGGGTTCAAAACCATCAAATCTATCGATTTTATATGCTTTTAGCCTCAACACTATAATACATGATTTTGGTCGCAGGCTCTTGTACTAGTTATGTTGAAGATGTTTTTCAATGAATGCAGATTTTTCTCGTAGTTGCCTACATAAGAAATTGCCGTGGGCTAACTGACACTGATTCTATGAAACTTTTTATATTATGTTTTTATCAGATCAAAACTTGAATATGCTGCTATAATCTGGTATCCATTCTATAAAAAACACACTGACGCATTGGAGAAAATACAAAGAAAATTTGCAAAATATATATGTTATCCTAATGAGGGGAAGTATCCTACGATCGGCTACGACCATAATATTATTCTCCAGAAGACATATCATCGTTTATTAGAAGATAGACTCAAGCTATGTTTAGTGAAATTCTTTCAAAAATTATGTGTAACGATATAGATTGTCCAGATATTTTAAAAACTTAATTTTAATTGTAGTATTTCGAAAACCAGGGTTAAGAGACTATTGTACAGGGTGTCCCATTTTTGTTGTAAATGCGGGGTATCTCAGTGAAGGTAAAAAGAGATGCGATTTTGGCAATACCGTGCTACTTTTTATGAAACGAAAGATGCGGTAAAGTAGAATTGTCGTAGCCCTATTCTATTTTCAGATACAGGGCGTTTTTGAAAAGATTGCATTTTCAAGCATCTTTTGTAAGTTGGCTATCTGTTGACGTATTAGAAAGATACAAATTGATCCTAATAGAACTTCCTGCGTAGAATTTAGTGACATGCTTGATTTTTTTCTTGGAAGTATAGTTTTGAGGTATGACCCAAACTTATAATTTATATTTTAATGTCATTAAATTGTATATTTTGTTTTCTTCAAAACTATATATAATAGTTAATATTTTCTATTTTTAAATATGTCAAAATTTTTACGCAATGACATTAACATCACATTTTTGTAGTTGCCTAAAAGGTTTTAGTTAAAAAATAAAAGAATTCTTCTTACACTTATGCACATTTTAATAAGACAAAAAAATAAAATAAAATTACATATCAAAATATTGTTTGGAATGATTACCGTTTTCCAGTAAACAGAATTCATAAACTTTCGTAATTCTGTTTAAAGCATTTAAAATTACAATATTTCGTCACTTTAAATGTTGGTAAACTTGACGGGTTGCGTTTCGCAGTTTTAGGACGTCGTTATGTCAATTGGCATAAATCTTACTTTCTAAGTGACCTCACACAAATAAGTCTAAAATTGACAAGTTCGGAGACCTAGGGGGTCATCTTATGGGGCCATAAGTACCTACCCAACGATTTGAAAAGTATTATCAAAGATAAATCCTAACAATTAACGTATTATGAGCAGGTGCTCCGTCTTCTTGAAATATTATGTTATTTTGGTTGGCCAATAAAACTTCATCAGAATATTAGGCAGAATATTTTCAAGAATTTGTAGATACCGATTGGCTATTAGACTGCCCTTATAAATGAAATATTGAATTGTGGTTCCTAGAATGAAACTAGAAACTCCAAATCCAAATTGTCCTTGTTGTTGATGTTCAAAAATAATATGGTTGTTTTCTTGAGACCAATGCCGCGTATTGTACCCATTGAAAATTCCTACACTGCTTATAAAAGCTTCATCTGACTATATAACTTTTCTACCGTAGTTTCTGTCTAGCCGAATTGGATTTAAATACCAATTGCAAAAAATAACCAGCGTTTTGCGTAACCAGGGTATAGACGTTGAACAATTTTAACCTTGTATGAATGTAAGCTTTCTCGGCTGTTATCACTAAGATTATTATCTTCCGGGTTGAACCGTGTTCGTCTTTCCTTTCTACGTTCTCTGCTTGACGTTTCGCTAACCATGCTGTTAGCTTTTTCAGAAGTTACTCTAAAGACTGGAGAACAGAAGAACTTCGACACGTCCAACAAGCCCTAATGAAGAACGGCTATACCAGAAAAGAAGTATAGCCGTCTGTCGCAGAAAATTCGAAAAAGAAAAGGAACCGGTCACCACCTACGCTCGTTTGCCATTCATTGCTGAAGTAACTGACAAATTAAGAAAATTATGGGAGAAGAAGAATATCGGTGTCAGATTTGCAACGGTTAGAAAAATCCAGCAACTACTACCTTCTAATAAAGATAACCTGCCGAAACTCTCAACAAAAGGGGTCTACCAAATTGATTGTTCATGTGGAAAGGTCTACATTGGTCAAACCGGACGCAACATAAAATGTAGATTAAAAGAACATCACCGAGACGCCAAGTCCAGAGCGGTAGATAAATCAGCAATCGCAGAACATCTACACGAAAAAGGAAAACACATCATCAACTTCGAGGAAGCTAAAGTTCTATCAAGGACTAACAACTACTATCCAAGGATAATCAGAGAATCCTTAGAAATTATGAAAAATAAAAATAACTTCAATCGAAAAGATGGTTACCGATTAATCAACGCGTGAAACTAACTCTTCACAAAAACAAAGAAAACAAATGTCACCACAAAATTAGTCAACACCAAACAGAAGATCAACCAACCATTGAAAACCAACCACCCCTCACTTATCGACATCAACCAACCGTAGCGGAACATAGGTATATAACGAGGAGCAGAAGACAACAACATCAGTCTTTAGAGTAACTTCTGAGGAAGCTAACAGCATGGTTAGCGAAACGTCAAGCAGAGAACGTAGGAAGGGAGGACGAACACGGCTCAACCCGGAAGATAATAATCTTAATTTTAACCTTGTAAGAAATGTTTCTTTAAAATTCGATGTTCTTGAGTTTTTCCGACGCTCATATTCTCTTCAATTTTTCTGTAAGAGGTTTACGGAGTTACAGCTACACTTGCTAGAACAGCCACTTCTTGATTTTATTTGTTTGCTTTACTATAGATTTTAGTCTTGTATTTCGAAATTAATCAATTTCGATTTAATACTAGAAAAATTACTTTATTCGCCTGCCTTTTTTCAGGAAATTTATAAAATTATCACCAAAAATATAGTTTGGACTGTTTTAATTAAAATTATTTACCTAGTAAAGTATAGTTCAGAAGCTTCATCGGCGTTCTCGTTGGTGTAAAAAAACACTTGAGCATGTAATATTTTCATAATGCTTGAATTTTTAATATCCATGATTCTTACTAAATTTATTAACAAGCTGCAAATTAATAACGGCACTGATACCTAATTCTTACTTTAATATTATTTTAATTAAATATATACTACAATTTTAATTTTACTTTGTTTAGATAAAATTAATATATCTTTAGAGTATTTTGTCTGAATTAGGTATTTTCTTAAAACTTTTAGTAAAAACCGTTTAACCAACTAATTATAATTTAGTTATTTAAAAAAAATTTGACATATTTGAAAATAGAAAATATTAACTATTATATATTGTTTTAAAGAGAAAAGAAAATGCAATTTAACGACATTAATATATACAGAATATTCCATTTAAAAATTATAAGTTTGGGTCATATCTTAAAAACGGTACCTCCATGAAAAATTTTAAGCACGCCATTAAATTCTACGCAATCAGTTCAACAAGAATCAATATTTACTTTTTGATAAGTCAACAGATGCTACCTTTTCAAAATCGTAAAAACTCGTAAATGGGGAGATTCCCGCCAAATTGTATGTTTTCCTCTGATTTTTTTATTATTACAAAAATGGGTCTAATCTTATCCAGCCTTTGTAGGTTTGCTAAGAAGACATAATGGTATTGCAAACCTATGATGGTCAAAATGTTTAAATGATTTTTTGAAGAAAACATCAATATTTAAAATCAACAAATAAAGGAGTGGAGAAATATAGCACGGAGGTGAGAAATAAGTTACAAATTTTGAAAGTCAATTTTAATTATAACTGTAAACGCAAACAAAACTTTTCTGAAAGTAACAAACCAATCAATAAAACAAAAGTATTAAAGTATCATGTTAAAATTAACAAACATTGGAATAATTACTAAATTCAAAGTTAAAATAATGATATCCTCTCTTGTGTAAAACTGGCACAGGAAGGGAAGCTACAATGTCGCTAGGCGATACCATTAAACTGTCTTGTACAGTTTGGTAGACAAAGATATTGCTGTCTGGGAGTCTATTTAGGAGCTGACAACATACTCGTCTTCTACTAATTCTATAATTCGTCCGACATAGTGCTTAATATTTTCTTCGTTTGGAATGCAACCAAAACATAATCATTTTTAAGAAGGTTACTATTTTGAGGAATATCAGTCTTTAATGCTCCACCGGCAGGTCCTTCATCCTCACTTGAATTATAGACATCTTCTCGTTCAGCTGATCGTTTTTAATTAAATAGAATTATTGTTGTTATTGTTTTTAAATATGTGATTGATCGAATATAGACCATTAACACATCATAATAATTATGAAATAATAACAAAATCGAAGGACGATATTTTTTGTTAAAACACAACCATAACATTAAAAAGAATACGGTTTCTTACTACTCCCAGCGAAAAATGTGAACTGGTAGAACTACATTCTAGGCATGAAAGCTCACGCATACCCATGTAGTGATGGTTGAGATTGTATACTACTTTATAAACATTAAGAGTCCCAGGAAAAATTGGAAGCTGTTGGGGAAATATATTCATTAATTTCCTTTATTTTTTTTCCGTAATATTTAGCCCAATTACATCAATCTTAGAACTTACATTTGATAGTAACTCTATAAAGGTGTCGAAGTCAGGAATGTCTTTTTCTTTAGCAACCAGTGAATCGGCAGATCGTTTAATGGTAGCTCCATATCCATGAGGAGCTCCTTTCCCGTGTCTCTTTTCAGAATAGTGCCATTTTATCATCTGTGCCCCTAAGATTTTTGAGAGAAATAGTAGGATCAGAAAGAAAATAGTTTTATTCCTATATTGTGTAGTAGGTCCGTCAGAGAGAAAATGGAACTTTTACTTCTGGGTAGTTAGATTTCACAGGAAATAATGGTGCTCAAGATGTACCATTATGGCAATTGGATCATGATTCAAGTTTTCTGAAACGGTGCAAAACGATGTTAGTTTAAGATTCTCCTCAATACGTTTTCGATAAACAGCCACAGTATGGAGAGACACTTGTGGTTTGGAACTACCAAAATGAGCTGATTGGATTTCTTCGGCATATTTACATTGGTAATTTTCGAAGAAGTCCATGTGGATTAGTATTTCATCCATCTGTAAGCCTGACTTATGTTTTTTTTACTATACTCGATTAATGACGTAAATTTCTCTCGCGATAAAAAATTCTGGAAGACTTGTTGTTAAAGCATTTAGCAGCTCTGCCTTTGTCGCTATTATCTTTGGTTTAACTGTTCTTTTGACATTTTCTCGCAACCTTTTATGACTCTCGCTTCTTTTATTGTTTTCCATTGTTCATACATTAATGTATCAGTTTCTTCATAATCATTACTCACTTTCACTTTTTCATTTTTACATTGCTCACATTGTCTTAATAAGCACTTTTCTTTTACATCCTCACAAGACATGTTCTTCAGAACTTCTTCAGCTGTCTTTCTTGAATTATATTATTTATTTTCAATTTTTTATTTTAAATTAATATTTTCATGTAACATACATTTACATGTATCTCGTTTATTAACATCTTTTTGTACCGTCCAGAAAGGTCTACATTTACAAAAGTTTGATAAGATATTTTACTGTTTTGTTCATTTATAAACTTTTTGTGTAATGATAACAATGTGTCATTTAAAATCGTTTTGCATTTTAATTTTTGACGAGTAATTGTATCTCTTACCCAGGAACTTAAAGTGATATTATCGTCCCTTTCAAAAATGCATAAATGGATTTTTTAATGCATTGTAAGTTAATTTTCTCTTAGACGTTATTACCTTTCTCTTGCATGACGACATGACGACATGACGGCATGACGAGTTGTTCTTAAACCTTCTTCTGTCGTCTTGTTTCTTTAGTTTACGATAATTAATGTTTATTTGTTTTTTTATTGTTTCGGCAAACAAAAAATTTTTTTTTTATTTGGGGGGTAACATTTACTCCTACTGTCATTTCCTTTACTGCCTCTGATGGACTGGTGGCTTTATTATTTTCTTTTGAGTCGTTTTTATAATGCGGTGTAATCTTACTTTATATTTGTTTTTTTTTTTTTTTCGTGTTAAATTTTCCTCCAAAACAGAAATTCTATCCCTTAATTCTTTTAAGTATCGTCTTCTTCTTACTTTTCCATTTTCAGCTCTTTTATCTACATTCACAGTTATTGGCGGTGGTGTAGGTGGTGGAGAAATTTTCCTCAATCATTCTCTGTAGTTCTAATCTTGCATCTTGTCTTTTACCTTGTTTACGGGCGTAATATCGTTTACTTCGTTTTCCATTGTTTCCGCTGCAGTCGTTTCTCTCGGTCCATTATTTGTGAGACAAGTTTTATCTTGTTGAGTAGCCTTACGACGATGATAACGCTCTCTTTCCCGCCGCTTTTTGCTTTTCATATTTAACAGGATCGTTTTTATTTTTCTCTATTTTTCTCATTCTTTCTTTTTTTTTCTTTATCTTCTTTTGTCGAGTTTTAGCTCTTTGCATTTTTCTAAGTAAAATAATAAACATTCTTAAAACGTTTTTACCTAGCACATTCGCGCTTGACATTTACTACCAATTTAGGATATTTCTCACCTCCGTTCATTTATTATATACTCCGTTAGACATTGATGTATGGAGGTGAGAATAAACTGGTGAGAAATCAGAGCAATTTTTACAAGAAAACACATTTAAGTAAATATCTAACAGCCACTAACATCCTAAAAATTAATATATCAATCTAAAAAGAACTTTTATCAACAAAACAATATAATAAGAACAAACTTACTAGATTTTCTCAGCCGAACGGAGGTGTAAAATATAACAGAACAATCACGATATTTTTCAGTGAGTTGTGGACACTTCGCCGAATGGACATAACGTCGAATGGACATAAACGCCGAAACTTGGCCACATCGTCGAAACGAATTATTCGACATATCGCCGAAACTGGACACAACGCCGAAATCACCTGCTGGACATAATGCCGAAAATGGACACAACGTCAAAATCAGTAATTGGACATATCGTCGAAATGTGGACACAACGTCGAAAAGCAAAAGCTGACACCACGTAGATCGGATAATCATTAAAACAATTTTTTAAAGAAAAAATTGTAATAACTGTAACCTACCAACCAACATCGTTTACTCCCGATTACATGAAAACAACTTACATTAATTAAAACAAAAAGGTGTTTTTGAATATCCTACTTAATATTAATCAATCTTAATACGAAAAACACGCCAGTTTTTGATTTTCGAGGTTGTGTCCAGATTCGACGATATGTCCAATTACTGATTTCCACGTTGTGTTCATTTTGGGCATTGTATCCAGCAGGTGATTTCGGCGTTATGTCCAATAATTCATTTCGACGTTGTGTCCAAGTTTCGGCGTTGTGTCCATTCAACGTTATGTCCATTCGGCGAAGTGTCCGGATCCCTTTTCAGTTCAATTTATCAACGCACTGCAACCGTACCCCTCAAACCGTAAAAGACGACTGAACAACAATTTCACGTTCCGTTTGTAACACACCAATGAGTACCAATCGAGTTAACAAAAAATTTGGCGTTAAAGTTTAAATTTAATCTTTCGGTGTACGGGACTAACGGAGGTGTGAATATATTGAGCACAAGTAGTAAACTGGACAATTTGTCATTTTTTTTTGTAATCAATGTTTGTGACACATTGTGTTATTACCTCGGTTATTACTTTGTATTTTTTTATTTACAAGATTACTTTAACAAATCCAATATACAACAAAATGTATAATCACCTTCACTCATTCTCTAATAGTTACAACTAACGGAGGTGAGAAACTTTAGACACAATTATAAATATTTTGAATACAAATGACTTTAAATAAAAAGTTCTATCTGCAGAATGAGTAGAACTCTAGTATAGTCTACTGCACGTATCTGGATAAATTTTAAATATATTTTGAGAACTCAACGTAAGGGTTACATAACATATTACAATCTGGATGGAATTACCCATATGCTTATTAATAAAAAATCAAACTTTATTTTATATTTTTTATTTACACTAGTGTGCATAAGGTGTAGGACTAATTATCCGTATAATTCCACAATGTTAATTATTATTTACGGTTTTATTATATCAAAAAATGTTCTCATATGAAATAGCTCTGTAAGCTCTAGCATGAGATTAAAAAAACCTTTTTAAACAAATTGGCGTAGAAAGATAAAATTTTTGAAATCAATGGCATTTTCAGTTACCCACACCTGTTCTGCGCTTGTTGAATTACAAAAAAGTAGTATTTACTAAATGTTTCTTGTACTATTATTTGAAAATAAATTCAACAAAGAGTAAGTTAGCGGTAATAACATTATTATGACAATTGCGTTCATGTAAAGTGTAGCAATTATTGTTAGAGTTTGTTTTGAAAAAAGAAAAGACTAAGGTGGTGTTTGCAACCAGCACGAAAATTTCAATGATCGATAAATTTGATCTACAGCCAAACTTTCGTGTTGCAATTACTTCTAGAAAATAAGCAAGTAACTAATAATAGATAAAGCAACTTAGTGGTAAATTGTTCTATTAGTTACGGCTTTAATATACCAGTATTGTATTCCTGGTGGTATTCTAGCCAATTACCACAATCGCTTCAGAACTATTTAACGACTATCTTGAATCGTGGTCTGCCTCAAGTACGATAACAATGGCTTTGATGTATCAATATTATATAGCCACACTAACCATTAAATAGATCGCATTACGATATTTAATGAAGAAAGGTAAAGATGTGGTTTTCTAACCACAAACAAACGCAACTTTATGAGCAGGCGTTATTAATAAAGAATTTTTTTTTGTTATTAGGAATAAAATACTTGAGACATTTTTTAAATGCTTCAAACTTTTTAAATTTAACCTTTCCAAAAGGACTTTGAAGCACCTGCGTGATCCTAAATTAGTACCCACCATATAAATAAACAATTCTGAAAAAATCATTTTATGTATTTTAAAACCAAACAGGATGAGAATGTTCTTTAAAACGAACCTAGTTTGTTTATTACTGCACTAGCAACAAATATTCTTGAGAGTGCTTGCAAAACCATCTTTATCTCACATCTTTTTTATTGCTCGTGTTAAACCATTACTTGCTTAAATGTGAAGTTAAGATAGAATTATAGGCAGAAATAAAAGGACCGTGTTAAATAACTTGTCGAGTGTTGGTTGAACAAAGTACTATCTATGCAACAGGCATTTCGGAAGTTTCTCGTACCTTCGTTTTGGAGATCAATAGTTCGGAAAGTTTTATGCTCTACCTACTTGGAAAATGCGCTGTTGTATTGAACATTACGCCGTTTCATAACTTTGTGTGTAAGTTTGAACTAAAGCAATTGCAAGCACGGAACGTATAAATAGAAACTACAGTTTGATTAAACCTCAACAGAAAAAGTTACTGAAGGCTTCACTTTTGGCCAATTTGGTTGAATTATAAAAAATTTAATCATACTTACAAATACGTAACGTACACAATAATTAGAACATACTTTGATCAGTAAAATTTAAAACAAAAAGTTTATTAAAAACCATTTGGTTTTAATTCAAATTATGCTTTTCATATACAAGAAGATGGTATTTTTGGTTAGCATTCGTTGATAAAAAAACTCAAATTAAAAATTTATGGATTAATCGAATTTTTCTTTCAAAAATCAGTATAATTGTTTTTTACGTAAATTGGCTTCTAATCTGGTTTGTTAAATCAATTCAAACTGTTTCAAAAGTAATCTAACGAATCAATTTTAGAATAATTACGTAACTTCAGTCACACAGTACTCTAAACCACTCCTAAAACCACTTTTAAGGAAGTTTTCAACGACACTTTAACGGACCGTCAAAGCAAAATTTCGAAGTTTAAAAAGTCACTTAAAAGATTTTTTATATTTTATTTATTTTTTTGGTTAAACTAATAGTTTTCATTCCGTTTTGTACACATTTTCTTTGATTAAATTGCATACATTTTTTCTTTAATAGTTGATTCAACTTTAATGAGTTATTAACGAAGTAATCTCCCAAAGTAAATAAAGCATGTTAAAAATGCAAAAGAAAATTAAATGCCGATAAATTTGTGGATATGATTGATTATAATTTATTTTTTGAAATTGTTTATTGTTTGGGGCGCGTCATAACTTCTAATAGATGGCGACAACTACGAACCGTTTGTAATATTAAAAATCTCCGACTTATGCTGGTTTTCTTGTATATTATACGGTAATCTAAAATAAACAAATTTCGTATCAAATGTGTTATTTTAGAAACAATCGTATTATGTTACAGTATGATATATTTTTGGTATGTCTACATTCGCATTATATTAAGATGTTACGTTTTTCAACAGTATAAACCGTAATTATACCGTGTTGAAGTTAACAAAAATTGTACATTAGATGTTTTTTGCATTTGCAACCAAAGCGATTTTATTCTATGTAACATTTTTTATTAAAAAATGAAAACAGTACCTATTGTTTATAAATAATTACTAAATATTATATAGAGTGCAGCTCTTTATTTAGGTACTTTTTGAAAAAATAAAAACCCATGAGAAGTTAACAACCTCAATTTTAGCTCTGATTTAAGTTCTGGCATTTGGAACAAAGAGTGCTATCAAACTAGGTGTGCAAAAGAAAAGTTTATTGTCGTCTAGAATTAACAGTTACGGGAAAATATATAGCATTTTTTTATTGAACTAGATAAAGTTGGCAAACTTTAATTCTCAATAACTATTAGTTCAGTCAAATAAGACATAAAAGGGGTTCAAGTGATGCATGAATTCAGGTATTTTTGCTTTTTAATATAATAATAATAATTATAATACTTTTATTTTCCAATTGGCTTAACCCATTACAGAAAAATATTATAATACTTCTGGGTAGGGCAGTTTATACGGTCGTCAATATATGGAATACTATTAAACATTTTAAAAATCTGTTTCATCTTATTTATAGAGGAGTTTTAAAGACAACTTTTTAAATTATTTTGAGATATACAGAGTGTGCATATACAGGGTGTACATATCAAAGTTATGTTTTTTAAATAGAATGTAGTCGGTTTTGTTCGCAAATAAAATATAAATTAACAGTTCAAACGTTTTTCTTTTATTTATATTCCGCACTAGGGCCTGTTTCCCTGAATGCGGTTTTCTTGGGCGGTAACGGCCAGTATGAGTTTCGGTCAAGGCAAGTTCTATACAGCTTAACCTTCCAGGTGGTTGGCTTTTAATTATTCCTAGACAGTGTTTAATTAAATTTTCGGAGACGACGGTGGTTTAATGTTAACACAGGAGGATGCAAGTAGCCGCTGATAATGATTTTATTTGGATACTTGAATCCGGTGAGTTTTATCGGTTGAATTTTAGCGCGTGTCTTTAGTGAGGTTAACTTTGCAGGATTGATAAACACACTTGAATTACGCGGGTCGGTTTGTTTAGCGGAGGATACGGTCTCTGTATGGCTACTACTACAGTTTGATAAGTTGTGTAACCAGCGGATAATACGGAGGCAAAGCTCTTTCCGCTAGATAGAAACCTTACGAACAAAACTTGCGGTGAACGGTGCAGATATAGGATAGGGGATTACAAGCCCCCCGCAGGATTCACACCCTACGTTACGGTCTTAGCAATGTAAAGACAGCTCTTCCGCTCAGCAGACGCCAAACGTAATCAACACAGTCCTTTTATCTCACGGCCCTTTCGCTCAGTTGGCATTAAGCGTACTCGGCACGGTGCAAGAGAATAGGAACGGTGTACAAGGCCCTTTCGCTCAATTTACACCAAGCGTACTTGGCACAGTGTATTGGGATCACAGGTCCTTCCGCGTGCTTTAGCTCCACACGTATTCGACACAGTGATAGGTACACCAGGTTCAGCCCGCAGAACGTGAGCTCTACGTTTAAAACCAGTGTCGGAGGTATAATACGTTTCGATAACGGATTCTGATTACTAATAAATTTTATTGTAGCCCTGCAGACTACAACGAACAAACTGCTTGAAACTAAACTAAGCAAATTATTCCCAAATTCGGAAGACGGCACAAAAAATGAAAAAAAAAAATTAACTCGGCCAACGGTAAAAATAAAATCGGTAAAACTCTTAAATAAAATCGTGGTCAGGTGGAATAGCGGTGTCGGCGACTTGAAATTACGGTTTATGCGGCAAAACACTGGTACGGCTCGGCGAACGGTGAATCTCGGAAAATCTGCAAGAACAGAGAGAACTGAGAGAACTGAGAGAGCTATTTATACGCGTATGCTATCTCGGAATGCGTAACGTTGCGTACCTCAGCACGACCTATTGTTATCGCCTGCATGCTTTCGGTTGATAATGACATTGTTGCTTTGCTTATGGATTTCCTGTGTACAAATTTATAATTTTCATGAAAAATTGTACAAAAATTTGCAAATAATTAAATTATTTTACGGATTCTTACAAGAACATAGTGTTTTTTATGTGTATTTTGATTATTAAACAAGATGATAATCAGAAAAAAATTAAAATCGTCAGCAAATACCAGCTTCATAGCATTGATAGAAGAAGGAAGATTAGTTAATAAATAATAAAAAGAGCAAAGGGCTCAAAATAGATCCTTGAAGTACACCAAAGGAAGATATAAATACTTTTAGATGTTGAGTTACCATACCTCACAGAATGCTCACGATTAATTAGGATAGATAGGAGTAGAGTGATTAAAGACTGATTGAAGTCAAATAAGTAAAGTTTGTTAGCTAATATGAAAAGGATCTATAGGTCAAAGGCTAAACAAAAGTCGGTGTAAAATTACATCAAGCATCGATAATTTCAGCTATATTGTTTGAAAAACAGCTGAAATTAGTAATAGTGGGTCTTACTTCCATAAATCCACGTTGAACTGGTGTTATGGGTTCTGTTAACTGCAACATAGATTTGTTTTTCTAAAAAGTACAGCTTTAAAAAACCTTCCTAAATTATTTATTAGATATAGGTTCATAATTTTTTATATCAGGAAGCATCGCCTTTTTGGACACAGAAATGACACACGATCTTTTCCAGGTGGTAGAAAATTTTGAGTTTTTAATAAATTTATTAAAAAGTATGTGGAGAGGTTTAGCAAAAATGCAAGCATAGTCCTTCAGGCTAAGGCTAGGTATTCCAACAATCTGAAAACTGAACCAAAAAAACTTTACTCGGACACGTGTTTCAATAGCTAAGCTATCATCATCAGCGAACCGGATACTAAAATTAAAAACAATAGGAAGCTTATATATACTATCTGCGTGTCACGCATTGTTACACTTAATTGATTCTTACATAAGTTTGAATAATTCCAAAACCCTAATGGCCCGTTGTCATCATAATTCATAAGAAAATTTCTGTTTTTAAAAATTTCCAAACTTTTACAAAAATCAAGTTTGTTTTTATTATCTACCCTCTTAATTAATTCAATGTCGCCTACTCTATGGTTATTTTCATGCATATGCATGGCAACACTGGACCTATCTGTGCGATGATATTTGACATGAACTAAGTGCTCTTTAAAACGAGTTTTAATAGGTCTCTTGGTTTGCCCTATATATACTTGGTTAATCTTTACAATTTATATTATACAAGATGTTTCTGAAAGGTGTGTACATGGCTTAACCATAGGTTTTCTGGTTCAAATAGACCGTTTGACACCAATTTACCGATAACCAGTGCACCATAAAGGCGCCAGAGAGCTTCAAACTTTCCAAAAGATATTTATTGGGAATAACTCGAGAACTGTTTGACAGATTTTGTTCCGCATTCGTATGTTGGTTGTCTGCTTTCAAAGACGTTTTTCTGGGTAATGTGACAAGTTTCTGATGCCAAGAAAGTCGCTTTCATACGGGCACTGTCAAATAAATAATATTTTAACAATGTCAACGATACGGAACCAGCCAAAATCTGACAATAAATGAACAATTTGAAAACTTTTTTTTTTCTTAGCAACTACGCTAATGTTAATAGTTCGATCAGAAAAAACTAAAATCATATCTATGCAAGGCGCATCTATACGTTTAGAAATTCAAGTAGACTGCTAGTAGGCTATGGGAACCTTTCTGCGTAAACCCTCACGCTCTTCTCGACAATTGCCACTGCAAAAGCTCAACACTAACAGCATATCAGTCTGTTCGGCAAACGTGTAGAGTATTTTTCAAGTAGTTAATCGCAAAATAGAAACGTGAGTAATCTTGGAAAATCTAGAAATGAATGTCACAAATGATATATTTGATCTCATAGCCTACTAGCAGTCTACTTGAATTTCTAAGGGTATGGATGCGCCTTGCAGGGATATGATTTTAATTTTTTTCTGATTAAACTAATAACATTAGCGCAATTTAACAAGAAAAAAGAAAGTTTTCAAATTGTTCGTTTTATTTGTCAGAATTATTTTGGTATCGTATCGTTGAAGGTTGTTAAAATATTATCAATTATTTGACAGTGTCCGTATGAAAGCGACTTTTCTTGGCATCAAAAATTTGTCCACATTACACAGAAAAACGTCTTCGAAAGCAGACAACCAGCATACGAAAGCGGAACAAAATCCGTCGAACCGTTTTTGAGTTATTCCCAATATACAATATTTTTTTGAAAAGTTTGATTTCCTCCGGTGCCCTTATGGTGAACTTTTGGTTATAGGTAAAGTGATGTCAAACGGTCTATTTGGAGCTGGTAAAGCCATGTACACACCTTTCAGAAACACCCTGTATATTCCCGATTTATCACACATTTCTATTAGGTCTTTCGGATTGCTTAAAAGATTTTCCAAGTTGTTACTACTAGAAATTACTGTTTTTATAATTAAATTTTGAAAATAGTGTTTAAAGACTTTTTGTGTATGTGGATAATTTGGTAATTTGACATATTTCTTATCTATTTTGCTATTACTATCACTTTATGGTGGAGGGGTTAGTCGGTATCCCAAAAACTTATATTTATATTCAGCAAGGACCGCCCCCCCCCCTGCCAGCCTCTGTGGTTTTTTTGTTTAGGCGACTATTTCCGACTTAAATGACATTTTCCCTGGACTGTGAGTCCATTTTTGTAGAGACACAATGGCTAATTTATTATTTTTATTTTGGTAAGAATATGTAGTGTCTGTATTGGTGATAGTATAAGTTTTAAGAAGATAATTTAGGTAAGTTTTAATTGCTTTTCAAAAACATATTTAATAAGAAAAATTAAATGATAGTTTAAATAATCAGTTGAATTGAAACACAGGGGCGAAACGTCGGCAATTCTACACTTATACAAGCAGTTTTATTTTACCTCCACCCCAAGAAGATCACTAAAAAAGGAATAACTGGAAAATAATGTGTATGATATACTCTATTGCATTAAATACTATTAAATAAAAAAATATTAAATATTTAACGATAAATTTATAAAATTGTCTAACAAACCTTTTAGCATTTTTCTTATGCTTCACTCAGCTAATTTTAGAACGATTAACTTTTTCAATTAAATTCTTAAATGTGGCAGTATTTTTTTACACAACTAGATTTCAGTAATAACTACGAACGTCGAGACTAAATTTACATTTAATGGCACAGTAAAATTTACTCAAAGTGCACTTTCAATTTACTTTAGTAAAATTTAAGAAAAGTTCTAATTTAACTTTAAAATGTTAGAAATTCTTCTCATAACGACGACTTGTAAGCTTTTGCAACAATATAATTACTTTACTCATTTCAATAATCCATTCGAAACATGATGAAGTATTGTAACGTTATCTGTTTAAAGTGCGCATGAATAACGTCAACAAAAAATTCTAAATTTGCACATATTGTTCAACTTTAAAATTATAAGTATATAATCACCAGCTTGTCCGTTTCTTCCGGAGCAGCGCTGGCAAAGACCCAGGCGATCCCAACCTACCGGAACGCACTGCGATGGTGGAAAAGGGGGCCACGTGTGCAATAAACTTGTATCGGATTTTTATAGTTGCTTAATATTGGTTTATTAAATTCTCCACTCCCAGCATAAGATTAAGTTGAACATTCATCAGTTCAAAATGTAAAATTATCTCAAATTACATTGGATCAGCAATGATTTGCTTAAAACAAATTCTTTCAATTAATCGCGAATTAAATACAAAGATGTACAAATTTTATTGCACATTCGGGATGCAGAACAATTTATTACAAATTGAAAACTTGCTTAATTCAATAATTTACACACAATTAATTAAGCTTAGAATCTAATTTAAATGGAATATGTATAAAAAAACACTTACTTGCATATATTTGTAATTACAGAAACATTAATATTTGTATTAAATAAACATATAGTGTGTTTCGTAACAGTATTGTTCTTATTGATAAAATTGGTAAATCGCACGTCAATTGAAAAACGATAGCTTCTTTCACGTCCATTCGATTCAAGAACTATTTTTAATTTAAGTTCATTTAACCATAATGTAATTAATGGCGCGTTAAGCTGACCCGTCCTACTTCTTTAATTACGATGTACTAGTGATAATAATGATATTATCTACAATTTTAAAAATGTCGAAACCATTTACGAAATTGTTTTGTATTAGTTATGAATCCAGTATTCGATTGTAAACATCATTTTGCTTCTATGTTGACAAATCTAGGAATAGTTTCGAACCAGTAAACACATATGAAACACAGTGCTACGATATTCATTTTATAGGCACAAAAAATTATTTTTTCTTCTTTGTATTACTTTTTTTTATTAACTAAATTAAACATTTAACTAAATATGGAAAACTTTTGAAATAATTACGCAAGCATAGACAAATAAGGATTCAAAATTATAATTATTTGTTATGTTGTTATTGTTATAAATTAAGAGAAATAGAAAACGTTTTCATGTTTTTATTATAAATCAGATGCGTTTATTCCTTAAATTATTCTGAAGATGGGTTTTGAAACAGTAGTTAAGTCTAATTCATCATATATGGCGGTTTGTTAGATGTAAATTCAATGTTAGAGTGCCGATACCGCAGTTTTTTGCTTTCGATTAAAAAAAAAGTACAGAATGGTTAGCTGCAAAAGCTTATTTTTGAATTTTTGTAGATGCCATTATTCAGCTGATGAGAGCAGAGCAGAAAAATACAATAAATAGAGTTTTGTATTACCAATAACAAAATTTATTTATGCTTTTTTACTTATCTCTTTATCAAAAGCAAAAAAATTAATTACTTTCACTTGCATTACTTTTTGTCCGGGTATAGAATCATTTTCCTAAAACAAAGTTATAAGGCAACGCAAAAAACAAAAATCTCTTTCAAATAATAGAACTAATTTATCTAAAATTTAATAATGACGACGGTGCGGGATGAAGGGTTGAAAACATTTATTGAGTCGAGCAAGAAGAGGATGGATAATCATCATGTTTATCTAAGTAAAAATCTACAGTTCAGGTTCATGAGAAATCTCGTAAATACTACAATAATGTATGAATGATTACTGCTCAGGTTCAAAGACGTTCTACAGAACCACCTTTCAATTTTAAAACTCAATGTTTTAGGTGTAGTCTCGTTATAACACCTGAGTTTAAAGAACAGCAAAAAAAAAAAACCAATCGCAATATGGTGTATTAGATTAGAGTTTTGAAAGTAGAAGAAACTGTTATAAAAAGAGCAGAAGGACGTGGTGATGAGTATGGAAAAACCATAATGAAACGCTTTCTGCCTACCTCTGATTGTTGGTATTAAAGTCTACGCATGATAAAACTGTAAAATCGCCTAATAACTCAAAAAAACAATAACAAAAGGGGTCAATTTCCCGATGATGTTGAGGAGCAACGGAGGATGTTTACAATTATTTAGAGAATAGTGGAAGGGAGTTGAACTCGATGAGTTGATGGACCAAGTCAAGGGTAAATATCGCCCTGACAAAAAGGCAATCAAAGCTCATCTACTCCAAAAATACGGAAGTAATATAATTGTTACCATTTCTCAAAACAAGAAACCGGGAGTTTGTATCAAAGACACTGGTTATAAAATTTTGTACTATGCTTGGTACTAACAGGCGTTTCAAAATAAACAAGAGGAAATATTACGGATTATTCAGACGGCTGCTGCCATTATTGTTGAGGATATCCGGAGCCAAGTTTATGAGACAAAGCAGTACCACATGATAAGTTTTTAGACGAAAATTAAAAACTCATTCCTGAAACACTACGTACATTTATAGAAAATGTTGTACTTCACAAAAAATATGAAGACTATGATAACTGGAAGAAGAAATGCAACGCGCTTGTTCAGAGTCTTGTAGCTGCAGTAAGGCCCAGATTATTCGTCTCACCAGTTCTCGTAGGGTTGGCAGTGTTTCTCTACAAAAATACGGCTTAAGAAAATTGGTTGATGTAGCTTTTTCTTTGAGATGTTGAGATCTTATATAGAAGCTGTTTATCTGGAAGTGTCAGCAATCACCGGCGATCCGCCGAAAGTTGCCCAGCCGTGCTTTTCACAGTAAGCGTACTATAACGCTGATTTTAACGTACATATAATTGACGGATACTACACCTTTCACGTGATGGGTGGCATTTCTTGTATTGCACCAAAACATGCAGTAGCTCTATTTGTCGGCTAAAAACGAAACCCCCGCTTGAGGTTTATGAAGCTGTTCAACTAATACATTTTGAAAAGACAAAACCTTAAGGCCAATGAAGCTGTATGAAGTGTCTTTGCAACTGCTCCCCCAAATTGTTGCTAATTTTTTTAATGACAATAATTGTTGTTTTCATTTTTTATTTCAGTTTTTGTAAACGATCTAAATTAGAAACGTTTGTACAGATACTCCCAGGTAAACTGGATTAAAATGATGGTTTAACTTTGTATTATTAAAAATATTATTAAATTTTCTACTTTTTCTCTTTCTTACTTAAATGAAAACAAGAAACCTTTGTCTTTTTTAAGATTGGGGCATAATCGCCATTTTTTGAAATAATTTTCCATAATACGCAATTCATCATATAGCTTAAAATTTTTCGGTGTTATTCAGATACGCCCTGTATAATGGACCATCGTGTTCACATTATAGGACACGTTTTATTTTTTTGTGGTTGGTACAATTGGTAGGTATGTCAATTTTATATTTAGAGGTTATATTTGTAATTGATTTTAAAGGATTGTTTAGTAAGAAAGTAAGTGGTTGCCTGAAATTCTATTTATATATTTTTTTATCAATGATTTTTTAGAGAACCATTACGGTCTATATTGTTTTAATATTGTATGATATAACGAATAAAGCACACATGCATTTCAAGTGTAAATTCTACCGATAACTTAAATGAATATTTAAGATTATTTTGAAATAAATATGATATGTGAGAAATAGTTTCATTATTATTATTATTTCATTCGGTTAACTAGATAGTTATTCTTATAAATTTTAATTGTTTGCAAAAACTGGTCATATTGCTGCGAATTGTTCAAATCGATAGATTTTGAGATATAGAACAAAAACTGCTATATTTTTTAAAATTGCGATTTCCGCACTTTTTTCGCAATACAACGCGCAAAAAATTGATACATTTCGAAGGAAAAAGTGTTTCGAATATTAAACAATCTATTTACAAAAAAAAACAAAAAATTATTTCGCGATTATCTCCGGCTCAAATGACATTTTCCCTGAACTGCGTGTTTATTTTTGCAGAGCACAATGACTAATTTATTATTTTTTATTTTGGTAAGAATCTGCAGGGTCTGTATTTGTGATAGGATAAGTTCTAAGAAAATAATTTAGGTAAGTTTTAATTGCTTTTCTAAAACAAATTTAAGAAAAAAATTAAATGATAGTTTAAATAATCAGTTGAATTTCTAATTTTATTAATAAACATAGAAAACGTAAACAGTACATAGGGGGCAAAACGTCGGTAATTCTACACTTATAAAGGCAGTTTTATTTTACCTCCACTCCAAGAAGATCACTAAAAAAAAGAATAACTGACAAATAATGTGTATGATATAAAAATTTTACTCAATTGCAGTAAATACTATTTAACGATAAATTTATAAAATTGTAATATTTTTTACACAACTTGATTTCAGTAATAACTACGAACGTCGAGACTAAATGAATATTCAATAGCACAGTAAAAATTTAATCAAAGTGCACTTTCAATTTACTTTTAGTAAAATTTAAGGAAAGTTCAGTTTAACTTTAAAACTTTAAAATGTTAGGAAAATTCTTGTCGTTATGACAACTTGTAAGCTTTTGCAACAATATAATTACTTTAGACATTTTAATAATCCATTCGAAATATGATGAAGTATTGTTCTTATTGTTAAAATTGGTAAATCGGCCGAGTTATGACCCGGTACAGAAGACGTTTTCTTTTTCTAGTATATTGCTAACGTATTAGATTATTAACCTGCATTCGATAAGAAAACTTATAAATGCATGTAAAAGTGAGGAGAAATGCAGCTTGGTTAATCTGACATCTAGTAATAAAGTTCACGTTTCGTAGTTAAGTTTTTCTTTTAAAAAACGGTTTTTCTTCGAAAGGCGATAATTCGCCTTATTTAAAAATATCGCTTCTTTCACTTCAATTCAATTTAAGAACTTCAATTTCAGAATTATTTTAATTTAAGTCCATTTTAACCATAATGCAATTAATGGCACGTTAAATTGATGACCCGTCCTACTCTTTAATTACGATGTAATGAGTGATAGCAATGATATCTACAATTTTAAAAATGTCGAAACCATTTACAAAATTGTTTGTATTAGTTAGAATCTAGTATTCTATTGTAAACATCATTTGCTTCTATGTTGACAAATCTAGGAATAGTTTCGAGCCTTAAACACATATGAAACACAATGCTACAATTTTCGATTTATAGGCACAAAGGAAAATATTCTTTCTTTTTCGTATTACCCTTTTTTATTATTAACTAAATTAAAGTACAGCAAAAAGCTTATTTTTGAATTTATTGTAATAATAGTAATAATAATAAACTCTTTATTTAAGCATATATTGTAATGTGCACAAATGGCACTACGTAAATATAAACTTATTTTAAACACTTTATCTTTTTTTATTAAAATTGCACATTACCTTCCTGACATTTATTTTTAATGAATTGACAATCTAACGTTTACATAGTTACCAATTTATATCATTACATACTCCCTTCAAATTACGTAAAATTAAATTAATTTTTTTACATTTTAAGTAATTTCATAATTAACTTTTCAATTTTATCTAAACTTTATCCCATTCCTATTATTAATTATAATCATACACATTCATTCACTGATCCTCAGCCACCATCCCAATCTTATTTACTATCTAAAGCTTCATCATTAATACTTCATATTTCTTCTTAATTTTTTTCCATTTTTATTTTGCTGCTTTTCTTATTTCTTATCATATCTTTTCCTTTAAATAATATTTCTTAAACTTCATAATAACTTCAATTCCATTGCATTAATCTTAATCTTTCCTTTTATTTAACTTGTCTTCACCATTTCGTTTTCTTATTATATAACTTCCCATTGTTCTATGACTTCAACTTCTGCTGTACATAAGAAGTTTCTTTTCACCTATTTCCATTTTCCTCTTATTTTTAATTTTTAACTTTTTCATCCTTTCCTACCCTTCATATTCTTCACATTAACTTGTTTCATTCATACTTTCTTAAACCTAACTTCTTAAATTAATAATTCTTGTAATTCATTAGTTGTCATTTTACATTGCCTTTACATTTTTCTCTCTAGGGCTGCTTGGTTTAGTTGCGTTTTCTTTGATTTTTCCTTCATTTCGTATTTGTCTATTTAATTCTTGTTCGCTTATTTTCCCCAAATCTCTTCTATTATCAGCTATTTATTTTAATTGTTCTTGTGATTGTTAATTGTTGCTTTATCTGCTTCTTCTTTCAATGCTGGCTGTAATTCTGTCTTGCATTTTACGATTTTTACCTCAAATACCTGCATGTTATTGTGATGTGGAAGCGTCTCTTTGTCTTTCCAATTTGTTATCTTTTTTTGGAACAAACGCTACTGGTATCCTCCCTTCATTGTCTTCATCTTCTCTCTTTCTTTTCTTCTCCTTTCACATTTTTGTAAATAATATGTTCCTTAATTTCCAGTGTATCTTCTATTTAACTTCTTCTTTGCTTGTCTTATACGTCATTTGCCTCATCAGAAGTTTCTTTATTTCTGGTTATACTTTTATTAAACCTATCCTACAATCGGAATTTTCTTCATAATACGCTTCTAATTTTTTCCTATTCCTGATTATCGTACGTCTCACTTCTTACTGGCATCATTTTCATTTCTTCATAATTTTCTACTATTATTTCTTGTACACTTTGTTTAAATACCTTTTCAACTTCATTTTAACTTTCTTGTCTATTTTTCTAATATTCTTTTCTTTTTCTAGTTCCTTAACGTTATTTTCCAAATTTAACACGATGTCTTGTATCTCTTTGTTTTTCAACGCACTTTCTTCTGCAATTTCTTTTATAATTTTATCTTTTATTTTTCGGTTAGTTTCTTTGTATGTTTTACCCAGTCTCTCTTATAAACCACTTACTTTCTCTACCAAATTTCTTGTCTTACTGTCTGTGTTCTAAAACCTTTTGTTAAAAATTTCAATTATGTTATTCTTCTTATCTTTCATTTTCTTAATCGTATTGTTATTTATTTGTTTTATACTTGTTTGTACGTTTTTTCCATATTTTTCATATGCTTTTTAAATCTTTTTCGTAGTCATTTTCTTCTCCATATTATTCATATTTGTTTGCATGTTTTTTAAATCTTCCTTCGTTGTCATTTTCTTCTCCATATTATTTAATTTTTCAAATAATTGTTGAAATAATTGATCTTGTAAACTTGGTTCACCTATGGCCTGATCTTGTTTTCTTGCCTCCTGTTCTTCAACTTTGGATAAACCTGTGAACGTCCTATCCTCTTCTCCTAACTCTGGTTTTACATTCATTTCTTCATTTTTTCTAACTATTCTTCTTATAAACATTTAGGGTCGCTAATTTATATGTATTAATATACTTTTTTGCCCGACGTTGCTGGCGCCAAAATTATACAATGTGCAAAAATCAATTTACGTAAATATAACTTATTTTAAACACTTCATCTTTTTTATTAATAATGCACATTACCTTCCTGACATTTATTTTTAATTAATTGTCAATCTAACGTTTACATATCATTACAATATACATATACAGTGACCGGCAAAGAATTTGCAACAAAGTCCGTCCTAAAAATACAATGTTTTTTGTTCTTTACCGTCCATTGATAGACCAATAAATCAAAATTACTGGATTGTAAATTTTTTTGTTGGTTTTATTGTGTTTTATGCAAATCAAACGCAAACATTTTGTTTTCTCAATATTTCCCGAAAAATGCCGAAAAACTGATATTTTTGAAAAGTCGTTATTTTCTTTTTAAAATTTGCAGATAGACGTATAATCTAATTCTAAACAATTTTTTTAGGCATTTTCAATATCTTGTCATCTAACCTCACTTTTTACATATTTAAGGAATATTTTTTAAATTCGCCGCCATGACAGTGGTCACATGACATTTGTCAAAATGCTTTTTTGTCATTCGATATGCTGAATTCATTTGCCAAACGAAATTTTCGAATATCTCAATTACTAAAATTTTTCCCATTTGATGCAAACTCTTTGCCGGTCACTATATAAAGCAATAATCTTATATATAGGTATAAAGGGTGATTCATAACTATTGGGACATAGGCTAAGGGCGGGTTATTTAGGGTAAAATATGACCATAGGATATTCCTTAATAAAATATTGCTGTGGAAAAAGATACAGAGCGTTAAATTAAAAATTTTTTTTTTAATTTTTGTTAATAACTTCAATGTAAATTTATCAATTCTTATCAAAATCGGCAGAGAGGCATAACTTTAGGCCAAGAACATTATTTTATGTACTATTTTACAATTTGTTGTAGGGGCGCTACGTGAATGATTCCTGATGATGAAATCGACTGGTAACTTTTTTTGAGAAAACTTTTTAGTGATTTTGATTAGAGAATATGACGTAAACAACATTTCTGCACAATATTGGTACTCCTGTTTAAATACGATCATTTCATTTGTTTCCGAGAAGAACGCAGTTGTACAGTTCGTAGTGTCAGATTTCAAATATAACTTTATTTATTAAGGGTACGTTTTGGACTGTCAGATAATTATGCTTCTCTGTAGATTTTGATAAGAATTGATAAATTTACAGTAAAATTATTAACAAAAATAAAGAAAAAAATCTAATCTAACGGCTTTTATCTTTTTCTACGGCAATATTTTATTAAGGCTTATGGTCATATTTTGGTCTAAATAACCCGCTCTTAGCCTATGTCCCAATAGCTATGAATCACCCTGTATATGTATATATATATTTATATACCTATATGGTTCGAGATTTACAAGCCATAACCTAATTGCCTGTTGTAGCGCCCCCTCCCCCTTAGCACCCTGACATGCTGGGGCAGCATGTTATAAAATTTAGTGGTTGAGTAGTGAAAACCAGTCTCAAATCTCACTGGGCGATAGATAATAATAATAATTTTGTCGTTATGCTTTGTGTTATAATGATGTTCGTGATGTTGTAATTCACTACATTTAGCACTCAGGAGAACACAATACATTTATATACATAGAGCACTGGAGCAGTGAGGGTCCTAGCTTCTGGAATAATTCTCTACAACTACTTTGTGGCGGTTTATTCGCCAATACTCTTGCAGCAGCTTCTTGACATTGAAAAGAACTTTCCACTTTTTGACATTGAAAAGCACTAACTTTTGAGTTAGTTATTAGGACTCATAGGGTCATTTTTTTATAAATGGGCTTAAATTTTGATTGTTTGAGGATAGAGGGAAAAATACTGTTTTCAAAGGAAAGGGTAGCAATATGTGATAGAGGTATCGCTATAAACTTGGCAAAGTTCTTAACGATTTACAAAAGCACCCCATCAAGCGAGAGTGCGTGAGTTTTATTTAGGGCACCAATTACCCCGTCAATTTCCTTCGGTGAGGTGGGTTTGAGGTAAATTGAGTTGGGATTTAATTTTATGAACGGGAGAGGCGGTAAACTAGAAGTAGAATTTGATTGACACGGTAACGAAACAAGACACTTAAGTAGTTCCTGCGCAATTTGCTCTGGGTTGTCAGTAATTTGATCGTCAATTTTCATTGAAGGAATTGTCTGATCTTTATATCTACCTGTTGATTCCAACAGTATGGGCGTGAACTCTTGCTTAATTGTTTTCATATGAAGCTTTCAGGTTGGGAAAAGACTTGACTAAGTCACACTGAGTGTTGAGATAATATCTTGTTTTCACTGCTTGAGGATGGAGATAAACGCCTGAGCGTCGAAAAGAATTATTTAACCAGATAAAAAGCAGTCAAAAAATGTACTAAATGCATCATCCGCATTTTTTGTTTCTAAGACTAAATGCCAGTGTTTATTAAACATGATATCACCAAAGTGAAATAATTGATGAGTATCTTTGAAATTCCAAGTCATCTTATATTTTGAATTTATTAGAAAGTTAGCTGAAACGATCATTGCTATTAGATAATGGTCTGAAAAAAGGTGTTATAAATAGTGGGTTGTGCAGTAGGAAAACTATGGAAAACATTTTTAACGGAACTACTAGATTTCAACATTTCTCTAGTCAGTTGAGAGATAGCTGCTGTCAGATTGTATGAAAAGAGAAGATTCCGCATATTTGTGCGAACGTTACTAACACCCAGCCAGTTCTCATTGAAGTCACTCCCAATAATCATAGAAATTTTTTGTTCAGACACTGTATCCATAATCTCTGACAGGATTTTCAGCATAACATTACCATCTTGTTTTGGTAATCGACATGCAACTGAGACAAGGACTCTAGACTTTTTTCCTAAGTATAGCTCTACTGAGGCGCACTCACAGACTCTTTTTACTGCATGTTTGTTTAAGTCAGGACAGGCCTTAGCAACCAATCACTCGACATAGACAGTTACACTACCACAAACATAATTATTCTTACAAAGTGATTCATCAAATTAAACCCACTTATAGTCACTTGATTTATTTGATAATCTCTTAAATGTAGTTCACTAATTAATAGTACATTACATTGTGAGAGTTTCGATTTCAAAAAGCTCTCAAGAAGAACTTTTTGTTTTATGTACTAAAAAGACTGCGACTGTGGGCCACCAACTCACTTTTGCGTTTTGTAACAAGTTTAGATGCCGCTACAGATACGGCCTCTGCTGACTGATCTTGTGTTGGAACGGTGGTAGTACATAATACGACGTTAAGGGACGGATGTAGGGTTGAGGCTAAATTTTGAAAAAAATAAAAATAGAGTCAATTTTCCGATGATGTTAAAGGAGCAATGGAAGATGTTTATAATTATTTAGAGAATAGTGAAGGGGAGTGCCAGTTTTACTTGATGAGTTGATGGACTAAATCATGGGTGAATATCGTCCTGACAAAAAAGACAGTTAAAGCTCATCTACTCCAAAAATACGGAAGCGATATAATTGTTACCATTTCTCAAAACAAGAAACCTCTAGTTTGTATCAAAGACACAGATTGTAAAATTTTGAACTATGCTTGCTATCAACAGGCGTTGATAAATGAACAATAAGAAAGATTAGGGATTGTTCAGATGGCTGTTCCCATTATTGTTGAGGATATCCGGAGCCAGGTTTATGAGACAGAGCAGTACACTCTGATAAGTTTTTAGACGAAAATGAAAACCTCATTCTAGAAACACTACGTACATTTAAAGAAAATGTTGTACTTCAAAAAAACATGGAGACTATGATAACTGAGAAGAAAATCAACGCGCTTGCTCATAGTCTTGTAGCTGCAGTAAGGTCTAGATCATTCCTCTCACCAGTTCTTGTAGGGTTGGCAGTGTTTCTCTACAAAAAGTACGGCTCAAAAAAATGGGTTGATGTAGTTTTCTCTTTGAGATTTTGTTGATCTTATACAGAAGCTGTTCATCTGGAAGTGTCAGCAATCATCGGCGATCTGCTGAAAGTTGGCGAGCCGTGCTTTTTACAGCAGGTGTACGATAACGCTGATTTTAACGTACATACAATTGACGGATACTACACCTTTCACGTCATGGGTGGCATTTTTTGTATTGTATCAAAACATGCAGTAGCTCCATTTATCAGCTAAAACTTAAAACCCCGCCTGAGGTTTATGAAAGTTATGGAGCTGTTGAACTAATACATTTTGAAAGGACAAAACTTCAAGGTTTAGCAGAAATCAAGATAAAAGATCACAAGAGCACAATATTCTGCTTTAGAATAAACTAATGGCAAGGTAGCTGTACGAAGTGTCTTTGCATCTGCTCCCCAAGTTGTTGCTAATTTTTGAATGACATTATTTCATCTTTTTATTTTTTATTAGATTTTTGTAAATAATCTAAATTAGAAATGTTTGTAAAGATACTCCCAGATAAACTGGATTAAAATGATGGTTTAACTTTTTGTATTATTATACTTTTTTTTCTCTTACTTAAATGAAAACATAAACCTCTGTCTTTTTAAGATTAGGGCATAATCGCCATTTTTAAAATAATTTTCCATAATACGCAATTCATCAGATAGCTTAACATTTTTTGGTGTTATTCAGATACACGCTGTATAATGGGCCATAGTGTTCACATTATAGAACTCGTTTTATTTTTTTGTGGTTGGTACAATTGGTAGGTATGTCAATTTTTATATTTATAGGTTATATTTATAATTGATATTAAAGGAGTTGTTTAGTAAGAAAGTAAGTGGTTGCCTGAAATTCTATTTATATTTTTATATTTTATCAATAATTTTTTTAAGGAGCCATTACGGTCTATATTGTTTTAATATTGTATGATATAACGAATAAGCCACACATGCATTCCAAGTGCAAATTCTACCGATAACTTAAATTATTTAATGGAAACACAAATTAATATTTCAGATTATATTCCTTCGGTCCTTCATTTGGGCGATGAAATTGCCGATAATAAACAAGATGTAGCCAACTTATTCGCAAGGAAGTTTAGTAGCGTTATAAGAGATCTCAGTAATACCGATTTCCTTTTTGAAACTAACGATTTATACAACAATATTACTTTGACTTCTGAAGAAATTGATGAATGCATTAATAGATTAAAACCTTACAATAGTCCTGGCCCTGATAAAATACACCCTCTTATAATTATTAAATGTAGTAATGCGATCAAACATTGGTTACTTGACTTGTTCAATATTTCACTGAAACTCGGCGTGTTTCCGCATCGCTGTAAATTTTCTTTTCTTTCACCATTCTTCAAGGGAGGAGATCATACAGATATTAATAATTACAAACCGATTAATAAATATAAGGTTTTGCAAAAATGCCGATTATTTGGTGTCTACAAAGCTTTATCCGTATTTTCGAAAATACATCAGTTCAAACCAACATGGCTTTCTTGATAGCAGATCTACCGTTACAAATATTTCTGTGTATTCTGAATTTATATTGGAACTCCGGTGGTTTGAATCTTACTTAAATGGGAGACAGCAGAGAGTCAGAATAGGAAACTTTTATGTTGTGAAATAGATGTGTTATCACGATTTGGACAGGGAACTCATTTGGGCCCTCTATTGTTCCTAATATTTATTAATGATATTACGGATTGTATTTATTATAGTGAGATTTCCTTGTTTGCTGATGACACTAAATTATTGAAGGCAATCGAGTCACCTCGAGATTCGTTATTCCTTCAATTGGATATCTGCTCTTTTGGAGAGTGGTGCGAATTAAATGGTCTTGAATGCAACATCAAGAAATGCTTTGTTATCAGATTCGGAAGAAGTAACATTATTCCGTTTCCTGACTATCTGTTACAAAATAATGTATTAGAAAGAGTGGATCACATTAGGGATCTTGGAGTCATATTTGACTCTAAAATGTTGTTTGTATATCATGTGGAATATCTCGATATAACAATTCGCAAAAGATTTACTTCATTAAAAGATTCTCAAAAAATTTAAGTCAATATCCACTTTTCGTACACTTTACTTTTCTTATATACCGTGTATCCCAGGAAATCTGAAGCATTGGGTTTAACATGGGGAATTTGAAAAGTCCGATTTATATGTCCCCAAAGTGTTTTTAGGATATTTCCACTATCAGAATACATTACAATGTGTACCAGAAAACATTTTTTGTAAAAAATTTAAAATGTAACAAACATATCAAAAATATTTCAAAAAATGTATCGCGTGGTAAAAGCTTTATTTAAATGAACAAGTAAGAGATGCGTCGTTCATGTTCGGCGTGGCTCAATTGTCTAAACGCATTACCACTGATTTATCGCCGATTCTTACAAAGGTTCAAATCCCCAGACTGATTCTTTTTTTCTAAGTTGTATTATTATTTTAAATGAACAGCGTTTAATTTATATTAATAAAAGAGATGTTATTAAAAGTTTAAATTTTTACTTGAATTGGCGACAAATTTACTAACATATTATTCAAATTATTAAACATAACGCGTAATTCAAAAAATTTTTCATCAAACATTGCCATGAACGACAAAGCAAGATATAACAGGTGTATCTTAGCTTAGCTTGTACATTTGTCAATTTTGACAGATTTAATTTCAATTTTTTTTAATTAATAATTCAGATGACTTCAATAGTTCAATAGTACTTTGGTAGGTTCAACACATCCAGTTTTATGTATTTAAAATAGACGTACGTGAATTTTTTCATGGTCCACTTTACTGAAAAAATTTTTGAATCACGCGTTACCTACATATTAGTTATTATTACCTACTTACCGATATTAAAACCATTTCAGTACGTATTAATTTGTAACAATAAATGAATTTAGTTGTTGACATTAAATACAAGAATTACTAATGTTCAATCATCATCTTGTTTGAATCAATCTTTTATAATAAATAAAAATTTATGGTGATCCAGAAAAGAACCGATTGGGATAGTGTCCTTAAATGAATGTTCGAAATGCTGTCCGTTTTGTACTAGACAGTAACATAGCATTATTGTAAAACTGCATACGAACGTTTGCTTGTAATTGTTTTGTAGATAGATACAAAAAATTAGAAATTACGTTTACGTGATTAATGAAGCATTTAAAGAATAAAACAAAACGTAAGGCGGCTCTTACAAGCGTCGAAAAACAATGGTACATCAGAATATATTTTGTACTTTGTGTCAAGATTTCCTTGTTCGTTTCTTAAATAATTGTTTGAGTTTTGCGATTAGTTTGTTATACATTTGTATAAATAATGGAGAATTTAAAATTGGAGCTGCGATGATAACTCTAGAGTAGAGTTTCCGAAGTAATGCAGGAGACCTGCAACAACAACAGGGATTTCTTGAGAAACCTAAATTAAATGGTGATCATTTAAAATAATAACCCAACTTAAAAATAAAGGAATCGGACTGTGGATTTGAACCTTCGTTAGAACCGGTGATAAATTAGTGGTAATGCGTTAAGACAACTGAACCACGCCGAACATCAACAACGCAGCTCTTACCTGTTTATTTAAATAAAGCTTTTCATCACGCGATACATTTTTTGAAATATTTTTAATATGTTTTGTTGAATTTAATAAATTTTTACAAAAAACGTTTTCTGGTACATATTGTAATGTGTTCTAATACTGGAAATATCCTAAAAACACTTTGGGGACATATAAATCGGACTTTTAAATTCCCCATGTTAAACCCAATGCTTCAGATTTCCTGGGACACACGGTATACTCGAAGCTGATGTATGCATCTACGGTTTGGAGACCATATGAGAGGAGTCTAATAAAAACGATCGAATCGCTTAATACTTTTTTCTTAGATATGCTGCAGTCAAGACAGGTAATACACTACATTATACAGACCACAACTTTTCATCAATTTATAAATTGTTCAACATTAGCACTTTGGAATCGGCTAGAGATAGACAAACTATACTGATTGTCCCGACCTTTTAAAAAATTTGATTTTATATTCCTCCGAGGAGGCTTAGAACTAATAGCTATTACTTTATGTATCCTGCGTTACGAGTTGGCCAAAGGAACAATATAGTTTTTAGGTTGTCTGAACTATGTAATAGTAATGCCCATTGGCTTGATCTGTATTGCTCTTCCCTTTACCAAGTTTGTAAGAATTGTTATTGAAATATGAATGAGCGCTTAAAAATAATTGGGTTTGATTAGACTCAACTAAAAACAAAGATAGTCAGATAAACAGATGCGTATTAGATTTATCTAATTTTATTGTTAACTTGTAAAATTGTTACACAGAAATGTATAATTTTATGTATGGGGTTTGCCCTGTTGAAATTAAAAATAAACAAGTATTAAAGTAAATATGAGATGTGAGAAATAGTTTCATTATTATTATTATTTTATTCGTTTAACTGCATAGTTATTGATATCAATTTTAATTAAAGGATAAAACTTTGGTGAAATAGTTGAAATGAAGTAATTTGTTTATATTTTATATAATTTATGTTAGTTCGGGGAAATTGTTCCGAAAAAGTGGGTAAATAGAAAATAATCGTGCATATGAGATTTTGGAATTTGACCAAACTCGAAAAAGCGATATTTTTTGCGATATAAGTTCGAAAAATACATTTCTCAGAAACAAATGGATTGGAGGAAATTCACAAGCTCTGGAGTCTTTGAAGCGCGAAATTTTTAATCCTGTCCCGCAAATTAATTTTTTCGTGTTATGGCAAGCGTCGCGAAGGAAAAAAAATTTGAAATTTTCCTCTTGGGGTCAGAAAAACAACGGAATGCCATGCAAGCACCCTCAGATTGAGTAATTTTTTAAACAATCTATTTACACAAAAAAACAAAATTATTTCGCGTGGAAATGGTCCGCGAGAGAAAAATTTCAAAAACTTTCTCCTTCGCAACGCCATCACTCACAAAATTTCGTTTTTCTTAATTCGCTGGATAAGACCAAAAATGTCGGGCGTCAAAAATTGAACAGAGTGGGCGTCTTTCAGAAAGACTTGGACTTGTAAATTTCCGCCAATTCAGGCGAATCTAATTGTCTCTTAAAACCCATCTTCGAGCTTATATTTCGAGAAATATAGATTTTTGAGTTTGGTTGAGAGGGCTAAAATTGTAGCGTACAAAATCTCCCGCGAAACCATCACTTTGGATCGCTTGTACGAGCGAGTTATAACAGCACAAAAGAATTTAACTTTATGGGGGAGGGATTAGTCGGTATCCCGAAAACTTAAATTATATTCAGCAAAGACCCCTCTACAAGCCTCTGTGGTATTTTCGTTTGCGCGATTATTTCCGACTCAAATGACATTTTCCATGGACTATGTGTTCATCTTTATAGAGGACAATGGCTAATTTATTATTTTTATTTTGGTAAGAATCTGTAGGGTCTGTATTCGTGATAGGATAAGTTTTAAGATGACAATTTAGATAAGTTTTAATTGCTTTTCAAAAACGTATTTAAGAAAAAAATTAAATGATAGTTTAAATAATCAGTTAAATTTCTAATTTTCAGAACATTTAACTTTTTAATTAAATTCTTAAATACGGTAATATTTTTTTTACACAACTAGATTTCAGTAATAACTAGGAACGTCGAGACTAAATGAATATTTAATAGCACAGTAAAATTTAATCAAAGTGCACTTTCAATTTACTTTAGTAAAATTTAAGGAAAGTTCATTTAACTTTAAAACTTTAAAATCTTAGAAATCCTTGTAGTTAGAACAACTTGTAAGTTTTGCAACAATATAATTACTTTAGACATTTTAATAATCCATTCGAAATATGATATTGTTCTTATTGTTAAAATTGGTAAATCACGCGTCAATTAAAAAATATCGCTTGTTTCACGTCGATTCAATTCAAGAACTTCAATTTCAGAATTATTTTTAATTTAAGTCAATTTTAACCATAATGCAATTAATGGCGCGTTAAATTGCTGACCCGTCCGACTCTTTAATTACGATGTACTAGTGATAGCAATGATATTATCTACAATTTTGAAACAGTCGAAACCATTTACGAAATTGTTTGTATTAGTTAGAATCTAGTATTCTATTGTAAACATCATTTGCTTCGATGTTGACAAATCTAGGAATAGTTTCGAGCCTTAAACACATATGAAACACAATGCTACAATTTTCGATTTATAGGCACAAAGGAAATTATTTTCTGTATTACCTTTTTTATTATTAACTAAATTAAACATTAACTAAATATGGAAAATTTTGAAATAATTAAGCAAGCATAGATAAATAAGGTTTCAAAATTATAATTATTTGTTATGTTATTATTGTTATAAATTAGAAGAAATAGAACAAACGTTTTCATGTTTTTATTTTAAATCAGATGCGTTTAGTCCTTTTGATTTAAAAAAAGTCTAGAATGGTTAGTTGCAAAAACTTATTTTGAATTTTTGTAGATGCCATTATTCAGCTTATGAGGGCAGAGAATAGGCTGAAGAAAATTTTTGCACTGGTCATGTTTCGTGAATGATCTTTGGTAATGACCATAAGAACAAAAATAAATAGAGTTTTGTATCATCAATAACAAAACCTATTTATACTTTTTCACATGTCTCTTTACCAAAAGCAAAACAATAAAATACTTTTACTTGCATTACTTTTTGTCCTGGTATCGAATCATTTTTCTAAAACAAAGTTACAAAGCACTGCAAAAACAAAAATCTCTTTCAAATAATAAAACTAATTTATCTAAAATTTAATAATGACGACGGTGTGGGAAGAAGGATTGAAAACATTTATTGAGTCGAGCAAGAAGAGGATGGATGATCATCATGTTGATCTAAGTAACAAATCTACAGTTCAGGTTCATGAGCGACGTCGTAAAAACTACAATAATGTAAGAATGATTACTGCTCACTTGAAAAAAAGTTAATGAGGGTAGGGAGCAAGTCCATAGACGTTTTACAGAACCACCTTTCAATATCAAAACTTAATGTTTTATGTGTGACCTCGTCATGACACCTGAGTTTATAGAACAGCAAAGATAAAAATCCAATCGCAATTAGGTGTATCATATTCGAGTTTTGAAAGTCAATGAAACTGTTATGAAAAGGGCAGAAGAAAAAAAAAGGGTCAATTTCCCGATGGTGTTGAATGAGCAAAGGAAGATGTTTACAATTATTTAGAGAATAGTGAAGGGGAGTGCCAGTTTTTGCTTGATTAGTTGATGAACCAAATCAAGGGTGAATATTGTCTTGACAAAAATACAGTCAAAGCTCATCTACTCCAAAAAATACGTATGCAATATAATTGTCACCATTTCTCAAACAAGAGACCGGTAGTTTGTATCAAAGACACAGACACAGAATAAACAAGAGAAAAAATTGTTCAGACGGGTGCTGCCAATATTTTTGAGGATATACAGAGCCAGGTTTATGAGACAGAGCAGTACCTCCTGGTAAGTTTTTAGGCAAAATGAAAAACTCATTCCTGAAACACTACGGCTATATCTCGGAATTATAAATCTGACAATATTGAAAAAAAATTTAATAGGTAAATCGGCTACGAGAAATTGGTGGAAATTATTTTCAAGTTTGTAAGATGGCCGCTAGGGGCGAAACTGTTATGGCCGATCATAAATTGGCTCTTTCTCCAAAAATATGCAAATATAACTATATTTTAAATATTACCGTAGTAAAGACTGCAAAATTTTTGATTTTTTGTTTTAGAGTATTTAAATTAGTTGATGTAGTTTTCTTTTTAAGATTTTGTTCATCTTATACAGAAGCTGCTCATCTGGAAGGGTCAGCAATCACCGGCGATCCGCTGAAAGTTGGCCAGCCATGCTTTTCACTATACTACACCTTTCACGTCATGAGTGACATTTCTTGTATTGCACCAAAACTTATGAAAGTTATGAAGCTGTTCAACTAATACATTTTGAAAGGACAAAATCTCAAGGTTTAGCTAAAATTAAGATGAAAGATCCGAAGGAATGTTCGTACCAACTGAAACTGTGACTCCATCTGTGCTTGATTTTTGTAAATCTGTCGGAAAAGCAAAAACATCTTTTGGTCTCTTAGGATGAAATGACTTTATGAAAGATGTCACAATAAACATACCATATGAACTTACATTCATCAACGCTCGTCCAGGTGATTATGATGTCATATTTACAGCACTGTTGACGGGAGTAGAAAAACTAAATCTTTGAACCAAGTTACCTGTCTGGTTATATTTGACCAACCCCTCAACGTCAAGACGAGAGACATCCATGCTAGCCGTCCCGATAATCCTGCTTTGTCAAATGTTGTTATAAGGCTCGGTGGATTTCGCTTATTGATGTCCTTCATGACAATTGCATACATTTTGCAATCCTTCATCTCTCCTTGAGAAATGATCACAAGTTGTTTTTTCACCACCTTCTTATTTTTCAGAATTAACGACACCTGATGCTGACGATGAAACAGCATATGCCGGGGCCAATTGCCACCAAAGAACCTTATCCACGATCTTCTAAACGAGAAAGGCTCATATGTTTTTGCATATTATAATACTAGAATTTGCGTTTGTATAATAATATCATAAGTAATAGTATTTTATGTTTTATTTTGTTGTCCTTACTTTTTGATTCTACGTAAACCAAAAACTTGAGGCTTAGATCTAGATAATTAAAAATAAATTTTGAAGTACATATTTCAACTGTACAAAATGTGCAGTTTTTTTAAAAGTCGATTATTAGTTTAGTAGATAATAAAGGTAAAGTAAGTAATACTATAAAAAAACAAACATTTAAACTAGTGACGTCTAGATTTGAGTCAGCTCCTCTTTCAGAGATCCATCCATTTCCAACGTTGCATGTAGAGTGATGCTTGGTTTTAGCTATGTGTAAATAATAATACGATAAAGAAATAACAAACAATATATTAGAGAAACAGATAATCAGGACAGAGAATACAACATATTGCTTAAGTTCAGACGTCCTTCAAATTTGTAAACCACAATACAGCTCGATCCGTTAAATTATGAATGTTTACAAACCCTCCTTTACACTTTGTTAATAGACAACCCACCATAATATGTGCAACGGTCTCTGCTTCGTTATTATTTTGACAAACAGAGTTACCAATCTTAAATATAGCATATTTTTTCATAGAAATCCAACGAGCATTGTCTAATTTCTGCAACATATGTTGAGATTTTGATAGTCCGTAAATTAACCTTAAACAATTGTTTTGAACACGTTGGATATGGTGCGTTGTATGGAGTTTAAACCTTTGAAATTTATCGAAATTCACTCCTCTATTTTCTGTTGTGTCAACAAGAGGCATAACTGTATTATCAATTTTGATATTTGAAATTTTAGTAACTGCGGTAGTTATTGCAGACCGCTTTAACGGATTTAATTTTAATGTATGTTTACAAGATATTTGAAGAAAACTGCCCAACTCTGCTTTCATGTGTTTACTGCTTCATTAACACAATTAGAATTATCTGCTTATTATATTTGAGTATCAATCAAACATACATATGGTTACTACAATATCTAAATTGCTTACAAATAGCGTAAAGAGAACTGGCCCCAAAATTGATCCCTAAGGTACACTCTTGGTAACTTCGAGAGACTCAGATTACTTAAATAATTATGAAACATTTAATTTAATTCATCCCTTAAACTTAAAATGCGGTTTACCTAGAAGTATTTCATGACATACTGTATCGAAAGCTTTACTAAAATCCAAAAGTACCAATATCATCATTTTACCCGGGTTGTAGTAACGCGGTTAGGCTACTACATTAAATGCTTTTAGTTTTTGAGTGTTTTTGGGCATAGTTTTTAATTGGTAATTCTCGTCTTTTACTAAATTACTAGTAATGTAATAACCATAAAATTAAAAACATTATTCAAAAAAATCACAGATAGTAATTTATTTACCGAGGACGTAAAAGTGCAATTCTTTGGCTAAGACAGCAAGGTCAAAAAAGCGTCCTTACCGAGGTTAAATTAAATTTTCCGGAGACAAATAGTCGACAATACAGAAATTTAATGTTTCACTAGCAGCACCAATTCATCAAATATTTATGTTTTTCATCTTTAGATTTCTCAGGTAACAAAACAAGTGCCACTGCCGTTCTCTCTTCAAACACATCTGCAGGAATGTCAAATTTCCTTTCCGAAACTACTGCTCATCATAAACGTATAAAATGTACCACGATAAATGAAAATGAAACTTTTACTAAAGATACACAAAGTGTTTTTATTTGATATAAGAACGAATTTTGTTTTTCTCGACATACGCGATAAAGGTAAAATGCGGACGTATAATTTTGTGGACGTATGTTATGACATTTAAAAAGAGACAGTTTACGTACTGACATACGGACGTAAAGTCATACCCTATCGACGGAAAAAAACTTATTATCTGTAGAAAGTTTTTATAAACGCATTAGTAAAAATAAGTAGCTCGCCATTATTCAAAAAACAAGAATTAAAGTAAAATTATAGTTTAATTTTGAGGCGTGCATTATATGTATGATTATTTGTTGTCGTTTACGTTACAAATGACATTGTTATTATACAAAATTACCTGTTTATAACAGGGGAGCAAAATATCTACATTAATTTATGTAAATTGGTTGTCTGTCTTGCTTGTCCCAATTATCCTTGTTGTTGTTCTAACTATGATAATGAGATTTCAAAATAATTATGTTTTAATTCGCCTGAAAAGTAATTATACTGTAGTATTCTAACACTTTATAGTAGCATTTCAAAACTTACAATTCTTCAGAAAAACAGTTTATTAACAGTTATTTTTCTAAAAATTAATTTTAGGTTTAAGTAAGTGTTAAGACGAATTTGGCAAGTCTTTTAAAGAACGGTGTATTTTGTTAAAATCATTTTAGAGTTGTTGTTTTTTTTTTTATCTTTTTGTTATGGTTCTTTAAGAAGAAAAGGTAAACGCCAAAGTTGTATGTTTCTCATCCGAATTTTTTTCTAATTTGCCTTTTGTTTTATGTTATTACTTGAAATATTAAATTGAAATATTATTCACACTTAGAGCGGTTCATGATTTAAAAGTCGATTATACAGAGTATGAGGAAAAAAAATGTCAAATTTTTTAATTAAAATGATGAATAACTTGATAAAATCAAATGGAACACCCTGTATATTTTTTTTGTGATCGATGTAGAATTAAATTTTCTACAAGTTTGCTATTGGTGTCTGTCCACCATAACTCAACCGTTAGCCGTGAAATTCATTTTTTTATATAAACTACACGTTTTGTTAAAATATTTCTCTTGGCAAATCTAACTGGAAATGTGAAATACAAGAAGAATTTGTAGTAAATTTGCAGCATTTAAAATCTGTTTTTTTCAGATATTGATATGGTGCCTACGCGATAAGGATGGAATTTGTTTTTCCATAGCACCTTATTTACAGAGGTTCTTAAATCTCTAACATTATCTGCTATTTGTCGTACTCCAATGGTAAGATTCTCAACTACTGATAACGATAACTATGTCAAATTGCATATCCTCTTCACTACAAACATGCTTCCTAGTATTTCTCTCATAGGTGGTAATTGTAGTTTTTTAAATCTCAGCTTGGGGATATCGTTGTAGTTTAGAATTGAACATATAATTATGAGCTGCCACTAAATAACTTTCATTAGATTTTCCGGTCGAATAAACTGTGACCTCTAGGGTGTTTACTAAACACCGGTTTAACCAGAGAAAGAACTAGAGTTGTCGTTTCGTGTATAAATGCGTTTATTATTTACACTTACAGTAATCGAGATGTACTATTTACATAAATAAATAAAAGTTGCGTAGATCGTGAAACAAAGTAAGTTCGAGCACTATGTGCTGCGTGTGCGATACTTGACATCGTGGTATCACATGTTGGGTCGTAAATCGTCGGCCGATTTGGGTGCTAACGACGCGCTCGTGCTGACCGCTGGTCCGCTTCGCGAACTGGTCGATGCGAGTTAAGTGTTAAATCGAACTTAACTAAACTTAACTGATGAACTTCTATCGTTATTGAACCTACTCTGTTTTATAAGTGTGAAGTAGGTTTGTTTGGTTTGTAAGCAAGGTCGTTAGGAATGCTTCCCCAATTGTCAGCATTTCCCTAACTGCGTTTGTTGTGTTAATTAAATGTTTGGATTTCGCGTTCCAATCGTTGCAATATGCGGATGTAAGATTGATCGTGTCGATTTGCAATGGAGTTGAGACGGCAACCCCATAAAAACCATACTAACTACTTCTGCTGTCGAAAACTCACTCATTATTACTAACAATACGAAAGTAGAATAAAATTGGGATAGATTGAACAATTACTAACACAACCGTGACAAGAATAAACTTCTGACGTTTGCATTTCATCGCTTACTTAATTTTCGACGATAATTTTCTACAATTGGATTTTGGTAGACTAACATATACAGTGTGTCCGTAAAGTCCCGGAACATGCGATTACATCAAAAACGGTATTTTTTTAAAAACCCTGAAACACGTCAACGTTTTTATTTTTCTAGCAATTTTTAGTCTACTTAGTTGTTCCAAAATTTGCCGCATGGCGGAGCCACAATCAAAGTCAAATTTTTTAATTACAACCCCTGTTTTTTATTACATTTTTGGAGAGCTACCATTGTCCTGAGTACAATGATGTGCCACATGTGGGGGGTTACATAAGAAATTTTTGAGAAAAACGATTTTTGTCGCCGAATGAGATTTTGGTATTTTGCCAAACCTTAACAAAATCGACTTGTTCCACTTACTGTCACTTGTTACTTTGAAGTTTACTGGTTATATCGGATGAAAAATAAATATTTTTTTAATGTCAATCATATTTTAAAAAACATCACTTGAATAGTTAAACTAAATAATTTTGATATGGCTAATCGTCTTAGCGACACCGATAGGATACAAATCCTTATGATGGTCGGTTACGGTGATCGGAGAAGAACTCTTGATCAGGTTTGCACGTTGTTTAATCAAACGCATTCCGATAGGCAGATATCAAAATCAACGGTAAGCAGATTGCTGCAAAAATTCGAGATTTATGGTGAAGTAAAAGACTTGCCAAGATCAGGTGGACCATCTTTGTCCGAGGATTATCAATTGAACGTTTTGCTGGCAATTCAGGATGAACACCAATCGACATGTCGCCAAATGGGCAGGGATCTGGGCATATCTAAAACGTCAGTACATAAAGTTCTTCGTAAAAACAAATTTCACCCTTACAAGGTAAAATTAGTTCAGGAGTTGTCAGACAACGACTTCGATCGGCGAAGTAAATTTTGTGAAACCATGCAAGAACTTTGTAATAATCCACAGTCGAATTTTGCTCACAACATTGTTTTTCTGACGAGGCATCTTTTACATTGAATGGCATGGTAAACCGACACAACTGTCGATATTGGTCGGATCTAAATACTCATTGGATGGAAGAAGAACATACCCAATATCCACAAAAGGTCAATGTTTGGGCGGGCATTGTTAGAAATACGATCATAAGACCGTTTTTTATTGAGGGGAACCTAAATGGACGTTACCTAGAACTACTGCAAAATGAGGTGGTCCCTGCTCTTATTCAACGCTTTCCAGGGCCACAGCCAGGTGAAATCAGATTTGGTTTCTGCAAGACGGGGCACCACCACACTATGCATTGCCAGTAAGGGATTATTATATTAGGTGTTCCCCAATCGCTGGATAGGTCGAAGAGGTCAAATCGAATGGCCAGCGCGATCGCCCGATTTGACCCCTTTAGACTTCTTTTTATGGGGACATCTTAAAAACCGGGTGTATGTAAACAGACCTCAAAATTTGGACGATCTAAGACACCGCATTCAAACTGAGATTCAGATGATCACTCCAGCGGTACTAGCAAACGTACAACGCTCATTTGTGGATAGGCTGGCCTACTGCCAAACAGTTAACGGTGGCCACTTTGAGCAACTACTCTGGTTGGCTTCTCAAAAACAGTAAGTGCAAGTTCCAGTGTAAGTGCAAGTGTAAGTGGAAGTCGATTTGTTTAAATTCAGCAAAATACCAAAAACCTGTTTTCTCAAAAATTTCTTATGTAACCCCACACATGTGGCACATCATTGTACTCAGGACAATGGTAGCTCTCCAAAAATGTAATAAAAACAGGGGTTGTAATTTAAAAAACCTGACTTTGATTGTGGCTCCGCCATGCGGCAAATTTTGGAACTACTAAGTAGGCTAAAAATTGCTAGAAAAATAAAAAAGTTGACGTGTTTCAGCGTTTTTTTAAAAAAAAAAAAACCGTTTTCGAAATAATCTCATGTTCCGGGACTTTACGGACACACTATCTAGCAAAGTTGTTGAGAATTTTATTCTACATTGTTTTATTAAGTTTTATTAAGTTATTCATCATTTTCGATTACAAAATTTGACATTTTTTTTCATACCTTTAATAATCGATGTCAATTTTTATATCATGGACAGTTTTAGTCGTCCTAAGTATGAATAAAATAAGAATTTGTTATATCAAGTAATAACCTAAAAACGTGAAATACTTGAAGGCCGATATTAATCCAATTAAATGTTTTAAAATCGATATCTCGAAAAGTATAATTTTTGAGTAAAACCCGTATACATAAAGTCCTTATAGTTTTCACATAGACTCAGAATAAAAATATATGTTTTAATTTAAAATGTCAAAGTTGACAGATGGTCCATGTAAGTGGGACAGTGTATAATTGAAAATATTTTTAAATTTTAACCCTAAAAGAATGGTCAAAACCGATTTTGAAAAAAATCTACTTTAGGCTTCTCATTTGTTATAACTCCTTATACTTCTCGTTCTACCTACTCCTCTTTATTTGTTCTTTTTACCTACCTTACTATGTCTCCTTCTTAAGGAAAAACTTATAAACTCACCAATTCACATACACTAGAAACGTTGACTATGTCTAATATTAATCAAAGATCAATGAAAAAAAGTTCAACTTTATGTTTATCAAGGTCTATATGGTGAATACTATATTTCTAAGCGCAAATAAAAATAATGTAAGAATAAGAAAGACAGAAATATACATACTATTTTGTCATTTTCATACACACTTATGTAAAGCGCGTGCGTTACTCACACATTAAATTACCGTTAAAAAGAAACAAACATGGATAGAAAAGGGCATTGGTTTTATTTCTAACGTAGAGATTGTCTCTTAGTGAGTTTTGAGAACGGTGAATCGGGTGCCTCTGAAGACACAAACGTCGGAACATTTCTAAGACTAAAGTTTTGGAAACATGTTTTCCATTTTTTTAAATATACAGGGTGATTAATTGGTAAATGAGCATCTAATAGAAATATTGTACGAGTATCCCTCTTTCTATACCCAAGATATATATTTATTTTGTTTATTACATTGTGAATTTTTCTTTATATTCGCAACATATTTCTTTGTCCGGTAAGTATCAGATAATTTAAAAATTTTGTTTGTATGTCAAAATGGGAAACTGTGTTTATATTTAAAAAGAGCAGATAAAACTTAGTTAAAATAGGCTTAGCTATTGAAACACGTGTCCGAGTATAGCTTTTCGGTGCGGTTTTTGGTGTTTTCCTTTTGTTATACTGGGTCCGGCAAAATGTATTACCCATTTTAAAAGATTACAAAATGTATTAACTTGATAAGATTAAAAAAATAATATGGATTTTAACGAGTAGGCTTGGAAATTTTGTGACATGTTTTGACAGTTGTTAAAATAGAGAGTTGGTCAGTGGAACATTATGTGTTTTGTATGTAATTTTTTCAGTTTACTTCAGTTGTTGTTGTTCAAAGACAATTTCGTTGCCATTTTAACATTCGCCATTGCCCTCAACGTAAAACCATTATGTCCTAGAGCCGTAAATGAGAAGAACTCGGCTATTTTAAGAGAAACTTTTTATGAGAGATTAATTGTAAGAAATGGTAACTTCCCTTGGCCTGCACGGTCCACAGACCTCTCGGCCCCCGATTTCTATCTTTGGGGCTTTTAAAAAGTAAAGTTTATGTAAATAAGCCTAGAGACCATGAGGAACTGAAAACTAACATAAGAAATGAAGTGAATGCTATTCAAGGCACATCCTTCGCGCCGTAATGCAAAGATTTATTAAGAATTTGGAAGAATTCATTGTTCAAGAAGGCGGTCATTTGCTAGACGCTATTTTAAAGAAATAAGAATCTCCCGTACTTTGCCTTTAAAAATTTGTATTGTTATTTAATTTTATTAATGTAATTAAAGTGTTATAACTAGTTAAAAATGGGTAATACATTTTGCCGGACCGGATATATGTATAATTTGAGATAAACTTTCTTTGCGTAATACATCTTTTTAAAATTCAAATAAAATAAATTTTATTTTGAGATTGATAAATTATTTATTTAAAAAAATTGAAATTTGTCATTTTGTGTCTTTGCTTTATCGTTTAAAGTCTAAATGCAAAACGATAACGTATTTCAGTACACACATACCTATCTTGGAAAGAAACACCCTGTATTCCAAAATTTGGGAAACTGTTTGCTTATTTGATAAGTTAAAACAAATACTTAACTTTAATGTTTCCGTAACATATCGGACCATGCAAATAAAATTAATTTTATTTCGGTTTTAATAAATCAAAATCTTGATTTAATTCTTTCGCGTTTTCCCCACCGGCGGTTATCAAAGAATAGAACATTTTCCAATGTTTTGAATATGGAAAGTTTCCAGTAGCAGTAAATAATGAGAAAAATAAAAGGCAACATATCCGATTGGAACAAAATATTCTTAAACGACCCGAAAATGAGCATAAGAAGAATTAGTAATTCCATTAATGTTTCCCAATCTACTGTTTGGAGGTGAATAATAAACATAATTACCATCCTTATCATATACATGAGGTCCAGAGGCTTCTGTGTAGGAGATAAAATCCCTCGAGCGGCTTTTAGTAAATGAGTTTTACAAAATAATAGAATTGTGTATTGTATAGTTGCTTGTTTAGGGATGAGGTCCGATTTACAATGAAACGGTGTTTATAATTTAAGGAACTGTCATGTTTAGGCTCTACAAAATCTTTTTGCAATTCAACAGATCAAATGTCCACAATTCTTACTAGAGAAATCTATTTGGAATTCCAAACTATTTTGTTATATAATGCAGGGATAGTGTACCTTCAACAGATGGAGCCGCACCGCATTTTAGACTCTTAGTAAGAAATTTTGTAGATAAAATTTTTCCCATTCATTGGATAAACATACGTGGGCTACATAACTGGTTCGCAAGAGCATTCGAGCGCGGAAAAATTAAATTGTCAAAATTTTAATTAAAGCGCACAGCCTTCTTCATATATCTTCAATTATGTTTATAGAAATGTTCTTCACATATTGTACAAAACAATCCGAAAATTAGCCCAAGAAAATTATTAAGGTTGCCATAAAAAAAATGGCAAATTTCATTACTTTAAACTAGTAAATTTATTAAACCCGAAATAAAAATTAATTTCATTCGAATTGTCCGATGTATTTCAGAAACATTTAAGCTTGTATGCGAAAACTATAAGTTTTCCAAATATTGAAATACAGGGTGTTCCTTTACAAGATACATACGTATGTATTGAAATACGTTATCCCAAATACGGCTCTGGCGATTCGGTTTGCATTTCGACTTTAAACGATAAACCAAAGGGAAACACAAAAATTACATATTTCATTACTTTAAAATTAAAAATTTTTTGCGGAAACTAGAAAAGTCTAATCTTAACGTATGCGCATTTACCAATAAATCACCTGTATAATTACTAGTTTTTATGTATTGGCTTACAAATTAAAAGTTGCTTGAGCTATACCTAATAAATATAAACGATAAGTAAATGGTGCAACATCTAGTACCACAATCTCGTAGCATGTCCGTATAGTAATCTATCAATAATTTGCCAGCAGATACCAACAGTTTACAAAAAGTCAATTTTTCGATTATTAATGCAAACTAAGCTTTAGTTAAAAAATCAATCTCAAATCGTCTGCTGTAAATTAGCAAAATGAGATTGTACAATTCCAAACAATCATCGAAAGTCACTGGCAGTTGTTTCATGTAAGTTCACAAACAGAAATAAAATGCAGTAGCAATTAAGTCAATTTTAGAGTGATTTAATAATAAAGTACAAGACTAGTCGGAAAGCGTTACTGTTTGACTATTGCCTGTGCTGTAAGTTAATTCCATATTTTCGTTTGCACTTTTATATTTTATATTTTGTTCAAAATACTTTATATTACCGTTATTATTGTTTGTAGTTTTTATTACTAGTTTTAATTAAGTATTTACGAGGTTTTCATTCTCAGAAAAGACAAAATTGAATTCATGTAATAAATGCAAAGTTTAAACAAAAATTTTTGTTTGTTTTTTTTGATAATCTACATACAAAACTCTGTAACCATCGTATGATAAGGATATTCCGGTAGTAGATATATCGTTGTGTCATAAAATTAGCTCCGCTACAAATCCAGGAAAGGGTGATACACATTGCGTATAAATTCAATTTTTCTCAATTTAGACACTTAGAGACTTCTCTACTTTTTTAAAGATCTTAATTACTTAATTGAGTAACCATTGACCACCGTTTAAACCAGAATAATAGTCTGTTAATCTTCTGCCTGTTCTGACTTTTACGTCCGGGCTAAATGCTATAAGTCTTCGAGACAAAACCATCCTTAAAAGGACGACGTACTGGTCACCAGTTTTCCACCAGCCGGGTTGCACCACCACAAAGAACCAACAGCAAGGTTATAAACAACGACACTTTTGTACATTCTCGATTATGTCAACTCGTCGCATAGCGTCGTGGGTCACGAAAAGGTTTTTTCTAAAACAGCGTGGTTTATTTGTATAAGAAGGCGTGTTGTGGAGGCCTACTCCACCCAATCATGTAATGTTTTCAAAATCAAATCCTTGCGTTTAGTGAAGATGTTGACCTTTGAACCCCGCCGACCTACAACAGTTTTCTAAATTATCCTTCTGAACTTATGATGGTAATTTTAAACCCCAGAATACGTCTAAAAAATATTTGTGATTATGCTGTTACACGTAAGTCGAAAAAAACTTACGGTAGTCGAAAACAAGAAATATTCTTCGAGACACATTGATCGTACCAAAATCAGTTTGACAAAGCGATACAATCTAAAATAAATGATCGATTAATGCTGATGTAAGGGAAAATGTCTGATTAAAATACCTGTACGCTTAAGATGACTGAGCGTAAAAAATGTGGTTTGACCGCCACGACTCTTAGTAAGCAAGGGAGGCGTCCGGTCTCATCAGAAACAACATGGGGTACGAAAGAGAAGAATAGAAATGGTGCGGTCATTTATCGGGGCTCAAAAAAAAAAAACACAACAAAAGAGGTCTTTTGTGTCGTATTTTAATTTTGGGTCGACTCGTGTATATCGTCCCGGTACGGTAGTGTAGACACGGCGGCGGCTGAAACAGCTGGCAAACAATCGGACTCACAATACGGTAGAAGTGGTATAAATCAAACCCCGTTTCGAAGGTAGTAGTTATTTTCCTGTAAATATTAATGATTTAATCATACTAGAACCTACCAGTACAGTTTTTAAACGTAGATTTATTAATCTTGCAGGCAACGTTGTTATTAAACCCGAAGCTGTTGTAGTTAGTATTACGGCGAGGCCAAGAACTTACTGTTGGCAGCCTTTGCTTACAACCCAGCCGTGTACTCCTTTTTACGGTTTTAAATGACACCCTGGGTTTTCTTTACTAACCCTCGTTGTTGCAGCTCTGACGTTTGGTACGCATTCTGCGTGCTCTGAGCAGGTTAACAGGTGGTTAATTATACACAGGTTTTGTAACAAAGAGAAATAAATTTAGATGATCAGTATTTTCCATACAGTAAATTAAATTAGCGGGCGCATCAGTACTAGAAGCAGTAACTAGTTAGGTAAAGTAACGGTTTTAGAAGGAAGAGAAATAGATTTAGATGTTCAGTACTTTCAATGCAGTGAATTAAATCAACGAACGTACTCGTACTAGAAGAAGTGAGTATTATAATTTAAAACTGGATAAGCAATGTAACGGTTTCAGATCAAAAGAGTAGTCAGGTTCAGGCGGTGGTCAACGTTTATCAAGTCGGGATAGAATAATTAAAAGGTTTAAGAAGGCAGATAAGTCTCTAAGTCTTAAGCTTGAATCTCAAACTTAAAACTGAAGAAAACATACGAATTTATACCTAATTTTATCACCTTTTCTTGGATTTATAGCGGAGAAAAGAAAGACGATGAGAAAGACGGTCAAGAAAGGGCTAATCTCTATGACGTGACGATTTTTCACTATCTTATAAATTTCATCGTATTTACGAAGATTACACAGTCATCGAGGGTTACACATACACTTATTGTTGTACCGAATCTTTTAAACTAGGGAATTAAATCCAATTTTAGCGTCTCATCCAAAATTTGTATCCTGTTATATTTAATAAATATTAGTCTCGATTAAATGTTTTTTTTCATAAAATTTAGTCAAAAAGTACGGTGAAATTCCTAGAAATCTGAAAACAAGTTTGATTCAAATCAAGTACAAACATTATCTGTTTCGACATATAGATCTTTTATTATTATTATATTTTTATTATTAAAAGTGTACAAACATTTTACATTATGATTTCTTCAATAACTCCAACATAATCATTATATTTTCAAATGTTTCTGCAGAAAAGGCAAGTAAAGCAATTGAAAATTAATACTTAGTTATGCAAACGTACCCATTAATTAAATGTAGCAAGCTTACAGAAATCCTTTTATTTCCATATATCAGGTCTTGCTAAATAGAAATTGTGATAACTATCCAACGGTTTACCATAAATTAATTTTTGCAGGAAATTGTAATAAACTAAAGAATAAATATAAACCACTAGTTTACACACAGATAAGGAATTTAAATGAAAAAGTACAAAAAATCAAGGATAGATAAAGTGGATTGGTTATGGAAAAAACTACGTACAATAATAATAAAATCAGCTGAAGATGTTTGCGGAATAAGTTAGGTAAATGAAGACATTAAGCGGACTGCATGGTGGACAGAAAGAAATACAGAAGCAAGTACAGTTAAAGAAAACAAAATGGAGGGAGCATTTAAAAGACTCCGGAAAGCATAGGTTAAAAATTGTTTTAGAAAGTATTAACAACAATACGGAAAGGAACACCTGCAAAAATAAATGCAATAAAAATAAAGAAGAAAAAAATACTAACTAGATCAGAAGAAATACTATTAATATTACAGAAAACGAAACAATCTCCAACTACCACAATAGTAAAACCCAAAAAGAAATAAGAGAAAGAAGAAATTACTTTAGATAAACTAAAAGCATCTATAGGTAAAATAAAAAATAGTAAATCACATGAACATGATAAAATTACCGCAGAAATGTTAAAAAAGATAGGAGAAAAAGGAGAGTTATACAATCTAGTATGGAAAGAAAAAGAATTGCCCAAAGAATGGGAAATTGGTCAAATCGTACCCATACCAAAAGGCGGAGATAAAAAAGAATCGAGGGATAACAGTTTCAAGCATTCTATTAAAAGTATGTGAACAAATATTAGAAACTAGATTAAGAATTACGATTGAGTCTAGAATCACAAAGCGGTTTCAGAAAAGGAAGACGCATACAAGACCACATATTCACGATAAAATAAATTACAAAAAAAACGTTTCAACAGAAACGAACAATGTATTTAGCATTCATTGATATAGAGAAAGCATTCGACAGAGTACCTAGGGCAGAACTATGGAATAAACTTTGGGACAGAGGGGTTGGCTTAAATTATTATTAAAGAGTAAAGAACAACTATACAGTAACACAAGAAACTATGTGATCAGCCAAAACCACAAATCAAAAGAATTTAGGACATTAAATAGACTGAGACAAGGAGGAACCATTAGCTCAGCTTTATTCACAATATACATAGACAACATATTAACAAAATATAAACAACGTTGTAAACAAGTTCATATTGGATATTGAAACTTGTTACAAAGTGAAAATCACGGAATCTGACGTGGTCATAATGGGTAAAATGAAGTAGAATTGCCAAAGAACTTAACAATATGAAATGAAGTAGTGAAAGAAAATTACATGAATAGGCAAAACGAAAATAATGGCAGTAATAGAAGAAAAACAAAAGAAACTTAATATTCAGTTAGAAGGAAGAATAATGGAACAAGTTCATCAAAGTAAAACAAAGTATACTACGAACAAAGCAAACCTTTTATTCATGGTAAAAAAGAAATATCAAAAAAAAAACTAAATTAAGCATATAAAAGACAATATACAGATCAATACTTAAATTTAAATGCGAAACTCTGGTGTTAACTAAGAAAATGAAGATAAAAATAGAGGCGATGGAAATGAAGTATCTAAGAAGAGTAGAAGGAGTAACACTGTTAGACAAAATAATAAGCAATGATACAAGAGAACGTTTACAAGTGACATCAATCAATGGATTCATGAAAGGAGGGGGGGTACCTTCAAAGAATGTCTGAGAAAAGAATGGTAAAAAAATATGGCAAACAAAAACATAAGAAAAAAGGAAAAGGAAGACAAATGATTACTTGGGATAATGCAATCGAAAAAATTCTCGAAAAAAAGAATATCATTAAAACTTTCAACTAACTTTCTAATTTAGTTTTTCATTTATAAGCATTAAAAAAGGCTTGCATGTACTTTTAATTCAATATACAACGGAAGCCGGAAATGTTTTAATAAAAATATTACTAAACTAAAAATACTTTATTAGTTTAAGGTTCTAGTCTAAATCAGTTAATTTAAGTTATTTGATAGTCACGCAAATTACGTAAATTTTAAATTACAGTAGATTTAAGAAAATGCGTAGAAAAACTTTTACACGTGCCAAATACCCATAAAATGATTTTGTTTAAAATCTTTTGAATTTACTGTAAGTTAGTAGAATAGACTACTATAATTATTTTTTCTACCAACACTTCCATTGCACGCCACCAATTTAAATTATTATAAAATGTTTTTATGATAATCAAGAAAATTTGACGATGCGTGATAAAGTAAATGTTTGAACTTTTTATTATATCTTTGTAAATTTTAACGCTACATAACATCTAAAACACAATTTTTATATAACTTGTAGCAATAAAAGCCAAATACAACAACATTTCAGTGTAGAAATCATAGAAGTTGATTGAATTTTATATAACTACTGTAACATTTCCGATTGCATTTGAAGCTGAAAAATACGCTGTCAACAAAGAGTTCTTTTGCCTTTCGGAATTTTAGCTTTTACTGTATATTACTTGACGGTGTTTGTTAATTCAACACATTTTTTAAATTATCAATTGCGAGGCGATGCGCAAAGTTTAAAGCGCATTCAATCTTGCTGCAAATTACTGAAATTAAAACGTAAATTAACAATCTTCCGACATTAAAGTTATTTGATTTGCACGTTTAGAAAAACTTACTTTCTTTACCTTTTAAAAGTAATATTGGATGTTTTCAAGTTTAAGAAAAATGGGCGTTTACCCAAATATTTTAACAAAAGTCTCAGTGAAAATGTTAAATAAACACTTTAAGCTTAACGCGACCTTATGAAAACCAACTTTTGCTCAAAATAAAATTTATGTCAAAAGTTATACATATTACTTTGGATTTTAGCCAGAACAAATGCATTCTGCTGAAGATCCGTTTCATATAAATTTTTAATTAATTTCTGGCAAAAGTTGTTTACACTATCTTTAAGTGCTATTTTATGTACTTTAAAACTATGATCTCACTAAAACGTTGTTTAATATTCAGTGTTGGATTGCCGTTAAATTTAGTAGTAATAAGTTTATTAATAATTTATAACACGTAACTACAATGACCAAGTGCCCTAACAAAATTTACTAGCATGTAGAAAATCGTTCTTCCAATAAAACCTGAACGGGAATGAAATTGATGTTATTACCATTTTAAAGTAAAATTTTGGGTAAGTATAATTGACGGTTAACTAGAGAATTAGTTTTTTGTGCTCTTTAGGTAAAGAAAGATTTGTCGGGATACATTTTTCACTTGACTGAAACATATCGACCTTTACTTCAACGTGGATCACTTCGTTTAGTTGAATGTGAGCAAGTTATCTTAGGAGAAAGCTTTTATCTTGGATTGCCTCTCGTTGAAGTAAGTTATAAACAGCAACAAACCACAATCAATTCCCCACTGTACAAACTAAAAAAAAGTTTTGGAGCTTTAATTGAATGCGTTTTAGAAACACAAACAAACCTCCCTTTTTTCAGTAACGTCCTTAGAATATTAACAGGGGGTGTTGTACTCCTTATACTTCAATAACTTGAAAACTAGGTCACTTAATTAAGTTTTAGGTTATCTGTTATTTAAGTAAATTAAGCAGTTTACGCCATTTACTTAACGTAAAGCTACGAAAAAGAATTCTTTAGTGTCGCTCGCAACATTAAATTGTAAAGCAAACCGTGAAATTTCTCAAATAAATTGTGGTTTATTATAACGCAAGTCATGTTGTTCAAATTGATAATAACCGCCTAAGATTAAACAATCAAAATATCTATAATCAAAATCAATATCTTCTTATTACATAATGTTTAGGTTTTGAAAGGATTTCTTGCTGTAAGTAATTCAATCATTGACACAATTAATTTCAACAATGCAGTCAACTCAATTAAAAATGATATGAACCCAAGTAGCAACATTGTATGTAATTATTTAATTGAGGGTACGACTGGATTCTGAAAGCAAGGGATTGAAAAATAAAACTCTCCGATCCTGTTAAAAGCCAACGTTTCGATACTGAAGTGGGAGCTTCACCAGGCCACTTTGATGATAAAAGAGACAAAAAATACAATTGTTACATATCACAAACAAGGTAAAACAGTAATTTATACATAAATAAAAAGAAAAAATATACTACATGTAGGAATGTAAAAAATAAACAGATTAATTTAAAAAAGGTTATCACAACAAAAACACTAAGTGTGAATTAACAAAAACACCAGGGGTGAACACATGGGGATTTCTGGTGTACACTTTTAAGGATTTTCTGAGAAATTCCTAATTTTTTTAGCAAATTCCAAGGATTTCCGAAGCATTTATCAAGTATTTCAGGGATTTCCGAAGATTTCAGAAGGAATTCCCAGGATTTCTAAGGGAATTAGGTAAATTTCCGAGAAAATTCCCAGGATTTCTAAGAAAATTCCTGTCTTTCTTTGAAAGTGCTCATGCGTAAGAAAAAGCGCAAAATTGAGAGATAGTTGTCAAGGGAAGTTAACAGAACATCCCAATAGTGGTTTTTATTTTTTACAGCCCATGAGGTTTCATAAATCCCATCATAATCCAATTTTAAATTTCAAATTCAAATGAAAATGTTATTGAGGTTTTTTCTGTAAACTGCTCTTAGTAGTAAGTACGTACATAATTTTCAGTGTCATTGTATAGTAACTGATCAGTTAGGAAACGCATTATTTTGTGTAACATTTTAACGAGTTAAAGTCTTTGACCCGATTCCGCACAGTATCGTTCCCTAATTTATTAATCTTTTTCTATTTTAAAGAAAAAATGATTTAAATTTTTCAAAATTAACATTAACTCACTCAAATAAGAAAGATTTTAATTTTGTTATTAGGTAGACATAAACATAAGACATAATAGATGCAAAAATTAAAATTTCATATTTTTTTATTATTGATTTATTTTAAGAATAGAAACCTCGTGAATAAACCCATAAATTAGACGAAAATAACGAAGCAGAATTAAAAATTTTGAAATTTTAATACCAGTATTTTTGAAAAATGTATTGCAATTATATGGTTTTGAAAATGAAAATTTTTGGTCAACATAACGGAAACGGATTATCTTCAAATGTAAGAGTTTATGAGGGGTAGTACCATTCAATTTATCTCTAGTACACAATGCAAAGACTTTTTTATCAGTAACCAGAAGCATTCCAAGCCATAAAAACAACATACTTTTTTGGGAATCCAATAAAAATGCTGAACTGAAAAAGTGTTTAATGTTTGAACGATTTAAAAATAAAAGTTCAAAATTTGCAACTTTATAATGAATTCTTATCTGTTTTCTATAGGGTAATAAAGAAATCGTCTCTTATTCGGCTTTTAGATCTAACAACAAGTCGAATCAGCACAGATACATTTTATGCCGCGGCTTTTTTCCCGGTTTTTCTCCGTCGATTTTTTCCAGAGGTTTTAACCCGCGGTTTTTTCTACCCCGGTTTTAGATTCCCCGGCTTTTATCGCGGCTTTTTTTTCTAGATTTACTAATAATAGATACATTAAATTGCACCAGACTATACAGGGTCCGGTACATCGAGCATGCATTAAAAGTATATGAAGAAGTAATTTTTATTTATTTTCTGAAAATATTGCTGCGCTTGTTTTCGACATCACTGAACTCAGACAAAATATTTTCGTTCATACAGGGTTTCCGGTTGTACCGGAAGTAGCAGTCAACTTTCTTATTTCAAATGGAACATGGTATTTTTATTTTATTTTCAGATTTTATGTAAAATCTAAGGTGTGAATGTAATTAATATACCATATCCAAAAATGACTGGTTTTTTAGTTGTATAAATTTTTTTGAGAAAAAAATTAAAATCATATTAAATTGTTATCCTTCATATTAGCCTTGAAGACAGAAATGAGAGAGGACACAGTCTAATGCATTTCTGCAAGAAAAAAATTTATATCTGTAATACATGGTTAAAGCAACCAGCATGACGACTGTATACCTGAAGTCACCACAAGATTCGTCCAATAATATAGTACGAAACCAAATAGACTTTCTTTTAATACACGAAATATACAGAAATGGAAGAGTGTAATAGTATATCGGGCACAGACGTCAATTCAGATCATAACCCACTGATCGCACGCATAAGATTTAGACTGAAGAAACTACAACAAATAAACAAAAACCGGCCACTACTGAGAGACACCATAAAGTATATCAGACCCTCAATGAAGACCTAACAAATATTAGATCAAACATGAAAATGGAAATCGGAAACGAAGCGTGCATCGAACTATGTGGGAACAACTAAAGAATACTATTAACAGCATACAAAATCAAAAACTAAAACCAGCCTAGATCAGACAAGAAAAAAATGGACGAATAATGAGATAGATGCAGTTGATGGACGAAAGAATAAGAGCAAAACGAGAGACCCGGCAAAGTACGGGGAGATTCGGAAAGCAATCAGGAGGGCAATCAGAGCCGCCAAGAAAGAATGGATGATAAAGGAATGTAAGGAGATAGAGAACTTACAGAAAAACACGACCTTTTCAATGTTCACAAAAGATTAAAGAGGTTACAGGCACGCAGCAAACACGCCTAACAACAAAACTAGTGAATAGAAGAAGAGTGGACGAAATATATAAAAAAACTATACTAAGTGACATAGAAAGAAGAACACCCAGTAATAATAAATATTTTGTAAATTTTTTTGGGAATATATTTGTTTATATTAAGATAAAAACGATCAGTTTTTCAGCCATATTGCCACTAGGGGTTGTTTTTGTGAATTAAGCATTTGTAAGTACAGTTGTCATTTAAGCGATTTAAATTGCATTTCAAAGAACTTCTTTAATTCAATCACAATGCCTCCAGTGCGAAAACGCCATAATTTTCGGCAATTAAGCGAGTTTGATAGGGGTAGAATTGTGGGATTGCGTGAGGCTGGTTTGTCTATGAGAGATATAGCCGCTAGAACGCAACTATGGCAGTCTGTGTTCGGGCATAGAACCAAGAGGGCCGTACACGAAAAGCGAGAGGTACAGGACGTCGTCGAAGAACCACAGAACGCGAAGATCGCCGTCTTAGACTATTGGCTTTACGGGACCGCTTTTTCTACACGGGCGATTGCGGACCAGTGGTTTGAAGAACATGGAAGACCGATTGGGATGCGAACCGTTTATAGACGGATAAGAACCTTGGGCTCTATTCATACCGTCCCTTTTGTGCTACCACTGACTCCAGAGCATCGACGTTATCGTCTAGCGTGGTGTAGAAAACGGGCAAATTGGGACCAAGAATGGAATGCAATTGTCTTTAGTGATGAATCCAGATTCTGTTTGGGCATGCATGACGGTCGTGCAAGGGTGAGAAGACGGCGCGGTGAAAGACAAGATCCTCAATTTTCTGTGAATAGGCATGTGCACCACACAGTTGGAGTTATGGTATAGGGAGCTATTGCTATTGGAAGTAGGTCACCTTTGGTCTTCATTAGAGGTAACATGACTGCTGCAAGGCTACATCCAGGAGGTCGTAGACCCCCATATTGTACCTTATGTTCAGACCATCTCCAACAGCACATTCCAACAAGACAACGCACGACCTCATGTTGCTAGGTTTTTTGGCTCATTTGAGGCCAATCAAATTGCTTTGTTGCCTTGGCCACCAAGATCTCCCGATCTTTCGCCCATCGAGCACGTCTGGGATATTATGGGAAGAAGATTACTCAATTTACCTCACCCTGCACAAACTCTAGCGGCTTTGCAGCATCAGTTACAGATAGCATGGGATGAGATACCTCAAGAAGAAATCGATCACCTCATTAGAAGTATGCCCAGACGTTAATGAGTGCACAAGACATCGTGGTGTAGCAACACATTATTAAGTTTTTTGAAGAAGTTAACAGTTTAATTTTTATCACAATTGTGATTATTTACTAATCTAATTCGTATACACTAGTATATCAAAATTGTTCAAATAAATTTATTATTACTAGGTGTTCTTATTTCTATGTCACTTAGTATATTTGACGATGAACCACAGTTCCAATTAACGACGACAAAAGGAGATAACAGTTCAAAAATAATAGCAAGCAAAGTTCGCAAATCAATAGATCTACTGAAAACAAGAAAAACTGCAGGCCCTGACAAAGTATACCCAGAAATGATCAAACTTATAAATGAAAACAACATTGAAATACTTGTTAATCTCTTTAATGTAATCTATCTAACGGGTAAATTGCCTGGAGAGTATTACGAGTCAATCTTCATCCTCATCCCAAAAACGAAATGTAAACAAATGTGACCAGTTCCGCCTAATAGCAGCCTCTTGAGGCAGTTTTTAAAATTAACTCCTTATAAAATAATACACAATAGAATCATGTGGGTACCAAAATGGATCTCAGCGATCAACAGTTTGCATTTCAAAAGAACTTGGCACGAGAGAGGGGTAATTGGTTGATGCTCTTGGTTCTCATACAGAAATGCTTGGACCAAAGAAAAAAACATATATATATATATGCTTCTAGACTACGCCAAAGCATTTGATGGTGTTAAGACGTGGAGCTCATGAAGATCTTAACAGCAAAGGCATTCGACAATCACGACACAAAAATTATCCTAAACTTTTAAAAACAACAAGTAGCATCAGTAAAAGTTCAAGGAGGCTTTACAAGAAAAATCTCAATCAGACTTAACCTAATCTAACCTAACCTAACCTAACCTAATTAGGCAGGGCTGCATATTATCGCCGGTTCTATTCAATATCTATTCGGAATATATATTTCAAAAAGCAATAGAAAATGCACAAGACGGCATAGAAATTAATGATAGAATACTAGACAACCTTAGATATGCAGACGATACAGCCATAATTGCAGACAGCCCGGAGGGACTCCAACGTTTGATGGATAACATAGTAAGAGAAGGCGGTACATTGGGATTAAAAATAAATATAAACAAAACAAAGGTAATTGTGTTTAGTAGAGGCCCAACCAACGTGGCAAATCTAGAAGTATATAACAAAAATAGAACAAGTGAATAAGTACAGATATCTAGGATGCTGGTTAACGAACAACATGGAACCAGATACAGAAATACGTGCAAGGATCGAGCAAGCAAGATCAACTGTCATAAAAATAAGAAATCTACTGTGCAATACGGGTCTGGCCGTAGAAGTACGATATAACTTTGGAATGTATTACGTACACATGTACGTAATGGAGGCGTGGACGCTAAAGATTAGCTCACTAAATCGATTGGAAGAGTTTGAGATGTGGGTCTTCTGGAGAATGTTGAGGAAATCGTAAACGAAACATGTGACAAACGACGAGGTATTGAGAAGAATGGGAAGAGAAAGAGATTACTGATCACTATGAAGAAGAGAAAAGCCGCATACCTAGGACAGATAATATTCTCTGCTCAGATTGATAATAAATGGAAAGATAGAGGGCAGACGAGGACCGAGTAGAAGACAATGCTCCTGGCTCAAGAACATCAGAGATTGAACAGGACTTAATTTGTACACTGTTGGGAACGGCTAAGAATAGAGAGGAATTTGCCATTATTGTTGCCAACCTTCAATAAGATAGATATCAATACTTTAGTTCCTAATTTGTTGTGACAATTGTCGATTTGTTACAAAAACTCACATATAAATAGAAACTCAAATTGCATGTACAGGGTGATGAAAATTCTCGTACCAATATGAACAACTTTCGACCTTAAAAACTTGTTTAATTTAAATGGGACACCCTGTGTTTTTTAACATCAATCGAGGTCTTTTGTTGTCTTTCTTTTGATACATACTAACATGTCGTATGCTTAAATTGATGTCATATACTGCAATCTTGTCAATCCCTTTAAGTAATTTGAATAGGTTCTATCAATTCTATGTTAAATTTTAAAGGATATGGAAATTCTAAATATGTAATTGAATTTTAATAACTTATTTGAAAAATAAATTTTATTCAATAAGTAGTTTAGGAACATGGTTATGATCATACCAGTTGTACAGTAGAGCTTTCACGCAAAATCAGAATTTACATTTAAGATATAAAACCAAGTCTTACTTGTTGCAATACCTTGTAACAAACCATTGGAATGTAACATGTTACAAAGTGAACATGTCCTAGTCAATGCAGGACAGCAAACTGATCATTTCAACAGAAAGTTTTTCACTTGGTTAGCAGTTTTTTTTGCAAATACCTTTAAGTGTTACAGGCTTTAATTGCTTGATACGAGCAGTCAAAAAGCAATTAAAAAACAGGACGTGAATGGCCCTTTTAAATTAAGAAAATATTCAAATTCTGTAGAGAACAACAAAAAGTTGCCCGTAATTTCTTGATTTATTAGTATGGCATTTTCCAAATGGTACCTTTCATAAAGAGATTTTGTAAATCTTATTAATCTCGTTGCTTTTAGGTAGGTACTGACACTACAATTTACAACACTTAAACCCCCACTTGACATTTTAATTTATACTGGAATGAAGTACTACCTAGAAATAAATAGAGCATTGACGAGCTGATCATTTGTAGTGACACACAAATTATCTTGAGTCGAGTTTTGAAAATGTAATGTAGGATATGATAAATTATATCAAAAAGCTTGGCTCAAGACAGTGGATGCCTTAAACGGATAACATTGACCCTGTTCAATGCATGTAATCAAATCTATTTATTTAAGAGTATTGTGTTTATATTTCTATAATTTCAAATAATGTCTACCAAACGTAAACCCATACGTGTGATTTTTTTCTTGTTTTTTATTTGACACGAATATATTCATGCAACAATTTATGCACTTAGTTTAAATTTAAAAGATGCTAAACATTGTATTAATCAATCGGAATCACTACTGTCCTCATTTAAATTAATAATTATTGAGCTATGTCGCCTTCATTAAACACTACTTCCCTATCCCACCATTTCTTTATTAAATCTTCACAGTTCCGAATTGAATTTGCTCATGCAAGAGGTTGCTCATGCCACATATTTTCCTTCTCTCCCTATATGATTATTATAATAAGTTTTGTAACTGAATATGCAGTGATAGGGGAGCCATATTATTCAGCCAGTTGATCTGTAGCATAAATTTATGGTGGCTTATTTCTAAAAATGAAAACTTTTTACATACAGCTTTTGAAAAAATATTGATTTATCTATCAACTTTATGCATTAATTCTTTCTTTTAAAGAATTCATTTGAAATAAAATATTTTTTTCCTTCAGCCACTCTTCAATTTTGTTTTTTAGTTGTTGAGGTATTTGGAGCTTCACTAATTAATGTACTGTGGTATACAGCATTGTCCATTATAATTGCAGAATGTTTATTTGAATTTTTTATAGTTTGTGTTTAAACCAATTCTTAAAAGTGGTTCATGTCTCTATAGTAATCAGGGTTTTTGTAGAAGAACTGAATACTAGATCAGCATGAAGTGTGACCACAGAAGTTCAATTGAAATTGTGAACAGATTAAGCATAAGTAACCTTCTTCGATCAACTTTATAGTTTTCGCACTTTTAAATCATCACCTGGCCAAGAACAACTAATTGTTCCATTTTGAAATATCCAAGTTTCATGTAAATAGACAAAATCAAAAATGCCTTCTTGTTTGATTGGTATATAATGTTATAAAAATTGTATTAGTTTCAATATAACATCCGGCAGCTCCATTAACCGTTTCTAGATTTTCTATTTGATATTTGAATCGTATATTTTTAAAATGGCGTTTAATGAACTTTCACACCCTTTACTTCGAGATTTTGCTTCAATAATTTCACGGTTATGCGTTCACCCATTAATAGATACCATATTTATAAATGAATTTTATACTTACGGTTTTCATATACTATTATTATTTATTATATTAAAGAACAAATGCATTTCAGAAAGTAAATTGGTAGCAGTCTTAATATTTTACGATAGAATCACTTAGAAGGTGATCCTCGCCTATCTACATTTACTTCCTTTGTTCAATTTCAAAAATCGATTAAAAAAGTAATTACTTTTAATAAATGCACATGGATTTATATTACTTTGTCCAAACAATTTTACATTAAGCATAATAATAACTCAACAATAGTATACTTAAGAAAGTGTTTTGTTGGCTTGTAAATAACTACGACTCAAGTTAGCAAGGATGTTGGATATTGGATTACCTTACGTTAATTTTGTCTTAGGAATCAACATAATTTCTTTTGTTTCTATTAGACTTCAAAAGTTAATTAAAATATATTTAGATTTTATTACATGAAACAAAAAAATATTTTAAATTTGAAATTCAACGATGTAGTGTAATAATTCGTAAATGTTTTTCTCCCTCTTATTATGCTTATTTAGAATGGACTTGTGAAGAGAGAAGTGACAGACATAATTATGTTGCGCGTTATAAAGTTCTAGTAAAAATAACAATACCTCTAACTTTATACTCACGATGCTACTTCAACTGGATTTACCTAGCCTTGTTGGTTTTAGTAAATCTGGGGTAGAAAAGTGACACGGGTTTATTTTCAGGAAATTAAAACAGTGCCAACAGTGCCAGCTAGACTTAATACCATTGTTAAACAGCGAAACTCGTATATCAAATCTACTAAACTTTGCTATCCCATTCTCAATGGCATATCAGTGGGTTTCATGTATGTGCACATCGCCACCTTGTGCGAATTTTGATGTTGCTGCATTTTAAACACTACGCACTAATGACTGGTGTAAAGTACGATAATAACGGAAAATTATTACTCAATGTTAAAGTTCAGGTGTATATACAAGTCGTTATAATTTGTGTTATCTGAGACCTAATCAAATTTTTACAACCCATAAAAATTGGACTCTCTTGTAATTTTAAAGTTATTACTGTTTCAGAGTGGTTATTTTTCATTAACTGGAGGGAGTTCGCTATTCAACATAATTATGTTAGCTTTGCTGATTTTTATTTAGACAACTTTCTTATTAGTTTTTTTATGGTAATAAATTTTCTTATAAAAAACTCTTTTATGTTATATGTAATTGTTCCCGATTCAAACTTTTTATATATTAACGTTTCTGTCATAACAATTACGTTTCTAAAATACACGGCGTCTCAACAAAAACGTTTTTTGGAGCTATCTTACACTTTCAAGAAAAATCACTTAGACTAGTCAATTTTTGTTTAGAGGGCACATCTTTGAGGACATAATTGACCCCGAAATATCAACAGGGTGGCCTCGGTAGCCCCTATGTCAAAATTTTAAACAACATGAGGGGTCGACAGGTACCTTATATGAAAGCCCTTTAATTCTCTATACAGTTATATGCATCTTATTTTGGTCACAGCCCTATTTTCAAAAATAAAAAATCAGAAAATACTGTAAGTGGTCAAAATGCCAATTCATGTTTACAAGAAACATTCATTAACGATACAATTTGTGTTGACAAAGTATTGTACTTATTTATTCCACCAAATACATTTTATTCCGAGAAGGGGGCCTAAGGGCCCAAGGACCTCTTTTCCTAGAAAACAGTAGAAAATTCAAAAATGCTGAATTAGTTGTACGATCAGTTCAAGTTTGAAGTGGACTACTCGTATTGATAAAATTTCTCTGTAGATGCTAAAAGAGGCAGCCCCCTTCTCAAAAATGTTAATTGGAAGAGGGGTAGAGTGACACGTCATACGTAAGATTTTGTATGATTCTTTGCAATCACAATCATTTTGTGCTAATTAAACTTAATGCTTAATGCCAATTTGTTTCAATTTGATAGTGTATGTAATTTAAAGTAATTTATTCGTTAAAAATAATAATTAGGAAAAGGAGGTTTGGTGGAATAGAAAATTACAATATCTTTCATCAGAAATGCCACTACTCGCCCTGTAAATTGAGATTTTTTAGATGGGGGCTGCCTGGATACTTTGTTCATTTGTCAAGGCAAAATGTAACGTTAATGAATATGTCCCTTGTAAACATGAATTGGCATTCTCGACTATATTGCAGTATTATCTAACTTTTTTATTTTTAAAAAAAGGGCTGTCGGGGGCATGGCCAATATAAGATGCATATAACTGTACAGAGAATTCAAAAAGCGTTCCTATGAGGTACCTGTCGACCCATCATGCCATTAAACATTTTTGACAAGGGAGCTGCCGGGTCCATCCGGTTTTTTGAACTTGTAAGATAGCGTTAAAGTACTGCGTGTTTCGTTTTCGGTTTTCCACCCTGTATATTTCAAAACTTTAAAAATGTGATAAGGACTAAAACGCTTTAGTTATTTTTTTGTAATCTTTATAAAAGGCATACGACATTTTGATTTCCATAACTCCACGCGTTTTTGAAAAAAGACGACGTATAATTTCGTTTAAAACACGACCGTATTTATATTTATATTTAAATTAAAATATTTCAACGAAAAATTGTACCTGACCTCGTTCTGTAGTCCTTAGTAAAGTTTACTTAAAACAATTTGGTCTAAAATAGAAATTGAGGGTACATCTCTCTTATCGCAATTCTGTGTTTCTATATTTTTGTCGCCCTGTACATGATATTTTAAGTTTTATATGTCAATATTATTTGCGCATCAAGCAGAACTTTTTATAAAGAATAACTTTTTTTCAAAATCAACAATAAAGAAAGTTCCCATATGTGTAGAACTTTTATGGACACGCTGTATAGTAAAACAGCTTTAGTTTGTAGTACGATACACCAACATTAGATTTGGGCACAAGGAGAACCTGTTTCAAATCAAAAACCGCAGAAATTAGTAGATGGTTGTTTTGTGCAAAGTCCTTGTTATTTATTTCGTTATTTTTCAAATGTTGTTTTTATTCTTCTTCCCCTTTAATTTTTGAAAATTGTGACACATATCGCACAGGTCTTTTTTGGGCACAAAAAACGAAAGTTTAAATTTCGTATTAAAGATTTCACGATAGATGCTTTCCGTATTTGTTTTTGTTATATTATTGTCTTCACAATATTCTAAGTAAAGAGAATACATTTTTGAAACATTAAGGGTTGTTGTCAAAAATTTTCGGTGAGTAGAATTTCTACAATAATGACTATCCATTGTATCAAAAGCGTTAATATGAGTTCTAACAAATTCCTTGACTGATTTATCTAGTAAAGAATTTTTAAATGCCTTGTCTCTTCTGTCTCTACGACTGTGCCTGAGCTATTAATTTTTGAAAAAACCGTAACTACCATTTGTCCACTTATGCTTTAAAATGTTAAGAAAAAACTTTTTGCAAACTTTTATTTGTTTGCCTCCGCTTGATAAGAAATGTGTGAAAGTACTGTTTTTTCGGCTCCGAACCTCTTAACTATTTCTGATTAAGAACGTTTCGACGCCTCTTTTTCTCTTCAAGACAATCAAATTTTGAAATAAAATCACGTTGCCTATTTACATCGCTCAATACCCAAAAGTTTGAAAATATTTATTTTCTTTCTTTTTCAGAAATTTTTAATGCATTTGTTCCTGCAGTTTTCACATGGAAGTTTTAATTTTTTTCCGTCTGTGTGTTACCTTTCCAGTTCACATATTCCTTTCCACTGTTCCTAGAATTCTTAATATAGTTTCTTTTCCAATTTTGGACATTTTTTCTGCTCTTCCTGTTTCCTTTTTTTGTGCCTTCATTTATTGGTAATGGCGACGGAAGAAAGTCGTCATTTAAATTCACGTTAGTTAGGGTGGCCAAATTCGTTCTCGTCTGTTGATTAGGGAAGAGATCATTTAGGTTCGATTGAAATATGTTAAAACTAGAATATAAGTATATGCTAGTAATTAAAGTTGAGGTTTTGTTTGTCACTGATTCGGGCGGAGGATCTAGATAGAAACATTAGTCGTAACTGGTAACTCAGGTATGACAGGGTTCAGTACACCTCAAACGGAACATTTATTTGTAGAAAAAAGTAATATACCTATAGATTATTACAAGTTGATCGCAAAAAAGTAAAAAAAAAATTATTCAGTGTGTTCTATCATACATTGTAATAAGTGAAAATGATCTATTTATTTATTTATTTATTTATTCATTATCTTTTGTCTTAATAATAGCAATGTGTCTTTTTTGTCCCGTTCATTATTACAACTATCGGTTATCGCTGCGCCTAAAAGTATTAAATTGTTATAATTAGATTTCTAGTGTGTTTTATTTAAATAAAAGTACACACCTTGTGAAGTATTTTGCAATAAACTACGAATTTTTTGACCTCTGCTGTATGCCATATCACCAGGATCAATAATATTCCATGATTCAGAAGAATTATATGTCCACCATTTACTATACTAAGTGCGCCTAAGACAAATCTGAACTATGTTTGTTCACGTTATTGTTCTGACATACAACACCCACTTATCTTGTAATAGTTTTGTACTCAACTGAAGCGCGACTAGTAATTACACGATATTTTAATAAATTATAGAAGAGGGGAAATTGAGCACTGGGACTTCTAAGTCTTTTGCATGAATTGTAGCGCACCATTAACTATCGTATTCCATCATAAACCGATTTTCCACAAAATGGACTTGCACTAGTTTTGCATTCAGACGACAATCTATTACTTTTATAAATAGACTGGACAGAGTAAATGATAGATAGATAGTGATCGATAACTAAAATAGTTAATAAATACAACATGTGACGTAAAATAGCAAAAACTAAACAGGTATTGCAATACAATACCTCAAACTATGAATCCATAAAATATGTTTGATTGTACACATAATGAGAAACAATCATTAAAGTTCACTTCGGTGAGGTAATTAAAATTGTTTTAACCATTAATTGTTTCAAAAACTACAGGGTTTAGGTGTACGATACCTTCACTAAAAATTAAGAATGATAAAAATTCTACCTTATAGCAAAACAAAACATTTTAATTTTAAAAATTCACTAATAGGCTTTAGAATTCTAAAAATTTACATTTTGTAACACCTAAATATCTAGGTATTAAAGTAATGCTCTTTATTAGGTCTATCGTCGTTGCTAAAATTTACAGAACACTATGATTTAAAAAGTCTGTTTATGAAATATTTTTCAGAAAAACAATTATAAATTGGCATCACTGACAAAGAATCAAAAAATAATTAGATAGCTATTTAGAAAACTACGTCAGAACACCTTATAGGGTACAGGGTGTTCCATTTAAAAAGTTTTGCCATCTCGTAAAAATGTACATCCTGTATTTTTTTTACGAAGTAGATCTTTTAAACGATTTATGTTTATCTATCTCCAACGGGCTAACTACTAAGAAAGAAGAACGCATTAATTTAGGATCCTGTATAAATCTGAATGCAAATTCGTTACAGTTAAATTAGATTGAAACAAAGAATTGTTAACAGCGTAAGTAATTAATTCACAAAATAATACTTACTGAAACAAATAATTGAACAAAATGAAACTTTATACTTAATCAGTAAACAAAACGTTAGATTTTAGAAACAACTTGTAACGGTTGTTGTTTACAAAATAACAAAACGAAGCGATGGCTCTAGCAGGATAACCTAAAAAAAAGACTAAAGAGAACTCGTTTCGATGTAGCGCAATAAGTTCGTGGAGGATAAAGTATTTATAGTAGTTAGATCAAGAGCGTCCGGCTTTGTCAGAGAGTAGCAAAGGTCCCTGAAGAACTATGAGAAATTAGACTGCTGTCTAACAAGGCGCCACCTGCTGGATAAAAGAAAGAAATAAAACCAACCAACAGGAGATTAACAAGTTTTACTTAAAATCTAATACGCCAAATCAAACACAAACTAGAGAGAAAGACAGACAAACAAATCTTAAAATACTAGGAGAATGTGACAGAAATTGACAGACTGTCGCATATAGTTATGTGCGTTAGCAGCAGCCTCGCTTAACAATAAATAAAGCTCGCAATTAATGTGTCGGATTTTAGGTAAGCTTTAGTTACATCCGATTTAAAGTTATCATTCCAATTGAGGATTGGCTACTAGTAAGGCTCTGTGTACACATATCACTTACACACGGCGATTTAAACTAAACTTAAACTAGGATTAAAGGGATGAATACCTCTCGCAAACCCAAAAGGTTTTTTTAAAAAATTACTTAAATAATAGAGATCAAGTCGTTCTATGTCATATGTACTTGAGCTTAACGCATTATCACTGAATAAATGGTTTAAATACTAAAACTTAGCTGTATTCGGTAGGATGTAGTTCCGAGAATGAAGTTGTTCTGCTAGTCAGGATTCCTCTTAGAATAGGTGTGCCGAGAAGAACAGAAGGCGATTGGCTTCCTCGATAAAGTTATAAAGCATAACCAACCTCTGTAGACGTAGTATCTACCGGTTGTCTGCAGCTTAATTAATAAGAAACCGTGGTTTGTCTTTAATTGGTAGGGAAGGTTCTTAATCAACCATTCTAGCACCCTCAAGAGTTATCCAAGTATAAAACACAACAAAAACATAAGGTCAACGCAACGTGCTAAAAGCATACGTAGCAATTAGAATTAATACAAACAGGAAAGAAAAAAAGCAAAATGTACTCACGGTGAATTTAGCCGGATTTAAACTTGAACACTAATTTGAATTGAAAATCTTAAATCCCACATTAATAATTTTTGTAGAAATTTCAATTTACACCAAATCACCCTCATATACAAAACGAAAAAGAAGATGTCCGCTGTACGACTAGAAAATCTGGTCAGAATTTTATTTTCCACCAATAGAAAATTAGCAAAATGAGCGCCAAATACGACTTTCGTCGCAACATACTACTCGCGACACACGTTTCTTGACAAACGTCCTACGTTCGGAAAACAAAACCGTAACAAACCGCCAGATCACAATTAACCAAAAATAAATTAGTTTTGCGTGGGTGCAAAAGAAGAATTTTAAATCATCTGCAATGATACGAAAATTTTCTAGAACAGATAAGCGAAAAATCATTAATACAAACAAGACATTTAAGATACACAACTACAATGTTGCAGAAATTTAAACAAAATAATAAGAAAGAAAACAATAGAAACACGTGTAAGTTTGGCTGTCACCGTATAGTTAAAACGTACTTTGACTTCTACTGTTTATATACTTTATATTTGGTTGTTATGGCAATTTTTTTAATTGTGTTATGTGTCTTGTGATAATGCATTTTATTTATATTTTTTTAAAAATTGTTATTATGCTTTGTCCAAGAATACAAATACACAAAAATAAGAAAACACAAATGAAAAGCTAGTAACACTAAAATGAAGTAAAAAACAATTTTTATCTATATTCACATCGATAAAAAAACAAATTCATATTGTACAGATCTCTAGTAGCATATTTAGAAAAGTGAATGTTATGAAATTGTTAAATGTAACTAGACCATTTCTAATAATGTTATACATTCTACAATATTATTTAACTAAATAAAAGGACGATGACGGGAAACGTCTGCAGTTTATGGTTAAACGATAATAGTTTTTTTATTCACCTCCACTATCAAGAATTATACGACACATTTAATCAATTAATTGGAAGAAAAAAATCTCTACTAGTTACTTTTATTTGTGTAGTAAATTTTCTTGTTAACTCTTTTTTTTCCATTTTATTCATTTTTATATCAATTTTCATGTTTATTTGAATCTGTCGTATTACAAATTTCTGATCACTTTCAGTTGAAAATTGATATAATCACAGTGTATACTTAGTTAAAAATGAAAAATACAGTTGATCTGTGGATCATTCTATTCAGCCATATCAGAATTTTTCCAAGGTCCCTTCATATTTTTGTCTTATTTGACTGGGCTTTGCAATAGTGGAGGTGCCTACGTAACGTTAAGGTAACACCCCCATCTTTAAAATTAATTTCTAGCGATTTTACAGCAGCAATAAATTTAAGACTGTGGCAACTAATTAGCATTTACTTAGCACGTAATTATATAATAAATCCGAAATCGATTTTCAATGATGGGGGTGTTAGGAAAACGGATGTTCAATAAAAAAATAAGAATAATATTTACGTTATTCCCTCATGTGCACTCAAAATACATATTTTTTTTTTCTGTTCTACTTAATAGGTTTTTCATTTGTTGTCATTAGTCTTGGTAGATTCTAAAGTGGCTACATTAAACGGCGTGCACTGTAATTTGAGTAATCGTAAACTTTCAATTACTCATGAATTTTTTATGTATAAATGGTACAATAACCATTTTTCTTGTTTGTTTGCTTAAAAATGAATAATTAATCGGGAGTTTCTTATTTATAAATACTTTACCTTTGTGTACCGCATACATTTACACAAAGGTTCAGGTTTTAAAACATTTTTGTAAAACTCTAAACTAAAATCAATAATTTACCATAATATTGATCACTGATGTATTGTTGTATGTGACATACATTCTTCTTGAATATGGTATATATATAAATCTTGCAATCATTGTTGCATCATTTCATTATTGCTATTTTAAATTATCATTCAGTATCAAATTCAAATGGCTAACTTTCTGGCACATTTTTTTTAAATATATTTCAAACAAAAGTACAAAATTTCTTGCATTCATTTTACTACATTTCTGCATCGTTATATGTTACTATTATTTTGGCATCAAAGTATATCCCATTTCGGTAAGACGACTATTCTGCGTCTTTGATGGATATTTTTGTTCACACACCAGATTTTGCTGCGTCACCAACGTTGCCATGTCATACTATGATGTGTTACTGGTTATGTTATCGTTTGCTCTTTACTTACTGGTGGTGTACATTCTTTGCAATGTGCTCTGATATGTAGAACTATTGTAGTTTTTATAACTATTCTTAAAATAATTGTTATTTAATTAAATTAAATATTGAACTTTCATTATTTTAAGAAGTTACTAAATGCCATCTTTTTTAAAAAATCTTTAATATTAATTTATAATTTGACCCTAACAACTGTCATTAATATTTTAATTTCTAATCTATAATTGTAAGTAAGTAACCATTAATTTGTTGACTATTTGTTTCAGTATGTAAATCTTCTTTAGAAGTTTTCTTAAATCTGCATATATTTTTGTATCCTGCACGTGTTACGCATATACCTCTCATAGTTTTTAATTACTATATTTTCTCCTGTTTTATATAATGGACATATTATCGCTTTATTCCAATGTTCTGGAAAACGTTCACTTTTCCATATTTTATTGAAAATATTTTTAAATCTTTCCTTCATTTACTCTCCTGTAAACTTCCACTGTTCTCCTTGAGTATCATCTATAACTTCTGCTTTTCCATTTTTAATTTTTTTTTTTTTTTTTTTTGATTGCTTCTTCTACTTCTTCTTTATATACTTCTACGTGTTTTATTTTTTTTATTGTTTTTCTCATTGCTTACATTTTTATATATTTGTGGTTCTGATTTTCCTTCTAGCAGTTCCATACAATATTTTGTTCATTTGTTTTCATCTATACCTGATCCTCCACTTTTTTTTATTCTTCTATATTTAAAAATCCCATACTTGTCCCTGATTTGATATTTTCTGTATTCTTTTTGTTATTCTTCCTGTTTTTCAATCCTTCTTTCATATTTTCCTATATAGTTTTTCCTCAATATTTTGTATTCTTCTACATCTAGTTTGCCTTTTTCCTATTTTCATCTCTTTTCTCATTTTTGTTGTTTCACACCTACCATTTCATTATTTATTTATTTTTTCTTTCAATTTCATTTTCTCTCTATACTTAATTTTTTCTACTTTTTCTTTCATTTTCTTTACTACATTTTTACATCTACTTCTGATATGTTCATTTCATTTTTTTTTTTATTTTCATCTTATATCTTTCTAGTTTTTTTTGTTCATATTGTCCTCCATTCTAATACTTCTCTTTTCTTCTTCTTTTGTTTTCTTTACGCAGATGTATTACCAAAGGGTGGTGGTCTGATTCTTATTCGTCCTCTACCTAAAAATGTTTATATCTTCTATACCTACTTTCTTTAATAAGTATGCATAGTCAATGACTGATTTTCCTCTTCCTCCTATGTAGGGTGTATCGCATAAGACCCGACACAGAGCAGGGGCACTTTTATACTAGTTGCACTCTTAAGAAGTTATAGGCCTTCAAAATGAAGTTTTAAATTTCGAAAAAAATTAATATTTCAGTAGGTTTTATGAAAAACAACAAAAATTAAAAAAAATTTTAAATTAAATTATCGATAAGACCAAATAATAATTTTTTTTTTTTTTTTTGAACAAGTTAAAAAAATCCGTGACATTTTAAGGGCTAATTACCTCTACTCACCCGTTTAAATTATTTTAATTGAACGTTAATTATCATCGGTTAGTTACATTTGGTACAATTAAAATTTGGTTTTCCTAAGTCGGCACTAAAATATTGATTTTTTCGAAATTTAAAACTCCACTTTGAAGGCCTATAATTTCTTAAAAGTGCAACTTAGTATAGAGGTAGGTTAGGTTTAGCCATATTTTATGGTTCTCAACATGCTCCTGCTCTGTGTCGGTTCATATGCGATACACCCTGTATATATTCTTCTTACTCATTTTCTCCATATTTTCATTCATAATTTTTCACCCTCTCTGCGCATTTCTAATAATTTTCTGCTTTCATTTATTTTCTTGTCCATTGAAGTTCTATTCTTTATTATTCCATTTATCATCATTCCTCTTTCCTCTCCTACTTTGACATTAAAATCCCCTTTTATGATTATTTATCTTTCCTCTTCTCTAATTGCATCCTGTATGTTTTTTAGTTCTTTTCATTTCCTTTCCATAAACTGTTAATATTTTATATTTCTCCCCTTTTTCAGTCTTTTACAGCCTTCCCTCACCTTTTGTCGCAAACCCCATGTGAAAGTCTTCTAGCATCTTCCTCTCCTATTGTTTTCAATCTCTTTCTTCTAGCCATGTTTCTACTAAGCCTACCACTTTAAAACCTCTTAAGCATGATGTCCGTTCGTAGAGCTCAAGCATGGAGATCTCAGCTATTTGAAGAGATACGAAGTTGGTTAAACTGGGCAAAGTTGGCTATTGTGGCACTCAGTAAAATTCCTTGTTGAAATTCAAAAAATTCCGATTATTTCCGAACCCATCCGCAGAAAAATAAAATTTTTATTTTTTCAGAGCTTATTTCACCACATAAATGCAAACAATGAACACTTTATTATTGCTACTTTTACGCTCTACATTATGATGTCATTAAATTCAAAATACGATGTTTCGTTTTTTGACAGTCATTATCAACTTTATTTTTTTCTTATAGGCTCCATTTTGAATTGTCACATTTTTGAATTCGCATTTTTATTGAGATTACGATGATGTCTCATATGTTAAGATTCCGCTATAGTTTGGTGATAATGACGGAAAATTGTTTTTTGCAAAGAGTGCCTAGAAATGATACTTTTCTTTAAAAATAAACACATATTTGACATTTCTATGATATTTATTTTAATGTCACCTACGGTTGCAATACCTTTTATAATTTTCTTAATTTCTTTGTTATTTACAATTTAGTTTCACCTGTGTTGTTAATTTAAAATATATTGAAGAACGGTTGTTGTGAATTTAAAACGCATTGAAGTATGGATTTCATTTTCAAGGCACTCTTTGTAAAAAACAATTTGCTGTTATTTCCACCAAACAACGAGGCATAACTTTAATATATGATACATGGTCCAAATCGCAATTAAAAAACGAATTCAAAAATGTGACAATTGAAGAGAGCGCCCATAAGAAAAATAAAGTTGATGATGACAACCAGAAGACCAAACGTCGTATTTAAAATTTGACTAAATATTAATTGTTTGCATTTATCTTGTCAAATAAGCAAATAAAAAAACGAATTTTGTAATTTTCGGTTTTTGCGGATAATTTTCAAAGAGGCAATTTACTGAATGCCACAATACGCAACTTTGAATTATGCCGTTGATCTTGTAGCATACGTACAATTACAATGAGTTCAAAATTTGCTCGTCTAAAATTATTAAAATTTGATTACATACCTTATATGCAGCACGTCTTGAAAACAAAAAACTTTAGACTAGCTGCGTTTTCCAACATCCGTTGGGATCAAACTTATTTATTTCTTGGTTTTAAATTACTCAGCGGTTTGGCGGTATTACAGGATTGCCAAATTGAAATGACGCAGAAATATCAAGAGAATGTAAGAAATACCCATAACAGCTACATACACAGTCAGCGTTTAGCGCTACCAAAATAATTTTGCTCGAACTAAAATATACCTTAAAATCCATGCTGTGACCATTGCTGCGTCACCCTAAAAACTAGAATATGAGCAAGTCCAATATTGATAGAACAGATGGCGCCGGAACCAATTTGCCTACGAAAATATAGCTGTAACCATCATCACGTAAAAGAATTTATCATTGCCCGGTACCGAATTACAAGTTTACAATATATTGACGCATCAAAGCGGTTGACGCAGAATTACATGCAAAAACATAATGTGTTGGCGCAGAAATGTAGGGATGACATATATATATATTTGTAATAAAAATCTTTGGGGTTTAAACACGTGTAATAATTATTAAATAATTACAACGTTTCGCCACGCTACACGCAGCTTTTTCAAGTAATTAATAAATAACAATTTTAGTTTCTATGCGATTTTGACCTTGAACGTGTCGCTGGACCAGAGTAACCAATAGCATTACGTTTCGGTATCATGGTAATGTTGCTTTGCATGTTTTGTTGTACTACTTGTTGGATATTTAGAGATCTTTTATCCTGAAGTAAAGTTAATAACGGTTTCCAAGTGTTAGGTAAACCTTTTCCATCATCTCGTTTATTAATGCAACTAGGACGTCTTTCTATCTCGATTTGTTCTCTAATGAGGCGGTTACATAAATATTTTCCCTTCCTAGCATTCTTGTATTTTCAAAATCGATTTTATGTCCTGTTTGGTGATGATGTTCAGCTAGAGAATAAGTTAAACATCCTTTTCGGACTGCTAGTTTGTGTTCTTCTCTTCTCGCAGAAATACGTCGATTGGTTTGTCCAACGTAAGAGATGTTACATCCTCCGCAAGGAATTTCGTAAATGCTTTGATCTTCTAAAGGAATAACATCTTTAGGGGAACGGAGGAAAGACTTAACTTTATTAACAGGTACAGAAACTACTCGTATGTTGTGTTTTTGTAGAATGTTACTTATCTTCTCTTTAGTACATTTGAAGTACGGGATTGATACAGTAAACGTACTCTTATCGTTAACTTCGTCGTCACTACTTTGTTTCATCTTTTTCGCTTTCATAACATGATGACGTGAAAAACCATTTTGTCCAAAAGCTTGATTCAGAAGATTCATTTCTTCGTGTATATGCTCGCTGTCTGTTAATCTAGCAGATCTAATTAATAAGGTTTTTAAAACAGAATTTAAATGTTGTGGATGATCATGTGAATTAGCATGTAGGTATGAGTTTGTTTTCTATACACTGTATGTCCTAAACTTCCGTCTGGTTTCCTAATTAGTAACACGTCAAGAAAAGGTAGTTTTCCGTTAACTTCTACTTCGGTAGTAAATTTAATTTGTGGATGAATATTGTATATATTGTGGCGAAGGTTGTAATTATTTAATAATTATTACACGTGTTTAAACTCCAAAGATTTTTTATTACAAATATGTTTACACGTGAAAGAATAAAGCATTATATACAATATGTCCCCCTAAGTTGGAATCATATGAATAACTTTTTTATTATTAATTTTAGGAAAAAAAATTATTTTTATAAAAAGTTCTGCATGTTCTAAAATCTAAAATACAGTTATCAAATATCAAATTTTTTCAGTCCTACACGAGGTTTGTCAAAAAATATGAATTTTACTCAAGAGTAAAGTATCTTTAAATTTAACAATATCGGAAAATGTTATAAAAAAAGTTGATTAGAATAAAAACAACGTTTAAATATCCAATTACAACCATTTACATTGATAAAATTATTTATTTATTAAACATTTTTGAAAAATAAAAGTTCAACACCCTGTAGAAATAAAATGACTAACAGCATCGTAAAAGTATATTATAATGTTTTAGCCAAATTATTAAGCTGCACAACATACCAAAAAACCAGAAGAATTGAACTAAATTTATTTTCCTATTAAAATTGGATATTTATTAAATAATGTGATTTAGAAATTATTGTTATCAAATACCTAAATAGTTACTAACAAACTAAAACATATTAAAATAAAAAAATCCGATCATAGGTTTTTGAGTTATTATTGATCTGCTCCTTATTTTCAGCACCACACCGTATATCGGTAATGCACTAATCCACACATCCGGTATTAATGCAGTATTATTGCCCCATAGAAAAAACCCAAATACCCAATTTTCGTTTTTCTAGACCATTAACTGCAGTTTTATCCATCTTGTAATTTATGACATCTTCAACTTCAGCTAAACAGCGCATCGGATTGCTTTTGCGCAATGGTAGCTTTTAATCAGAACGATTAGTTCTGTATAAAAAATTCAGAAAAATTACGCTAAAGCCACTTTCCCATTTAAATGGTGCCTAGTCCTTTTACTGTAGTTACATGTAATCTATGATGCACTGACATACAAATGATCTGTTGATAGAAACAAATGTTGACAGTGACTGTCAAATCGCGTTAGAATTTATAAGACACATAAAAATGGTAGCGTTATTAACTGATGAAGAGAAAATAGAAATTTTTTTGATTGTGGGAGATAAAATTGATAAAACGCATAGAGAAGCAGCAAATATTTTCAATAATAAGCATTCCAATAAAAATATTAGTTATTCAACTGTTATGAAAATAGTAAGTAAATTTAGGAGAACTGGAAGTATTAAAAATAATTTCAATGGAAAACGTAGAAAACTGGTTGCTGATGAGAATATCAGTTTGATGTAATGCTGTCTGTTGTAGAAAATCCAAAATTGTCATTGCGCAAAAGAAACTCGTTGATGCAACAAAATGTTAGTAAAAATACAGTGGCAAGAATTTTAAAACTTAATAAATACAAACCATTCAAACCGAAAATCGTACACACATTAAAAGAAAGGGATTATGCTCTCTCATCCAAGGAGAGTTAGAGGAGGACCCATTCTTTGCGCGGCATATAATTTTTTCCGATGAGGCGACATTTTCCTCAAATAATATAGTCTTATGACCAATATTCGTTTAAGACAAACGTGTGGTGTGGCGTTTATAAGAATAGATTAATAGGACCTTTCTTTTTTTGCGAACTTATAAATGCCGAACGTTATTTACAGTTTTTACAAACTCGTATCGATGAATTCATGGAGGAACTATCCTTACAACAACGTCAATGTATTTGGTACCAACAAGACGGTGCCGCATGCCACAGTACATTAAATGTTAGACACTATCTGGAAAATTTGTTCCATGGTAAAGTTATTCATAGATATTCTGATCTCTTTTGGCTTGCTAGATCTCCTGACTCAACCCTTTTTGATTACTTTTTATGGGGTTACCCGAAACAAAAATTTACCAGAAAGGGCCGTTTCAAGATGTTGACTACTTAGAGAGGATAACTTTAGAAACATGTCAAGAAATTTTTATTGAACGAAAGGGTGGATATGTCGAAGCATTAGTGGAATGAGTGAAAATTAATTTTGTTCGTTTCTATTATTAATATGATGTTATAGTATTTGAATGTATTTGCAAAATAAATGAATATTTATTACACGTTTAAATTGCAAAATTATCAGAAAACATCGAGAATCTAAAAGGTTATCATGTGTTTTGTAATCACAAGAGATAAATGTTCATTCAAAATAGAAATATTATTAAAAAATAAAATAACTTTTTTTGATAATATTTTCCGATATTGTTAAATTTAAAGGTACTTTACTCTTGAGTAAGATTCATATTTTTGACAAACCTCTTATACGACTGATATTTGATATTTGATGACTGTGTTTTAGATTTTAGAATATGCAGAACTTTTTATGAAGAATAACTTTTTTCTAAAATTAATAATAAAAAGTGTTTCATATGATTCCAACTTAGAAGGACATATTGTATATATACATAAACCGACCTACATCGCGTATGCTTTTAAAGTTTATGTCTTCGTTCTTTTTGTTGGAAACTTAAATGTAACAAACTATTTGTAGTATATTTTTTAACAGTTTTACTTGACTTAGAAAACAACTAAAACAATTAACATCTAATTTGAAATACAAGTAAATTTAGCGAAAATTATGTTAGCTTAAATTTCAGCTTTAGGATTATAGGATAGGAAGGAAACATAATACTATTTACATTATCTATATGTAAACGTATTAAAATAGTACACTAAATAGAAAGTGTTAATAAAGACCTCTCGAGTGTTCTGAAAATTTGTTTTATTCATAATAATTACTATCAACGAAGTTTAAATTAATCAGGTGTTGTACCTTGTTACGTTCAAAATTGTTACGTTTATTTCGCCTACAAATACTCAGCTAACAATAAATTCAAAAATTTTGTGTTGAGGTATTCTTAACCTTTTAATCAAAAATCACACGTGAAAATAACTTTGAACACAAATATTTTCTAAAAGAACGGTATAATAAAGTTGTTTTATTAATTATTCCAGCTTACCATTCTTTCTTTAGTGGATCTTTAAATATTGTGCTAAAGATTAGTGAAAACTGGTATGTTATTTTATTTTACTCATTTTTGTGTTTGTTGATAGTGCTGCTGTTTTCGTTTTTAAGCAATTCTGTTCTTTCATTTTTCATTCATTTTGGCTTTGATTTCACTTGTTTGATGAAGAGTAGTTTTCGTCAGCATATTTGCAAAAAAAACATATATATTTTAAATCATAGCAAAGGCCCAGACATCTGGGTAAGCTAAGCCACAATCACATTTGTTTTTGCTATTTTTTCCTCCTGACGGTACTGTGGATGTTAAAAGAACTAGACTAAGAGACGTTTTAAAATGTGAACGTCTAGCAAATGTATCTTTATAGTCGCCCGTTACATTGAATGCCGATACTGAAATTTCTATTTGTGGTTTTAAACTTAACGATTTGTGTGTTATTTTCAACAAATTTGATGTTAGCGATTACAAAAACGAACATAGTAGATTACAAACCCGTTTAATACAGTAGATTTTCAAAAATTGTTTAAATATGTTAAGAATAGTGTTCAATACAATCAAAACTTAGATACTTAGATAGGAGTAGTTCCCAAACATTGAAGAACGAAAATAATAAAAGAAAACCATAATTCAGAAATATCCGGTCACCTCGGAGTACATAAAACATACTGTCGATTAAAAACTTTATATTATTGGCCTAAGGCGAGGGCCGATGTAGCTAAGTATGTATGTAAATGTACCATCTGTTTGACCCAAAAACCTAATTAGTTTTCTGCTCCTGCTGGACTTATGGGAAGACGTTCACCACTAACTAAACCATAGCAGATGATTAGTGTGGATATTGCAGGACCTTTACCGAAAAGTTTGCAAGGTTATAGTTATATTCTTGTTGTTGTGGACTAATTTTCAAAATTTTCTTTATTTTTCCCCTTACGAAAAGCTACTGCATCTGCTGTTGTGCGTAATATTAAGAACAACGTATTTCTTCTATTTGGAGTGCCACAGCATCTTATATGTGATAACGGTCAACAAATTAGAAGTAAGGAATTTTAAGATATTTGTCAAAGATATGATATAAACATTATGTATACTGCGGTTATCACGCCCAAGCAAATCCTGCCGAAAGAACTATTTGTGTATTAAAAACTATCTTAGCATCCTATGTTAAATATAATCACAAAAGTGGGATAATCTTTTACCGAAAGTAGCATGCGCCATAAGAACTTCCGTTGATGAAGTTTTAGGAATGACTCCATACTACGTTAACTTTGGAAAAGAACATGAGCGATTATCTTTACGGTTGTAATAATATAATATTGGCTATAGTCAATTTTTTTGAATTCTGGCGCCCACGAATCTCAGCTAGCCGACGACCGATACAATCAAAAATTACTTGCACTAGTGTAACAACCTTTAAATTCATTAATCTCTTTCTAACAAAGTCAACAAATTTACAAAAACTATGAATTCAGAAGTTGACTGACAATAAAAGTCTCATAAAAATATATTTTTATATGAAGCAAAACAAATTAGTTATTGCTGAATTAAAAACTCTTAAAGCAAAAAATATTAATTCAAATTTAAAATTAAAAACCTGAGTGCTTTTATTTTTTTAAAATGACTCTTTGCATTGACAATTTCATTATATTGTGGAAATTGAGGACCCCCTTTTTAGTTGAATACAAATTAAATAATAAGTAATCTTGATTCCAAAATATTATGTGGGGTTTAAAGTAACTGGGAATTCTTACCCAGTATCCGCTTAAGCAAGTCTACCTGGTAAAATTGTTTTATCGTGGCGACCTGCTTGTTTGGCGTTTAGTAATTAAAATATCAATATCGAACACCTGTACAGGTGTTTCACAAAAGAATTAGTTTTCGCTTGCCGACTTGACTTTGAAGTTGCTGACTCTGTTAAAACAAGGTCGCTTTCTACCCATATGCTTCGACTAGTTTCTTTGCTTCCTGCAGCCTATCGTCACAGTTGGCCTGATACTCAACGTTTTAAATAAATAAACAAAATTTCAGAACTTTACTGGAATTAAAAAAAAGGGCTTAAATTTAAGTAATTTTGTAAACATTGAGAAGTGAATATTTCTTGCGTAATTATTTATCGAAAACGCGCATTTGCGTTTAATTATTGTGTTGGACCTTTATTACTCTTATTTGTATTTGCGTAAATTTAGTTAATCAAGACAAGCTAAATTCATCGCTCAATACAATTTATGTTTTCACAAACAAGATTTAAATTAACGTTTGCAAAGCTATAAACATTTTTGTGTTTAAGGACAGTTAAACTTTGTAAATTAGAGATCACGTGGTCGATAAGATTTAATTGTGACAATCTTTATTGTCATTGTTTAAATTTTAGGATATTTTTATTTTTGATTATGTAAATGTTACAAATACAATACAATATGTTAATTTTAAGTGATCAGAAGCCTTTTAAATACATAGTGAGCGTTTTCAAACTTTTTAGATCAGTGATAGTACTTTCAAAAGTAGGTTCTAAGAAGTACCTCTTTAGGTCGAGTTTTTCGTAAACGAGGGCCGTCCTCGTTTAGCGCCCATTTAACTTTGAGGAATGTCTTACTGTTTGACGACCCGGCGACCTTCTAATTCGACCCAGGTGATATTAAGAACAATGTATTTCTTCTATTTAGAGTGCCACAGCATCTTATATGTGATAACGGTCAACAAATTAGAAGTAAGGAATTTTAAGATCTTTGTCAAAGATATGATATAAACATTATGTATACTACAGTTATCACGCCCAAGCAAATACTGCCGAAAGAACTATTTGTGTATTAAAAACTATCTTAGCATCCTATGTTAAATATAATCACAAAAAGTGGGATAATCTTTTACCGAAAGTAGCATGCGCCATAAGAACTTCCGTTGATGAAGTTTTAGGAATGACTCCATACTACGTTAACTTTGGAAAAGAACATGAGCGATTATCTTTACGGTTGTAATAATATAATATTGGCAAAAATTATTAACGCCAATAATGAAAGAATCAATCGTGTTTGTGTTCCGAAGATGCGGAAAACGTGTTATTCTGAAAATCTATTCACAGCATCGGCATTAATTGATTACTCCAATATTAAATCTACACGAACTACGAACTTGATTTATTGATTCATTCCATAAAAAAGAATTTCTTAGCGTAGCATTTTTAATTTATAATAATAACTTTTGTATAAATCAGTTCGTATTAAGCAACACAACGAAAATTTAAAATAACAAATTTCTTTTTCGTCTACTTTATAAAAAGTAAATAATATTTGTTAGTAACCAATACACGTCTTGGCTGATGAAAAGTTAAATTATTTTGACATTCTAATTTTTAGTCTGGCGTTGCGCTTTAGTTTGTTTACTACTAAAGTTCTAGGAGAAAATGGGAGAGCTGTGTAAGGACGAAACCCTGTCAAATCGGTATTTTGCATCATTTATGATTACTATCCTACCATTACTCATAAATAAATAATGTCTAAATTTTAAAACATAATGCGTTTTTCAGGTTTTTTTCTCCATTTTAAATTAAATTCGAGAGAGTGAATGTACATTGTAATTCTTAAATATTTATGACATGTTTTGGAATTTTATTTTCAGCCATCGATACCACTTTAAAATCTAGCAGGAACGCATTTCTTATAAGAATGAATTTTTTGTCTTAATATTTTGAACAAAAAAAAATTTATGTCACCAGGCTTTAAAATATAAATAGCGTATTACTATCATTAATTATGATGAATAATAACATCGAGTTATAGAATAACAGATATACTATATTGTAATGTATTAAAATCGTTCAATGTGAATATAACTTATTTTAAATACACTTTATAATTTTTATTAAAAATTGCATATTACCATAATAACATTTATTTTTTTATTTAATTAATTGACAATCTAACGTTTACATAGTTACCCCAAATTTATATCATTACATACTCCTGTCAAATTACGTAAAAATTAAATTAACTTTTCAAATTCTATCTAAACATTATCCAATCCTTATTATTAATTATAATCATTCACACTCATTCACTCAATGATCCTCAGTCACCATCCTAATCTTATTTACTTTCTAAGGCTTCATATTTCTTCTTAATTCTTTTCCATTTTTAATTTACTTCTTTTCTTATTTTTTATCATATCTTTTTCCTATAAATATCATTTATTAAACTTCATAATATCTTAATTCCATTGCATTAATCTTAATCTTTCCTTTCATTTAACTTGTCTTCACCATTTCATCTTCTTATTATTTAACTTTCCATTGATCTATATCTTCTGCTTCTGCTGTCCATAAGATGCTTATTTTTACCTTTTTCCATTTTTTTCTTATTTTTAATTTTTAATTCTTTTTCCCTTCCTCCCTTCCTAGTCTTCACATTAACTTGTATCATTCATACTTTTTAATAGCTACTTCTTAAACTTTACCATAATTCTTGTAATTTATTCGTTGTCACTTTACATTGCTTTTTCCAACACTTTTTCATCCGTCCCTTTATATTTTTACAGGAGGTGGATGAGCTATTAATCCTTTACATTTTTCTATCTAGGACTGCTTGGTTTACTTGCATTTTCTTTAATTTTTCCTTCATTTTTATTTCTCTATTTAATTCTTGTTTGTCTGATTCTTCCCAAATCTCTTCTATTATCAGCTTTTTATTTTCATTGCTCTTCTAATTGTTAATTATTGCTTCATCTGCTTCTTCTTTCGATGCTGGCTTTAATTCTGTCTTGCATTTTATGACTTTTATCTCAAATATCTGCTTCTGCATGTACGGTTCCTTGTTTTCTTTTAGTAGGTAATCAAAGATTATTCCGATGTGGAAGCTTCACTTGTCTTTCTAATTTTTTTATCTTCTGTTCTTGAAACAAACGCTACTAGTATCCTCCCTTCATTGTCTTCATCTTCATTTTTTTCTTTTCCTTTAACATTTTTGTAAATAATATCTTTCCTAATTTCCAGTCTCTCATTTAACTTTGAACGTAATTCCTCTTTCTTTGCTTGTCTCATACGTCATTTGCCTCATCAGAAGTTTCTCTATTTCTGACTGTACGTTTTTAAACCTGTCCTACAATCGAAAATTTCTTCATAATACACTTTTAATTCTTTTTCATATTCCTGATTATCATACGTCTTCCTTCTTACTGGCATCATTTTCATTTCTTCAAAATTTTCTACCATTATTTCTTGTACATTTTGTTTATATCCCTTTTCAACTTTATTTTTAACTTCTTTTCTAATATTCTTCTTCTTTTCTAGTTCCTTAATGTTATTTTTCAAATTTAACACGATGCTGTTTTCAACGCACTTTATTCTGCAATTATACTTATAATTTCATCTTTCATTTTTCGGTTAGTTTTTTCATATGTTTTACCCATTCTCTCTTCTAAACCACTTACTTTCTCTACAAAATTTCTTTTGTCTTATTGCCCGTGTTCTCAAATGTTTTGTTAAAAATTTTAATTATGTTATTCTTCTGATCCTCCAATTTCTTATCGATATTATTTTTAATTTTTTTATACTTATTTGTATGTTTTTTTTCATATTTTCCATATATTTTTTAAATTTTTCTTTATATTTGTTTGCATGTTTTTAAATCTTCCCTCATATTTGTTTGCACGATTTTTAAATCTTCGTTAGTTGTCTTTTTCTTCTCCATATTATTCAATTTTTCAAATAATTGTTGAAATAATTGTTCTTGTGAACTTGGTCTACTTATGGATTGATCTTGTCTTCCTGTCTCCTGTTCTTCAACTTCGGATAAACTTGTGAACGTTCTATCCTCTTCTTCTAACTCTGGTTCTACATTCATTTCTTCATTTTTCTAACCATTTTTCTTGCAAACATTAAGGGTCGCTAATTTATATGTATTTATACACAATTCTAGCTTACGTAGCTGGTGCCAAATTTATGTAATGTATTAAAATCGATCAATGTGAATGTAACTTATTTTAAATACACTTTATCATTTTTATTTAAAAAAATTACATATTACCATAATGACATTATATTTTTTTATTTAATTATTTGACAATCTAACGTTTACGTTTACAATATATATTTTTAATACCTAGATTTCCCAATATTAATTGAATAAGTTTGGGCTTTTTAATTTAAACTAAAAACAAACACATTCTAAATACTCTAAATATTTCTAATTTTAGGTTAATTTAGGTATATGGATTGCTAATATCAAACACATTCGCATACAAAAATATATCAGAAAACATCTTAAAATACAGGGTGTCCTATTTAAAATAAGAAACTTTTAAATTATTATAAGTAGGCATTTTGGTTTCTGACTTTAGAACATCATGTAGGAGTTATCGATTAGGTTAACGTCAAAATTAATTTGCAAGACATGGTTAACACTATTCCCCAACAAATGCTAATACACTTAGTTAAGAGTAACAGATCAAGTGCAGGTAATTGTTTAGCTGCCGACATTCTCTTAGGTCATTGATAGACGTCATGCCTGTATAACTATACTGCTCCTCATCTTTTTAACTGGTGTTACGTAATTTCACGTTAATCATAAATAAAAACGCAAATTAAATTGGGAGTGTGCGACGTAGTTTAGAGGGCGTGGTTCTCAAGAAGTATGCTTTCGTGTAATAACCTGGGTCGAATTAGAAGGTCACCGGGTCGTCAAACATTAAGACATTCCTCAAAGTTAAATGGGCGCCAAACGAGGACGGCCCTCGTTTACGAGAAACTCGACCTGAAGAGGTACTTCTTAGAACCTACCTTTTAAAAGTACTAGCACTGATCTAAAAAGTTTGAAAACGCTCACTAGGTATTTTAAAAGGCTTCTGTTCACTTAAAATTAACATATTTTATTGTATTTGTAACATTTACATAATCAAAAATAAAAATATCCTAAAATTTAAACAATGACAATAAAGATTGTCACAATTAAATCTTATCGACCACGTGATCTCTAATTTACAAAGTTTAACTGTCTTTAAACAAAAAAATGTTTATAGCTTTGCAAACGTTAATTTTAAATCTTGTTTGTAGAAAACATAAATTGTATTGAGCGATGAATTTACCTTGTCTTGATTAACTAAATTTACGCAAATACAAATAAGAGTAATAAGGGTCCAACACAATAATTAAACGCAAATGCGCGTTTTTGATAAATAATTACGCAAGAACTAAATTCCCAATGTTTACAAAATTACTTGAATTTAAACCCTTTTTTTAATTTCAGTAAAGTTCTGAAATTTTATTTATTGATTTAAAACGTTGAGTATCAGACCGACTGTGACGATGGACTGCAGGAAGCAAAGAAATTAGTCGAAGCATATAGGTAGAAAGCGACCTTGTTTTAACAGAGTCAACAACGTCAAAGTTAAGTCGGCAAGCGAAAACTAATTCTTTTTGTGAAAACAACTGTACAGGTGTTTGTTATTGATATTTTAATTACTAAACGCCAAACAAGCAGGTCGTCACGATAAAACTATTCTACCAGGTAGACTTGCTTAAGCGGATACTGGGTAAGAATTCCCAGTTACTTTAAACACCACATAATATTTCGGAATCAAGATTACTTAAACCGCGTCTAGGAAACAGGAAAAATACCCTTTTATCTAACGTCAAACACAAAAATTTTAATTTTCACTACCGCAATGAGTGTTACACGCACATGTTAACTTTATGAGGACTGGACGACAAATGGCCTCAAAACAAAAACAGCTTATTATATATTAGGATATATTTATGAAGCTTACAAGTGTTATGGGTACTAAATAATACTTTAAGCACAAAAATGTTTATAGCTTTGCAAACGTTAATTTAAATCTTGTTTGTGAAAACATAAATTGTATTGAGCGATGAATTTACCTTGTCTTGATTAACTAAATTTACGCAAATACAAATAAGAGTAATAAGGGTCCAACACAATAATTAAAACGCAAATGCGCGTTTTTGATAAATAATTACGCAAGAACTAAATTCCCAATGTTTACAAAATTACTTGAATTTAAACCCTTTTTTTTTAATTTCAGTAAAGTTCTGAAATTTTATTTATTGATTTAAAACGTTGAGTATCAGACCGACTGTGACGATGGACTGCAGGAAGCAAAGAAATTAGTCGAAGCATATAGGTAGAAAGCGACCTTGTTTTAACAGAGTCAACAACGTCAAAGTTAAGTCGGCAAGCGAAAACTAATTCTTTTTGTGAAAACAACTGTACAGGTGTTTGTTATTGATATTTTAATTACTAAACGCCAAACAAGCAGGTCGTCACGATAAAACTATTCTACCAGGTAGACTTGCTTAAGCGGATACTGCAAGAATTCCCAGTTACTTTAAACACCACATAATATTTCGGAATCAAGATTACTTAAACCGCGTCTAGGAAACAGGAAAATACCCTTTTATCTAACGTCAAACACAAAAATTTTAATTTTCACTACCGCAATGAGTGTTACACGCACATGTTAACTTTATGAGGACTGGACGACAAATGGCCCTCAAAACAAAAAACAGCTTATTATATATTAGGATATATTTATGAAGCTTACAAGTGTTATGGGTACTAAATAATACTTTAAGCACAATTTCCATAATAGAATCTTGTGGTGGAATCAAAACATAATTATGATCATCAATTTTTGTCTGATTTTAATTTGTTCACATTTTTTATCTCTAGAAAATATTATAAACGTATGGTTCAAATTTAATTCGTTTTGCACTATTTTGATAACAGAGGCCAAATACAAAAACATAAAAATAATTAAACAAACGTTTTGCGCAAAACTTCATCTTGTACCAATACTAAGAAACGTGTATACGGTATTGAAAGTGTGCGGGGACATTAAAACTACTTGCTTGAAACAACAACTATTTGTCCAAACAATTTACTGGTAGCTGGTTGTTGAACCGTCGCGCACTGGCTCTCTCTTTGAATGTTTTAAAATTGAAATCTAAACTTGTTTAAAATAGAGGAGACAGGAAATATTGTTTTTAAAGAAAACAGTCTAAATAAAAGTTGTAGACAATAAAATTGTTAACAACTGTTTTTCCATATTTTTAGGTAATTAATATTTTTGAAGATGTTAAAACAATTACTGTAACGTGATTGTTGTATCTCAGTAATTACTTATTGTGTCTATAAATAATTTAAATAAAAGTTGTGTGTAATTAAATTGCAAACAACTTTTATTTGAAGAGAAACTGTGTAAAATAAATATTTTTGTAAACATTTAAAGAACTTCAAAATTTAAAGAGTTAACTACTCTTTTAGCTAGAAAAATTATACCCAAAATGTTTCTAGTAGAGTTGACGTTTTGCGCCCTAAAGTGGGCGGTTCTTCAAAGTCAGTGACAGGATTAAAAAGCTTTGCAAATGAATCTGGTACTGGTCTTGAAGAAACACCCACTTAAGGTACTAAACGTCGCTTTTACTACAAAATTTGAATTTTTGAGAAACATAAGGGGTCTCCCGCTCTCTCACCAACATCTTGGTTTTTCCCTGTGTAAGTTCTGTGTTTCACAACAGCTGATTTTTGATGTGACTGTTCTTGAGGTGGTTCTTACGCGCATTCAATATTGTGTTTATATGTTTGTTCTATATGTACCTTGTCACCAGTACATGGTATACTATAGATACTATAGTGTTAGTTGGTTTCTTATATACTTTGTTTCCTTCTTACTAGGACATCTAGAAAAGGCAGAGCTCAATTTTCATCTAACTCCATTTTAAACTGGATGTCTATATGTATTTAATTAATGTTATTCAGGAATTCTCCGGCTATGTTGCAACCATGTGACCAAATGACAAAGTTGTCGTGGACATATTAAACCAATTCTTAAACTTTACGACTGCTGACTTCTAAACTTTTATTGTTTTTGGAGATATGTTCAATGGTGATAACAGAAATTAGGATCTCCTATTGTTTTTGAATAATATCCCAAAATTTACTTTTTATCCTGTTTAGAAAAGTCTAGTAGCAATAGCAAAATGCCGTTTTGACATTATTAAGACACCATTTAAAGAAGAATCTATTGAACAAATCAAATTGTTTCTCGTTTATACCATAAAGTTGTATTTTTTATGTGTTCTATTAGAACATCCAATTATACGTATCCTGTACTAGTTTGCCAATGTAGGGTGATCCCATTGCTGCTTCTTCTGTTTTTTGGGCAGATTTGTCCGCTAAAGGTAATAGATTTTCTAGGTTTAGGTCTTCATCATCTCTGACAGGTCTGTGCCGTAATCTATGTAAAACGAAATGTTATTGGCTGACTCGTAGTTCATCTGAAACATTCGAAGACATAATAGAACCTGCCACTTGTTTTTTTACTTTCTTGGCTGGGTTGTTTCTTAAAATTCTGCAGACGGGGTCTTTCAGCAAGTTCTCCACTTTAGTGACATACTCCGTAGTATCTATTACCACAGTTGCGTTTTTTTTGTTTGCTGGTAATACAGTAATAAGCTTGTTTCTTTAGAGTTTCTTGCTGGCCTAAACTTTCCTTCTACTTGGGTTTAATTTTGGCGGTTTAGCAATTGGTAGAGCCTGTACTACGTCAGATCTTACTTGTTCTGCGATTTTTAAGGCGCTGGTAAATTTTGTTTAAGGGCTGTTTTTGGTACAATGCAAAGCTTGTTCCTTTTCTGGTTAGAATTTGCCTCTACTCCCTTAAAAATTAATTTATCTCTAGTTAAATAGGTCCAGTTTCCCTGATAAAGGTGGATTGTAAAATTTTGTTAAACCAGTTTGAATACGGTGTTATATTCTAAGAAATTTGGGTATCACAATTTCTTTTCTGCATCAGCAAAAGAAGGAAAAGGCTTGACATTTCCAAACACTTCCTTTTCTCTTTCAAAAGATTTGAAAGCCGTTACCTTGCGGTAGATGGTTTTGGTAGTCTAGTCTCCCTACCCACAACCATTATAATTACGACACACTTTCAAAAAATAGTGGTTTGATTATATTTGATAGACTGAGTATCTCTCAAATTATAACTAGATATTATTAACTAGGTTAAGTTTATTAATGTATTATCCAATAAAATAATGCACGAAAGATTTGAAATTTAAGCAATCAAGAATGCATATTTTTGTCGGAAAAGTGTAGTATTGACTTAAACAAAAATAGTAAAATTTAATGCAATAATAAAGTTATTACTATTATTGAATTTATTGTAACAAGAATTTCTTGCAGAAATGGACAAAGATCATGTAAAATAAAATACATACCAGTATGGAACTCCAAACTTGGTTTTTACTAAATATTATTTTGTAACTTTCCTTGATTACTTAGATTTTGGGTCAAGTCAAAAAACCACCCTGTATTTTATAATTCTTTTTAACATATTGAGATGTATGATACATACACTTATTTCTCAAATGCAATAGGGCAATGAGTGATTGAAGTACGACTTTAATTTAACATATTTTTAACTGTATTAATTATTCAAAGCATTTTCTAACAAAAGTTGTTGTAATTTATATTTCCCAAATTTTATTTGCGCTTTTCCTTAGAATGAATAGGTTTATTTTGGTTGTTTTAATTAAACCAAATATGTAGTAGGTTATTCATTTCCTTGAAAAGAAAATGTTTTTAGTAAAGTTCATATTTATATACATACTTACTTACCATTTTAGAAACCATGTATTTTTATGTTTATACATATAGTATTTTTACTAATACACGACTAGAAAATGAAATTTGTTGTGGCAGTTTTATACGAAAAAATAACATTTTTCCAAAATAAATTTGAAAATAGTAGTACTTTGATATGAATTCGACTGAATAAAACAGTACAGATTTTACTCAAATGATAGTTCAATAACTCTGTGCTTCCTGCACATACAGATTTAAAAGCTCGTAGCGAATACACGTGACCCTTGCTGATAACGGCTGAAGGATTTTATTTTATTCACTTCTGATCCCTAATCTACCTTCAGGGCACTTATCCTTTAAACTTGAGGTTGCAGGATAAGATTTTCATACGCATGAATGAATCAAGTTACTACCGCGAGTCGACTTGCTACTGAATAAAAATATATTTTAATACGTTTTAGTTGGCCTTTAGCGTCTAAAACGGTATTATTATTATTAACCAGAATTTTGTAAAGCTTAAGTAAATAGTAAAGCAATCTACATATACTTTCGGGAAACGTTAGTAGTGCCTATGTATTCGAAATAACTTCGGTTCGAATTTCCGCCCGAACGTTAACAGTACGAAAAATTTTTCGCGTTTTTATAAACGATAAAAATTATTTGCAATGAAAATGAAAAGTCTTTTACAATTAAAGAGTTTGTCAAGTTTCTTTTCTGTTTTAACATTAGCAAATGAAATGAATATAAAAATTTCATTTCTCTCTTACTTTTAATTAACTTATCTATATTTTAATCTGCCGAGGACCATTAAATTTCTCTCGTTTTTGTTTTATAGCACATTAAGATATTACTACAATTGAAACCATGAAAAGCACAAGTTTATATAGATATCTTTCTCACTTATCCAGTTTATGGCCACTTAAGAAAATGCGGAACAGAGCAAAAATCCTGAATTCTTACTGATTATCGGTAAAGAAACTAAGGATATTTAAATAATTATGTAATGTGAAACTTTATATTTACGAAAATAAATTAATTAATCACGGTTAACTATCATATATTAACAAATATTCGTTATCAATTGTGTGTAATTAAATATTTCTAAAACATTTATCACGTCTAATTTAGGAGACATATTAACAAATAATATTCGTGTTAGAATAATAACTAAATATTGTACATGGTTTCTATAAATGATTCTCATCAAGTTGGCAATTAAATGAACAATATTAACGATAAACAGCAAACAACTACAACCAGGGCTAATAATTACAACGGAACGATGAAATAACTGACAGATGATGACATTACATAAATTAATTCACTATCAATTTAACAGGATTCCAGCGTGCAAATATTTCTTATTTTAGGTTTTCAGTTTAAAGAAGGGTGATGACTCTCTGATAGTTAAATATGAATTAATCTCAAAGTATTATGAGAAAAAAACAATTTTAAAAAAATTATTTTTAAAATTTTTAATTTCTTTGGAATTATTTATACAGGGTGTTGCTATATTCGACTGATAACTCTCTACAGCAAAGAGATCCCGTAAATTGGTGAATTTTGATATAGCAACATGAACCCGTAAACGGTTTAGTTGCTGAGATACAGGGTGTTGAAAGTTTGAAATAAAAATTAAAATTTGCAATAAATCAAAAATGCCTTTAAATTTTATTTTTAAATTTGGTGTTTAGCGTTGTCGGTCAAATATAGCAACACTCTGTATATACTTTTAAAACAATAATGACTGGAGAGTGCTGACTCTTTATTTTTTTTCAATAATTTAATAATTTTTGTTTATTGCAATTTAAACAATTTGTTTTTTTATCTCATTTGTTAGGTAAAAAAGTATTATCCTTTGAATAAGTTAGCCAAAAAAAATTGTTTTTAAATTTACTCTATATAGGATTTTTATTTAAAAATTTAGCTTCCTTTGATATATAGTACGAAGTAAATAACACAGATGGCGGCAATTACGCTCTTAATGAGCGGTTGACACCATGTTTATTAAATCTTTTTAGTATTTTTACTTGAAGTGTAAACACAAAATCTATAGACAATGGTTATTGTGTTGGGGTATTTACCTAACGACACACCCGACTTTTGTAGTTTTTACTTAATGCCATTACTTCTATACCGGGTTTATTAAAATTTAGTCAAACTTGATTGGAATTTAAACTTAAAATTTATTGCTCGTAGAGTAAGTTCTTGATCAGCTTTAGTTTAATGATACTACTACCTGGTAGTTACTTCTACTAGTAAATCATAAGCAGTTAAAATATCAACAGAGAATACAAATATATTTTATACATTATTATTTTGGGGTACAGTCAAAACGATGTACTTGATAACTCTAGTAAAACCGGTGACACTAGATTGAAGTTTAAATTTAATTATAGACAGTTTTTTTTTAAAGGCAACCGGACACTGCCAAATGAACACAACCCCGAAACTTGGACACTACGTCGAAACGAATTATTGGACATATCGCCGAAACTGGACATAACGCCGAAATCACCTGTTAGACACAATGCCGAAAATAGACACAACGCCGAAATTAGTAATTGGGCATATCGTCGAATGTGGACACAACCTCGAAAAAAACTGACGTGTTTTGTGTATTAAGAGGGATTAATCTTAAGTAGGGTATTCAAAAACAAACTTTTTTTTAATAAATTTGTTTCCATCAATTTAAGTTGTTTGCATGTGATCGGGGCTAAACGGTGTTAGTTAGTAAGTTACAGTTATTACAATTTCTTTTTTCCAAGTTTCAGCGTTGTGTCCATTCGACGTTATGTCTATTCAGCAAAGTGTCCACGACTTTTTTAACGTAGGTTATAGGGTTTTACATAGCTGCTTTCGGAAAAAAGCCGACGAAAAAAAATCTCAAAAAAAAAGAAAGCGGAAAACTAACTCACGGCACTAAAGGTACTACAGTTTGATTTTTTATGACAAATGAATAAAACACGTGAGTCATGAAAAAGAACTTTAGTGCCTAGGTACACATTATATTTTTCTAAAATTCCAAAATTTGTACAAAATCTGACAATTTTATAACGTTCTTTAACTTGCAATTGTAATCAGCTGTTTTCTTTTTACGTCAAATGCTTTCACCGCGTATGCGCAATTCTCAAATTTGCATACATTTACACATCTCTACCGGTGAAAATGTGAACTTAAAATCGTCGTATAATGAATTACTTTAGTGCCAATTTTATTTACTTTACTGCCGATTTTTATACTTTAGTAACGATTTCAGAAAAAATTTATTTAAAAGCTCCTTTTTATAAACTATAACGAAAATTAATGACTTTCTTATTAAGATTGCCATTCGATGAATCAACATTTACAGAGGATTAACAATAAGTTTCCTACTCTTTATCCAATCTCGATGCCACATTTCTTCAACTAAATAGTTAATGTATGTTGACAATGTGCGTTCCAAATATAACTTACATCTAAGAATGCACTTTCATACTGTCTTAAATTTCCTTGTTACTCTGTGGCACATTCATAGCATTAATCAAAATTATGTCGACAACAAGGTCATAATAAATAATTAAATTCCTCTACACAGTTGTATAAAACCCTGTTTTTTTGTTGGATTGCTATCACTCGGTATATAATTCTTAAGCCTGACCATTTTATTTTGTGATGTTTTTCCCAGGAGTGTTGTGCAATGCCGGATTTCAAAGTCTCCCTCTCTGCGTATGGGTTTTATGTTTCTTCAACCTGATATCTAAGGGTCTTTAGTTTCCCCCACGTATGACTGGCCGCATTCACATGGGACTTCGTAGATGCAATTCTTAGAGTCACGACTGTTGTCTGGTCTAGTTTTGAAGATTATGCTGCCAATACTTCTTGATTATCTAAATACCGTGTTAATGTCATAATTTCTTTCTATCCGTTTTATTTTCTAAGATAATCCTTTGACATAGGGATCCTTTGGGTTTCTCTTCGGCCATGGCTGGTTGGTTCTTAGAGAATTGTAAAACTTTTTCTACTACTCGTTTCGGGTAACCATTTTGTTTAAGGTCTCTTCTGATGTTTTTGATTTCACCTTGTAGTCCTACCTCTGTATTACATAGTCTGTGAGCTCTATCGAGTAAAGACTTAATAATCCCTTTCTTTGTTGTTCCACTGTGATTGGAGTCGTAATTCAGATATTGGCCGGTATGAGTTGGTTTTCTATAAACTGATGTCACAATATCCCCATTGTTTCTTTTTGCAAAGACGTCCAAGAATGGTAATGAGTATTCCCTTTCTTTCTTTATGGTGAATTTGATGAATGGCTTGATCTTGTTCAGGTGGTGTAGAAAAAGGTCGCTATGATTCCAAATTATGAACGTATCGTCTACATATCTGAGCCATAATTTTGGTTGCTTTTTCCAGTGCTTGGATTTCAAACCAGTTCATGTAGATGTTGGCGATCACTGGTGAGAGAGACGAACCCATAGGAAGACCGTTGTTTTGTGCAAAGAATTCGTCCTTTAATTGGAAATATGAGTTCCTGAGGCAGCATTGTAGAAGTTCCATTATCGCCTCAACCGGTAGCATAGTTCTATTATGTAATTCCTCGTCCTCTAGTAACTTTTTCTGAATAATTTCTAAAGATTCTTTAACCGGAACATTAATGTAGAGGCTTTCTACATCGAAGCTGACAAAACGATCTCGTTTTTGTAGTTCTATAGACCCAAGAATATCTACGAAATATCTGGAATCCTTGACAAACGATGGGCTGCCATCTTGAAGTGGTCGTAGAATTGAAGTAAGAACTTGGCTAGTTGGTATGTGTTTGTTAGTATTCACCTGAAGACGATTGTAGATTTAATAGCAATCGAAACGTTGTGTTTATTTTATTAAAATATATAGACAATGGAAGTCCAGAATAATGTTATTATTTCAAACATAACATTGTCTAAACCATTCAAACGTAAATAATTTGTCGTTGAGACCAATTTGGAATAAATATTTTTGAAAGGTCACTTCCACTACTAATTTATTTTAACTTTCATTTGGGAACCTTTTTATCAACCGTATAAACGTCAAAGACAGTTAAAATGCCTAAGTCACAATCGTCAAGAGTTGTTTTATTTATACCTATAGTTTTTTCTTCTTCGATTAAGATCCTTCTGATCTTTTCAGGTTCGTTTTATAAATGCTCAGAATTTTTCAATTGTTGCAATTGCATTTCAGTTAATTTTTCTAAGGGAAAGTGTATACTCCAGCAGTTTTGTTTATCAAAGAACTGGATAATGCCTCTAATAATGTTTCTGCTTTCCGAATGCACAATTTTATTCGATGAAGTATCCATAAACATAATTAGCGACTGGAACAATACAAATGTTAATTGCCTTCTGTAAAAGCCATTCAAAACATTAACAAAATGTACTTACAATTACAATACTATAATGTTTGAAGGTTATGTTACTAACTTGAACCACTAACTGCCAATTTTAGTTCAATATCCTTTGACATTTTTCGGGGAACATGTTTGCTTTGAAATGTACTTTTCTACCCTAGATGTGAAAAGTACAACTTTTCTCCCTCAACTGAGGTGTGAATGATTTAACTTTTAACCCGGGTGTGAAAAAATGTATATGTTGTACGAGGTATGAATGCAGAAATTTACCGCAATCAAAAGCAGTTTTAATGTACAAACATTTTCAGGAACTTCCGCCTTTAGTAAAAATTTATAATTAATGAATTTACAAATGGAATATTGTTAGGAGATTCCCAGATACGCCAACAAGTCGTTTTTAATAATTCCACTTTTAGAGACTCTAATAAAAGAGAAAATTTGTTTAATGAGGCTTAAATAAGAACACGAAACCCAGTGGAACGGTGTTATGGGGTTTGGAAAAGACGTTTCTCTATTTTGAGTAACGGCATTGGTTTAGAATTAAGAAAAGTTTAGTGGATTATTGTTGCTACAGCTATATTGCACAATGTTTGTATTTTAAATAATGAAAACTATTCACCCGAGCTAAAGCAAGATTAATTTAGAGCATTTGAGTTGGCAAACAATATTGATGCCAAATTAATTGATCAACGTAATGGTAACTTTGCAGTTAGAAATAAAATAATAAATTATTTTGAAAACTTAATATAATTTAATACGATATAAATAAAAATAACATTAATTTGTTTTTGATATGTTGAACGCGTGACCTGATTCCGCTTTTTGAGTTGCAGGTTTAATTGGTGTTTCTTTTTCCGATGTTTCATTTTCTGTTTGTGCTCCTCTAATAAATTTCTGAATTAAGATTTCATGCAACACCTTTTTCTTTTCGTTCTCTTCCTTTATAAGCTTCTTCTTAAGCATTGTGTTTGCCTTTTTTACTTGGCAAGATTGCACCATTTTGCGTTCGTGAGTACACCACCAACTCTATTTTTTTCATTTTTTTTGTATGAAAAGTTTGGGATGGTAGCAGTTTCAACATCCCTGGAGTATAATTACTCCACCCTGTCAAAAATGTACATTAATTTCAAACTACTTTAAATATAAATATCAAACCTGTGCTTGGTGAATTTGAGTTGAATTATTTAGCTGTGAAATTATATTATCTTCACATACATCTTCAAGAAATTCTGTATGACTGCATCCTGGTTGAGCTTGTAGTATATCAGTGGTTACTGATGCAACCGTAGGTTCAACAAAAACCAATGTGTGACATGCTGTAACAAATCAAAATGTATTTTTTACTCTTATTCTAGAATACTAACATTCTGATTAATTTTCAATTACAGAATAGTTCAATTCCAAAACATTGTGCGAGAATATTCTGGCACTTGTTATGGAATGAGCACAGGTACGGTCGTCTTGTGGCTGTTAACATAAAATTAGATTCCAAAAAATTTATTCTCCAAATCTGTCAGTAGGTACCTATACTATACAAGAGCGATTTGAATCAACTAAAAAATACAAATTCGTAGTTTATTGTAACCATACAAATACAAAATTTGTTTTAGTTAATATCAGATTTTTATTCGCTGATGGAAGTATCTCAATCTACATACCACCAACCTATGCTATCCTATGTGTGACGAAGGTTAAACAAACATCTTTGTTACCATGATTATGAGCAATAAAACTATAATATTTAATATATGAACAGACTCTTCAACTTAAGAAGTTGGTCGGTTATTCACTACCATTAGTAAGTCGAATCTTTATTACTGACATTGTGGTTAGAAATGAGAAAGGTTTCATAAATCATCGAGAACCTGAAATGGCCTTGTTTATTAAGACAACAAAAAGCCATAAATTGTTCTTTGATGGGTAGTCTCACAATTTCCTTCAACATGTTAACAACGGATGAAGATATTGGTATTGCGATAAAGCATCTATGAAATATAAACGACCCACAATTAGAGACGATGATGATAATGTTAATACACCACACATCTACAGCCATGTCCGATACATACAAACTTTAAACTAATAAAACACAATAGGTATCAAAGAAGCTGCAGCATAGGGTAATGTTATACTCTGAGGTTAGTTAACGAAACTTTGGAAGGAATAAGCCACTTTATTAATACAAGTCTTCAAGAATTGAAAAATCTTTAAAAGGCGATTTTTTATGAATAAAAGCTGATTGAAATAAGTCCAGTGACTTCACATTCATTAGCGAAAGTAACAATTTTACAAGTAGTCTGCAACACGTTTGGAATGGTTATTCCGCACTTATGGAACTCATGCGGAATATGCCGTATTCCAAACTTGTTACAAAATATACTATTCTATATACCATCATCCATCACTGTCACATTCTGCAGTCATTCCACAAACTTTTTCACCCAAAATATCGCACACAATTAGACCACTGATGTTTCGGTAGGGGGTTTATGTGGACCACCTCCAGTTCCCATACAAAAATGTTTATTTATGCTGCGGTTTCGTACACAAATTTTTTTAGTATTAGCCCACTTCTCTTTCAAATTTTTAACCAACCTGAACGTACATTAAATGCATTTATTAATATTTACCTAGGCAGTTCCTTTTTTTGGCTGACAACTCCAGATTTCTTGTTTTCAAGAATATTTCTGTTTTAGTCTACCAGTTCCACCAATAACTCAATTTCGTTAGAGAAAATTTCTTGAGCGAACACGTTCGCTGTCCATCGTGCACGAAATAAGTAATAAAACAATAACAAATATTCAAAAATAACAAAGATACAACAAAACAAAAACTAATCAATCAATCAATCAATCAATTCAATATTTATTTTGTCTTAAAAATTACTATAACAAAAGATTCAGTTTTTTCCTTTACAAAAATAAACAAAAACAACATAACATTTCATTAAATTATAATTCCACTAATTCCTGTTTCCTTCTTCAACCTTCCATCCCTCTCTTCTCTAAACTTTCAGAATTTTGGTTTCCTCTCCTCCATCCCTTTCCTCCTCTCCAACACTTCCCTCATCCATTGTTTTCCTTCCCTTTCTCTCCTAGCAGTACCTTCCATTCCGTTTCCTCATGTCTTGTTTCTCTGCATCCTCTTTTATATGTATTATATTTTCCCATTCATCCCCACACAACCTGCATAATCTCTCCTCATCACTCATACAATATTTATTTTCCTTTTCTTCATTACCCATTCTGAACCTTGCAATCATTTTTATTTCATTCATTCCTTTTCCTTCTGTTATGTACCTTGGTGTCTTGTCTGTCATTATTTATATGTATTTCTCGTTATATTTTCCTTCCTTTATTTTTGCCTTTCTTTCCTGCTTCTGAGTATCTTTATCTCTTGCAATTATTTCCTCTTCCATCTTTCTCCCACCCTCTCTTAATCTCTTTATCTCTTCTCTCGCGTATCCCACTCTTTCATAGTATTTTCTTCTTTCTTTTGCCCCATATTTTACCTTCTGTGCCTCGATCTCTTTCCAAACTTTATAAAGTATTTCATTTTCCTTCCTACTTCCCATTTTTTCTTCATACCTTACTGCAATTCTTCCTGCTTGTATCCTTATTTTTTCTATTTCTAGCCATTCTTTCACTATACACCCCGGTGTCTCCTTGTCTAGTCCTAACGTCCACCTCCAGTATTTCTCCTGTATTTTCTCCAGCTCTTGCCATTCCCTCCAACCCCAAATCTCCGCTCCATACAGTACCACACTTCTACCAACTTTTCAAACATCCATCTCCTTTTCTCTATATCTTTACCAAATATCCTTTTCCTTAACCCCCATACTTGTCCTACTATTCTATTTCCTTTCATTTTCATCTTTTTATATGGTCTCCATCTTTGTTATCATATCTGATGTTGTAACCTAAGTATCTATACTTGTCTACTCTCTCTACCTTCTCTCCCCCCACTACCATTTCACCTACTTTCGTCTCTCCTTTTCTTTTTTAAATTCCATAATTTTTGTTTTCCTGACATTTGCTGCTAGTTTTTTATTTTCTAGGTATTTCTTCATAAATTTAACTACTCCTCTCATCTCTTCTTCATTTCTCGCTATTGCCACAATGTCATCCGCATAAGCTAACACCCATATCTTTTTCCTTCCTACTACTATTTCTCCTACTTGATTTTTTTCCATTTCCTCCTCAAGATCACTAATGAATATCGAGAATAAGATTGGGCTTAGCGGATATCCCTGTTTTAGTCTTTTTTTCGTCCTAAATTCTCTACCTAGCTAATCTAATCAATAACGAAGATACAACAATAACAAAAATATAACAATAAATTTATAGAGAATTGATATATGATCATGAAGACGAATGCAAATTGCAAAGTAAAAGTGTAAAGTAGGGTTATCAAACTCGGGTAAAGTCGTGAATTACTGCGCAAGCGTAATCCAAACAAGTCTCTTCGGTAGTTTAAACCAATTGTCAAGTTTTAACCGATTTTATTTGTAAACCTGTATTGAAATTTACTTTAACCAGAGTACTGAAATACCGCCCTTTAGTAGTCTATCGTTTGAATACCCTAAGTGTTTTCGCCCTGATGGAATACCTACTTTATTTACTTTTGCTTCATATAACGGTAGGTAATGTTATAAAATAAGTTTGAAACCAAATTTGAATATCAAAGACGCCACAATTGTATAATATTATCATTTTATGCTTATTTGGCAGTGAAACATTTCAATGCTTACAAAAATTATTTTCTGCGTAATTAATTTGCGAAATTGGCTTAACGTGAAAAATTGAGGCTATCAAATTTTAAATATAACCTTCACACTGATAAAGCAGAAGCAATTTAATAATAAAGCAAACATTTGTCATTTGCGTAACAATTATAATTATATAAATTAGAGGTGATGTGTCTTTTCATCACACTTAATGCTTTGACATGCCTTCATTTATAAACAAAGTGTTAATTAATAACTTCTTATTCGAGCGAACTTTTCATTGAATTCCAGTCAATTGCGATCCTTTCCTAATTAAAAATTTTGGAAGCACGTATCGAGCGTAAAGAACTGAAGGTTTACAACTTTAATCGTGTTTATACGTAACGTTGGAAAAAAAATGGGTAACGCTTAAAATGGATTACTAGGAGCATTATTTTAAGAAGTAATATAAAAAACAACGCGTTCCGAGGCAATAGCTAACAAATCAAGTTACCGATTACTGAAAAACGGGTAATTTTTTTAACGCAAACTATAAAAGTTTCAGCTTTAGAAGCACTCAATTAGCTAATGCATGAAAGGAAATTCCAATCCAAATGTCACTTTTATTCTAGAATTGCAACACATTTATCCGTTTTATGTTTCGCTTTTGTTCGCTGCAATCCATAATTACTTTAACTTCTACCCGAATAAAATTACTGAATTACTAATTCACTTACGAAGGTATTTCTTGAATGGAATTTAATTAAATCGGCAGTTGTATAATTCTTTTTAACAGATGTAAACAAGTACAAATGCGGTTCTAAAGTTTTTTATTACCTGAGATATTGCAGTCTGATAACACATATTTTTCACGAAGATATAAATTTTTGTTTCTTTATTTTATTATTTAGTGCAGAGGCAAGTTTACGAAGTATCAGCATTTTCATATCAGTTTAAATCTTAGGTAGGGTTTTGGAGTGTATCTTTCATTCATTATGTAAATGCATTGGAAAGCTATTCAAATCCATTTAAAGTTTTTAAATTACCATAACAAATGCTATTCATGTATCTTACAACCAAGGTATACGTATTCATTAAAATAAAATTAAACCACGAAATATGTTTATAGAAAACCAGAAATAAGATTTTATAGATGCACCCAACTGTATAGAAACAGTATAAATATAACAGTTTGTTATTGTATCCAAAATATCAATTCAACAATTTAATTACGTTCTAGGTTCTAAACGTAATATTTGTAAAAATTTCAATTTATTTCTACCTTATGGTTAGATAGTCAGTACACCTTTGAATTTAGACGAATAAGGTTGTGTGTATGCTTTCTGTATACACGAGATTGAAGTGCAAAGTGATAAATGCTGACCTTAGGTCAATTGATGATAGTAAACAGGGAAGTGATTATAATTTTATTTTTACTCATATTTACATTTAAATATTTTATTTTTAATTTTGTTTGAATTTAAAATAACATTGCTTAAATACATAACTACAGGGTCCAGCCAAAATGGCCAATAACCCATATTAATGGACAATCCAAATGTGCAACCACAATACATGTCAGCCCCAAACATATGCTACTCTCAACCGATGATAACACAGCAATCACAACAACAGCCTACATACTATAGACAACAACAAGCAAATATTCAAATACCGAATCAAGCAGTACACCATCCACTACCTGAATTCCCGCCGCTACCACCGTCACATAAAACAGACTGGCAAATTGTTAGAAGTAGTAAAAAACGAAAATTAGAAGAAGAAGAGCACTCGAGTCAAAGCAAACCGAAAGAATACAGGCTAAGCAACAACAGATACAGCCCCCTTAATGAACAAGAGGAAATGGATACAAACACTCGCAAGGTAGATGAAAAGAAAGAACCGAAATCACCACGTATTTTCATCGCTGGTGTACAAACTATTAAACCGTTAATTGAAGAATTAAACAAGGCAGCAGTAGGGAAGTATCAAATCAAAGCTTTCAGTGACCAGCAAGTGAAAATAGGGCCAAAAGACTTATACCAAAATTGTAAAAATGTTAAATGACAAAGAGACCGAATACCATTCTTATAAACCCAAACAAGATAAAAGTTTCAGAATGGTTTTAAGAAATGTACATTACTCTACAGATGTTACACGAAGTAACAAATGTGTGAAACATAAAACAACCACGCAGCAATGTACACTCATGAAATTTAAAACTTGGACACCACAATTTCTGTAAACAAAAGTTTGCACATTGTGAAGCGGGCTTAAGGGTATCATTTACAATTCTAACAGCAGGTAGTCTCAGCAGGGGTTATCTTATAGAAGGACTGTAGAATGAATCATTACACTAAGCACGTTTTAGAAAATAGGTAATTTACGTTGCTTACTTAATTTTTTCTTTAAAGAATATATTTGAAGGTATCGCTAATTAAACACCATAGCTCGATTAATTATCGAATCAAAATTTTGTTTAGGAAATGTTTACAAAATAAAATTAGAAATAATTTTGATTTAAAAAACGTCTACAAGCAATAACTTTTAAATTAAATCAAAAACTAAACATGGTTATTTGGGTTGACTGATTATTACTTATTTTTAAATAAATCTAACCTACTAATTATTGTAAGTTATTAAAAAAAATCATTAAACTCTCTATTCATAATATTTAGTCCTTACAAAATGTATATTTTATGACGTTTCATTTTTTCTGTAGTTAATATAAAAGTGAAAATAAAAACTAAGGCAATTCTTATTGTCAACGTATATATTTAGTTTTTGACAAGAATTTATTACATAATTATAATTAAGATACCAAGTTATAGTTTAAAATTAAATGAAAACTTTTTTTAAATAAAGGTATTACTATATAAATAAATATAAGAAATCAATAATGGGTGTGACCTCCATTATTATTGATACATTCTTGGAGGCGTCTGCTCATTGACGCTATCAAGGTATCAATATAATTAATATTAATCGTTTCCCATGCGGTATCAATGGCTGCAATTAGTGCTTACGGTTTTCAAAACAAAGTTTTTAGGATAATAGTGTATGCTCCATGGTATGTTCCCAACACCACAATTACAAGAGACTTACAAATACCTTCAATCAAGGAAGTAATCAAACAGTTCAGTAAATATACATAGTGTCAGAACCCAAGTACATCCAAATGCACTCACAAGGAATTTGTTTGAAGACACTGTTGAAGTGCGTCGTCTAAAACGATTTAAACCAAATGACCTAACAAATCGGTTTTATTTAGTGTTAGTAGAAATCTAGGTTAAGATAATATAATAGAAGGAGGGTTTCACTGTTTCATAATATCGTTTCTTCATTATTATTAAAATGTTTTAGTTAATTAAAAACATAGTGAAATGATGTTGTTATTGAAATGAAAAAAACAAGACAATTAAAAATTTATATTAGGGTGGTGCAAAAAGCGACTATTTTTGTTTACTTTGCCGAAAATACATGTAACTTTATACAGAGTCTCCCGATATTTCGTGTACATAGAGCTATTGTAAATTGATTGTTTTTTTTTGACCTCGCGTGTTTTCAAAAGTTATAAGCGAAAAACTTTTCCGAAAAAATTTCAATCGAAAACTAAAACGGCCATAATATCTAAATTATAATTGATAAAGAAAAGTTTATTTAAGAAAAACGTTCGTTTTGTGCTTCTGTCGCATAATCTTAACTTATATTTTTCTTATCACCTCGGTTTTCTGTTCACGTTGCTATGATAGAGAAACCAGCATACCCAGTACTGGACCAGTGTTAAGTATATTGCAGCGTGCTGTTGCATTGGTAAGATAGGCAACGTACTTGAGGGAACGGTGTTAATATTGTTATCACAACCTCGGCTGATACGTAACCATGTAATTCGGAGAAAGAGTAAAAAATACAAAGTGGATGAATAATAAAGAGTTTTTGTTTACACTTTTTGCATTGTGAGTACACTTCATGATTTTGCTCAGATAAATTACCCTAATTACTTTGTTTGTGAAGCTCCTAGGAGCCTGGGGTCAGCTAGTATACCATATTGCCACAATATAGGGTCAGCCACTGAACCCGTTAATTCGAAGTTTACAGGGTTTCTTACAATTTATAAATTTGAAAATTTTAGGTTAAGGGTAACCTATAGCCTTCGTTTGTTCTAAAATATTTCCGACGTTGTACAACTTTCGGAATAACCGGAAATTGCCATCAACTTTCTTAAGTTAATTGAAACACTCTGTATATTATTGCATTTTTAGATTCTACAATTGATTATACAATTCATTGTATTAAGTTATCATATACCTATCGTCAACTGTTTTTGAGTTAATGTAATTTTTAACAAATTTTGTGTTTGGGGGGAGGGGGTGTTTAATACCCTATCTTTTGCTCTTCTTTAAACACAAAACCTCTATATTTAAAAACAGCAAGTAAAACCACAAGGGTTTATTAAACACATTTGCAGCCTATTACAGGTTATACAGGGCGTCCAAAATTTAGTGGCAAAGCCGAAAAACTTCAAACTCAAGAAAGTAATTATTTCAAATCGAACACTATTTTTATATAATTAGATTAAATTTACGCATCGATATGCTATAGATATCTGTATACTTATCTTTAGCGGTTTTGTGGTTATTAACGCTTATTTTCAAATATTGATTAAAACTGCAATTAAAAACTAAGCATAGTTTTGAAGTATGATAACGAACCAACAGAAAAACACCAAAAACTGCACCAAAAATTTGATTCGGACACGTGTTTCAACACCTAAGTTTTTGGTGTTTTTCTGTTGGTTAAATAGACGCTGCAGTTGGTGTTCCTTTCCTTTGATATGATAACGAAAAAACAGTTACTTTTATAAAACACATTTAATGATATTAACACAATAAACAAATAAAATGACTTTAGCAAAAAGAAAAAAACCACAAATAATAGATAAACTAACTGAAGAATGCTATAAATGTTCAATATAACCTTCATTCTGTTTAAGACACTTTATAATCTTTAATTTAGTTTTCCTTATAGTTGCACACAGTTTCGTAGATAAAGATAAAAGATAAAGATCTAGTGGCGTCAATTCTGGACATTGAGGAGGCCAACTCCAAGCCCCATTTGAATCAAACCATCGGTCTTCGAACATTTCTGTCAATCCCCGATAAACCTATCTGGTATTGTGAGCCAGAAGCTGCAACTATCGAACTCTGGGGATGAGCATGAAAATAAGCCAGCACATTTACTTCATTGTCTTTTGCTTCAAAGATAGGTTTTTGTGTAGGTATTTTTACTGTAATTCCTGAATGTAGAATAAATTTAAAATATCAGTATTGGAATATGCAACTGTTTCTATATTATAAAAGAGACTTTTGTTTCAATAAGAATGACAACTAGAGAAACATTCGTTTATTTAATCATACTCACAGCCTACTTTCAAATGAGTTTAGTTTTTAAGTGCAGTTTTAATTAATATTTGATAAAAGCGTTAATAATGACAAAACCGCTAAAGATAGGTATATGGATACCTATATCGATGGGTAAATTAAATAGTCATGTAAATATCTACATATACAAGGTATTCGATTGGAAAAAATGACGCCCTGTATAACTTGTGATAGGCTGAAAATGTATTTAGTAAACCCTTATGGTTTTAAAATATGGAAGTTTTGTGTTTGAATAAGAGCAAAAATATAGGCCACTAGCAAACCCGGCGAACTCCGTTTCGCCACCAGATGGCTTCGTTTTATGTAACATTTCGTTTGGTGATTAAAAGATTTGTTTTATATTTGAAAAGGAAAAATTTTATTTCATTTCACAACAGTAATGAATTCATTTCGATTACAAAAATGAAGTGTTATTTAGTTGAACTTCTCTAAGTAAATGAAAGTGAATCCAAAGTAAATACTGGATCGAAGCGGTATACGTGTCCGCAAATTATCCGTTTCATTGAGTGCACTTTGGTAAACCAAATTTTTGTTTATTGGTCTGACGTTAACAAAAACAAAGCGGATGGTTTCCCAACTCGTGAACACGCAACGTATAACTGCCCATGTGAAAACAATGATTTTCTAAATTTATCCCGCAAACACTAAGCGATTGGCCTTGCGACTTGTTAATTGTCATTGCGACGCACCGGCGCCATCTACTTAAAATATTGGTTTGTAGTACATGCTATGTATCAGAGATGGCGCTGTATGTGAAAAAGATTTTCCCGCTTTTCTGTTGACATTTTTCCTGAATTTTCTTTATTATAAACCTCACGGAGCACGAGACCTTTCCAAAGAATGCAAAACGGTGGAAATCGGTTCGTGCGTTCTGGAGTTATAGCGTCAAGAAGGAAAACCCGACTTATTTTTATATAGTAGATTAAACACTCTTCCAAAAACACAAAATTTGTTAAAAAATCACAATAACTCAAAAACAGTTGACGATAAGTATAGGATAACCTAATACACTGTATCGTAGAATCAATTGTAGAATTCAAAAACGCAATAATATACAGAGTGTTTTATTTAACTTAAGAAAGTTGATGGCAATTTCCGGTTATTCTGGAAATTGTACAACATCGAAAATATTTTAGAACAAAAGAATTGATTATTATTATTATTCTTAACCTAAAAGTTTCAAATTCATAAATAGTAAGGAACTCTGTAAGCTTCTAATGAACGGGTTTCGTGGTAGTCTCTGCATAACATTATGTAACGATAATATATTGCTGAAATGTGAAATAAATTGTATGTGGAAATATTATGTTATATTGTTACCATAATAAAAAGATCTTTAACTGTAATATCAAGTTGTGGCAATATGAAATAATTTGCTTATTACTATAATATTATACAGTGCGGACGCAGGTTTAACCAAAACAAATGTTGTATATAAAATTGTTTATGTAATATAAAAATATATATGTCCTATATAAAGCATTAAATAAATTATAAAACTATATTAATTAAAATTATTAGTAAAAGTAGAGACAATTAATAAGATGTTTCTCATTATGCGGACCTGTAGGAAACAAATTATCATATAAATCTGTAATAAGGCGTGTTAATACCACTCACTGCCTACATTTTTGTCTGCATTTTGTGTCATCACCTTCAATTTTGCCAAGTTGTCGATGACCATTTTGTTATATCAACATAGCTAAGTTGATAATATTTTTAAACTGCTTTCGGAATTTGTGACACTTTCTTCGTTACTTCGTTACAGTGACAGTGCAAACATATATGAAGTAAACTGTTTTTTAAAATTTACCTTTAAACTCTTTACTATTGTTGTCTTACGTTTTTTGTTCATCCACTTTGCTGCTGATCGTGACAATTTGAATAATAATGTCGCTGACACTAAAAATTTAATTAATCTTAGAAGGATGTTTATTTAAGTTTATAACAAAATGACAAATGAATTCAAAATAACTCAAAATATACTCCTCATATTAACTCTTTACTCTGTTTTTTCCATTAAATGTGTTTGTTTATTAAAAATTATACTTTTATTTTAATACATAATACTACCTACACCCTATCAGAACCAAATTAAAATTAATCTTATTGAATACAAATAAAACAAACACTCCTAATCATAATTAAAAACTAGCACTAATTAACTCTCCCATCCAAATTAACTACATAAAACTAATTAATATACCAGGTCTATCTCAGAGATTAATTAGTTCCCTTAAAAACAATGAGATTAAAATTGTACTATACAATGTTAACACGATTTATAACAAAATATACACTAATGTGAAAGACAAAACTAAAAATCTTGATAAATCTGGTCTAATTTACAAAGTGGGATGCGCTAATTGTTAAAAAGCTTATATGGGCCAAACAAAACAGAAACTAAATATAGAATTAAATATCATAAGTATAACTGTAAAAAGTCAGACGCCACTTGTTTATCTGTTCACCACGTTACAGAAAGACTAAATTTTTTATTTTGATTCTGTTATGGTCTTAGATATAGAACCTAATTTCAAAAAACGTTTTAAAAGTGACACCTACAATCTAAGCAATATGTACAAAAAACCTAATTTCTAAAATTAAAATCTACTAACTACCACCAATTAATAAGTTCTAATTCTAACTAATATTACCTACCACCTTACGTACTAACATGCAATAATTAATAAATTAAATTAAAAATTCTAACCACAATATCAATGCTTTGACCTTGTTATTGTTAGTATAAAAATTCTTTCTCCATTAAAGAGAAAATTTTTATTTTTATTGACACTCAAATTTTACTTCATTGTTGTGTTGAATGTGTAACTTTCAAGTATATTTGTTATTTATTGTTAATTATAAAAATAATTAAAAATTTTGACCAAAGATGTGTCTACCTTATGGGAGTGTCTAATTATTACCAATTATTTTTGGTAATTATAAAATACAATATTTTTTTACTTGTTAATACTATGCATGACTATTTAATAAGCTCTTTATGTATGTCGTTTAAAATAATTTCTCTTATTACTATTAAAAAAATCACTGTATTAGTTTATAGGATATGTGAAAGCTGTAATAACCTGTTACTAAATAAACAATTAAAGATGTCTTGATAAAGACAAACCTTCGTCGGTCGAAATGTCAACAAGAAAAAAGAACAAGGGTTTTTGTACTTCAGTATCACTTCAACTCCTATAAAGAAGGCCCTTCCTGTCTGGGGTAACAACTATAAATAATTTTGTCTATAGTTTGATGATAATTGTTTAACTGTTAGTGCGTTCTAAATTTGTTGTTAAATAGATAAGTCTTTAAGCAAGAGACCTGTAAGAAACATCCTTCGTCTGAGCAACATGAGCAAACCGAAAGCATACGCGTGACAAAGTGTTAAACACTTTTTATTTGAGAAGCAGAAATTATGACGATAATGCTAAGAATAAGAAAAAGATGAAAAATCCTGATGGCGTTTTTTGTGCTTAAACCAAAAAAAGACGTTTTTGCTGAAATTTAAATTTTTTGGCATCTAGAATGTATAATAAACTGCCAGAATCGATTAGGATTACCCGAACGTTATATTTATTTTGTGAATATTTGAGAAACAACTTATTTAAAAAAAAAATTTAACAAACCCGTGTCAATGACAAACAGTGGTTGTGCTTCTTCTCCACCTAATAAACTATGTTTTAAAAAAGTTTCACCTAACATATAAAAGATCTGAGAAGTAAATCTTCCAGAGTTGCAGGACAAAATCTTTTATCCGAAATCACAAATCTTTGTAATTTTTTTTATTTTCAGGTAAGGTTAACAAAGATTTTGCAGCTTTCTGTTTTGGTGCCTGCTTATGTGCTCTTTCAAAAAAAGATGGTGGTATTCGCCCAATTGCAGTTGATTCTGTTTTTCGTCGACTTGCTTCCAAAATAGGTTGTTCTTATATCTCAAATATTTGAAGTAGTATTTTAAGCCTATCCAATCAGGTTTCGGTGTAAAAAAATGGCTGTAAAGCTGCAGTACATGCTGTTAGAAGCTTTATTTCTAGAGATAATTTGGCTGAAGTTTTAGTTAAAATAGATGTAAAAATGCTTTTAATTTAATTGAACATGATGTTTTCTTAACTTATGTTAAAATTAAATTCCAGAACTCTTTCCATATCTTTATCAGTGTTATGCACAACCTTTAAATCTTTTATATCATGGTAAACTTACTCAGTCTTGTATTGGTGTACAGCAAGGTGATCCCCTTGGTCCTGTCCTCTTTAGTCTTGCAATTCATCCTATTATTAGCAAACTTTCTTCTCATCTCAATGATTTGTATTTGGATGATGGCACAATTGGAGGTTCTGTAGTGAATGTATTGCAAGATTTACAAACTATTTTAGATGAGTTTAAACCCTTAGGTTTAACGCTCAATTTTTCAAAATGTGAGTTGTATTTTTGTAAAAAGTTTAACAAATTAAATCAATTAAATATTGTTTCTCCTTTAAGACTTTGATTTCTGATATTCGTTTTGTTGACAATATTAATTTATCTCTACTTAGTCCTGCTTTAACTGAAGATGCTTTTCCACAAATGTTTTCCGAATGTTTAGCAATTTTTTTAAATTATCAGATAATATCCAAAACATTAGTCCACATATAGAACTTTTTTTTTTCCAAAAAGTTTTTTTAGTTTTTTGTTAAAAAAATAAGTATTTCCTTAAAAAAAATTTTAACATTAAATTTACTTCTTTGGCTTGGATACATACCTACCTCCCTTTTCTTTTTGGTGTTTTAGGAATCCGTTGTGTGAGTGATATCCCCTTTTTACTTTTTTTTTTTTCTCTTTTTTCTTTCTTATTCCTTTTAAAAATTTTTTAAAAAAAATTTGAAAATTTTTTCCCCCAAATCAATCAATCAAAATTTTATTGTATCTCAAAAATTTTTTACAGAAAAATTCTTATTACAAGAAGTGAGTTTAGTAAAAAAAACAAACAAACATTTTAGATAAATACCAATATTTTAAGAAAGTGTTAGTAACTAAATTTAAGTACCTATAACAAAAAGAAAAAAAATTACACTAAAATATAAACAATTTGAACCAAATTACAACTAAAACTATACACCTTCTCTAACTATTCATTTAGTAGAAATGTGAGTTGTTGTTTGTTGTTTTTTTTTTTTTGTTTTTTTTGGGTCTCGAAGTTTAAGAACACTAACTATGTAGTCGGCAATTATTTTGGCATTTAAATTTGAAATCTTATTTAATTCTTAGTAATCACAGAGATCGTTAGGACTTGCTAATTTTTTGAAAATACTTGGTTTTAGATAGAAATATAAAGGACATTGGATTAGGATATGATAAACGGTTTCAGGAACATTCAAATTACAAATTGTACAGACTTGCTGAGGGTCGATTTGATAAAGATGACCGTTATACGTGAATTTTGTGTAATATTTTCCGGATAATCGTAACTGACATAATATTCTCGTGACATATATTTGCTGTCTAAACAAAGATAATGCTGCGGCATTCTCTGATTAGATCGCCTCGGAATTATTGAAATGATTATAGAAATTAGAATATTTCGATTTTGATAATTCGATCAAATCGTCCTCAACTAATTTATTTTCGAAATCGTTTAGGAACCGTTTCTTATTAGAGTTTAAGAAACATACGCAAGATAATTTCCGAAAGTCAATGTTGATATATTCAAACATCTTTTCAACTTGAGAAATCCAATTATACCTCATGTCTACAATCTCTAATGAGTTTAGTCTTAGATAGCATAATTTAGGGTACCTATTATTACCCATGGATAGTAACTTTTGCAACCACGATAGAGTTAAATTAAATATTTTGTAAATAATTTTGACACAACCGGTTTCTAATCTTATTATGTAATCTGGTGTATTCATTGGTAGTGAAAGAAGTTTTTAAAAATTGTACTTGTACTCTTTCTAAATCATAACCATAACGAAGACCCCAGACCGGTGATGCAAACAATAATGAATTTATAATTATGGATTCAAACAGTTGCATTCTTGATTCCCAAGAGTTTGTTTTGGATTTTGCCAGTAAATTCGTAACACTACCAATCGCCATTTTTGCTTTGTTAGTAGTAACTTCAGTCATTCCATGATATATACCCGTAGAAGAAAATAACATCCCTAAATATGTATATTTGTTGACGACTTCGACGTTTATGTTGTTGAAGAAAAATATATTTTGGAATTCCTTATAATTACCACCTTTTCTGAAGCAGATAATTTTGGTTTTGTTTACATTAATTTTTAAGTTGTTTATAATGGCATACGTTTCGAGTAGTTTCAGAATCTTTTGGAGCTTAATTTCTGAATCTGCAAATAACACCAAATCATCAGCATATAAAAGCATTAGAATGTCGACAACATTGTCCAAATTTATTCCAACTATACCGTTGTCACGAAAGAATTGTTCAATGTCTGAGAGAAAAATGTTAAATAATAATGGACTCAATGACTCGCCTTGCAGTACTCCTTCAGTAATATTAATTTTATCGGATAGTTCTCCGTTTACCTTAACCTGCATAATCGCTCTGTCGTAAATTTTTTAAAAATTCTAATGAGTTTTGCGCTAATTCCAAACAGAAAAAGTTTTTGCCATAGCGAGTTATGATTAATAGAATCAAAAGCGCGTTTAAAATCAACAAAAAGAGCAAATATTTTCTCTGTTTCAGTCTTAAATGTAATTGAACTAGTGAGTTTAAAGTGAATATATTATCCATGCAACTTCTCTTTTTTCTAAACCCGCTTTGTGATTCCGGTATAATGGCAGTATTATCACACCAATGTTCGAGGCGATCCTTAATAATCGTAGTAAATATTTTAGAGATACAGTTTGTTAAAGCAATGCCTCGATAATTTGACGGATCCACCTTGGACCCTTTTTTATGCAGCATTGTGGTGATGACTTTAGACCAACCTGTAGGAACATTTTTCTTATCTAGGATTTTGTTGAACAAACTGCACAAATATAAGCGCCAGTTGTTGGGTAAATATTTGAAAAATCCGTACGATAAACCATCACACCCTGCCGACTTGTTAATTTTAAGATTATTTAAAACCTTATTAAGTTCATGAAGTTGTATAGTCGAAGTAAGCAAAGAATCACCCGCATAAAAAAATACTATTATTACTCTCTCTGGGGAGTAAATGTTTGAATAAAATATTTCCCACTCACGAAGCGAAATAACATTGTTACTGTGATAAGAACCACGAAATTGATTAATTGTTTTCCAAAACACTGATTGATTTTTGCAATTACTTAACTTTAGAATAGTTTCCCTTTCATATGCCTTTTTTAAACCTAAAATTTTCTTGAATTGCTTCTTGGCATTAAGATAATCCATTTTGAATTCAGGATTAAAATTATTTTGTTTAAATAACTTTAAAGACAACTTTAAATGTTTTTTGCTGTAACGCATTCAGAATCAAACCACGGATTCCTAAATTGTCTTGTTCTTTTTCCTTCGTATTTCCTACTTAACTTTAGTTTATTTGCTGCTTTGTAAATTGAGTTGACAAGATTATAATAACTATCCTCAACATTTTCACAAGGGACTACTTTATTTGAGTATGCCATAAATTCAGTATACTCGAGTGTCAACATTTCATTCCATTGTAAAGTATTAGTGGTCATAAGTGGCTTGATTTTATGTTGTGTTTTGTCGGGAATGACTGAAGCGTTAATTAACAATGCAACTGGAAAATGATCAGAGTAAGGAATATGATTCATCACTTGTAAATCCTCTATAAACTGTAAACTTGAGTGATTACAAAAAACAAGGTCACCTAAGCTACTTCCCTGGGTACTCATAAATGTAAATTGAGCAGGGTTGTCCCCATGACTTCTACCATTTACATTAACAAACGCATTGCTCGACATAAAATCCAGTAAAACTCTACCTCTACTATTTACAACGTCATCAAGACTACTTCTAACATTATGTAAATTAGTGTTCATAAACAGATTGCTATCAACATTTTCCAAATTCCCTACTCTGCAATTTACATCTCCTGCAATTATAATTGCAGTACTTGGGTATTTTTCAAGTATATTCGTAAGAGTAGCTTGAAATATTTCCAAAATGTGTTCTAAATGAACTGTAGGAGATGGTGTAAGATAAACAAAACAAAACAAAAATGGTAGTACTGGTTTCTAAAACAAAAATTATCCACCAATGACAACTGTGAATCAGTTTAAATTTATAAATGTCTTTAATAAATATCAGTAGACCCCTTTAGCACGACCTAAAAGAATTTTCTTTTACAGCTGGTGCACAAAGAACATTGAAACCTTTTAATAATAAGGTGAACTTGCATGAAATTGCGCACACCAGGATTCAGACACACACAAAACATCAAATGTCTCACCATCATCAGCAAGATGTATAAGATTCTCAATCCGTTCAAAAAAATTATTTTTAAAGATGTATTAATATGTTTAGTCTTATTTCCAAATTTACTTTTAATGTTTTAATTTATTTTTAACTGATTATTATTGACTTTTGTTATTGAAGTTGTTTTAAAATGTACTTCTGTTTTAGGTGCTACTAGTTTTTTGTCTGTCTTCTAAGAGCTTCATTTTCTTCTAGCATTCTCGTTTTCACGTTCCACTTCCAAATTTTTTCATCAATCATTACAGTTTGATACCATACCTTAACCGATTTTCCTTGTTCTCTTTCTCTTTTTGCGAAATCTCTGATGTACTTCTGAACTTTTGCTCGTTTATAGTCAGATCTCTATTAATGTAAATTTTGTTACGTCGCAAAAATCTGTTTTATTTTTCATTATTTAAAAATTTCCAATTTTTATTGGGATTATGTACTTAGCTGAGGCATTAGATGTTTAGAAATCACTGTTCCCTAACAAACCTTTACCAAACAAGTCTTGTTTACAACGTAGTTGGGATACCCTATGTGTCAAGACTGTATATAATTCTTTGTTGACGTTTGACAAAACTATTTTACTTGCCAGTGCCCAACCATCATCTGGTGTTTGGTTAAAAGCGTTTCCGTCTTCTCAATTAGAAACATTGTTAGATACACAAACTCTTCAAATTGTCACATCCTTAAGAATTGGAACTAATATTTGCCAACCACACATATTATTGTGATTCTAAAGTTGATACTCTTGGTCATCATGGTCTATCATGTTATATAAGTTTCGGTAGATTTTCTCGACACAAGAACATTAATGATATTTTAAAGCGAGCTTTGTTTTCAGCTGAAATTCTTTGTATTTGGAACCATTTGCTTCATTCTACGAACCATTCCCAAGAGAAATACTTTGGAGAAAATTTTGATTTATTTTAATTTTAATGCTATTCAAACTTTTATTATCTTGTGTTTATTAAATTTGTATTAATTTGTAATGTTAAATATATTGAAAATACTTTTTAAATAAAGAATTATAAATATGTATATTTTATAATAATTATTGAGGTATAGCAAAATATCAATAACCATATAATTTTATTTGGTACTTCTATTTATTTAATTATGAAATTAGTGTAATAAATATATTAAATTTGGAACATCTGTAAACTGGTTATGGTTATTCTAGTAAAGATTAATGTATACAAATACACCTTCATAGGCTTTGCCTTGAGGGTTATTTCTCATGACACATGAGTTTAGTAATAACATGTTTATTTATTATTCCTTTTAAAGAAATTTTTATTTTGTTTTGTAAAGTGTATGTGTTTTAAGAAATATATTCTACCTATCTATGTATTCATTTATAAAATAAATTTTTGAGCAACAAACCTAATTTTTATTTCTATGGCAATTCAATTCAACTAATTCAAAATAAATTTTATTGAATATTTGATGTTGGAAGTATATTTTGACAACCGCCCGAAAATTTCTTTAATAAATCATAATTCCTACTAATTAAAAACATTTTCGAAACATCAAACAACATAAATTAGAAGTACACTTAGGTGTGGTATAAAGCATTATGATACTTTTTACGACTTTCTTAAATTTATGTCTATAACGTATAACCGTTAATTCTTGAAATAAAGGTGTTAACTGCTAAGAGTTAAAGATAAACGAGGCATGGGTGAATTGCTTGAAAAATTGTGTGATTAAAGCGAAGGTCTAATAACTGATTGCTCCTTGTTAACCTAATTTGATTTAAGTTTAAGTAAAATGAACAAAAATTGACGATCATTCCTCATAAATATTTGATAATGGCAACTAAGTATTGTTACATTAATGAATTATTTGAAAATATTTCAATGAAATTTTTGTTGGTTGGTGAATTTATTTTAGAGCTTAGAATAGAATACAACTCTACAACCGTTTTTTTTTTAATTTATTAGTTATACATCTTTAGCTATTGATTTATAAGCTCAGTACTGAGGATTAGCTTTCAGACGTATTTTACTCAAAGTTCAAGTAACACATTTACGATTATGTACATCTTTTACTATTTATCCAATGGATGCGCTCTAATTTATCCAAGCCTGACAGCATCGCAATTTGCGCGTTTAGTTTACAGTTCACTTGGGGTTACTTAATAAATAAATTTTTCTTCACGATAAACATATTTTATACAATCTTTTATCAAACATTTTTGTCGTTTTTAAGCATGTACACCTTTTACTGATATTCATTTACTCTTTGTTTTACAAACTTTGACATAATATTTCTGTATAGAACTATATAATAATGTATGTACTACAATGTAAAATGTACTGTGTTTGCAGCTAGTGCCCATAAAACTACGTAGTCTTGTAAACTATAAAAGCTATAAAATTTTATAAGGGAATAGATTCTTAAAAGGATTTTGTTCGAGTGCTGTATTAAACTCACAATCAGACTTTTATTAGATAATTTTTACTTGGGTTCATAACTACTACAACAAATCCTTCAATTCCAGTATGTAATATTGCTGAAGTTTAGTTAAATATTTTTGTTTGTAACTGTAGGTTTTGCGACATCTATTGTCGACTCGTGTTAGCGATCACGTACGCAATGGTTCGCATTAACAGCTTTGTCGACAAAGGTATGTAAAGCAGTAACATAAGTTGATCGTTCATAATTAGCCAACATAGCGTTAGCAAAAAACTCTCGAATCGCTTGTTGTAAATCTGAAAGAGGTTGTAACAATACTAAACCTACAGTTTGAATATGATATACCCTCCAGTAGGGAATATAGTTGACAGCACGTATTGGTACAATAGTGAACTTACACTCAAGTTCTCTCACTCCTGAAGAGTCCGAAAAGAACGTTTGTTTGCTTTTGTACAACCTCTTGCGATTCGAGATTTTTTTGCTAACGCTTATGTTGGCTATAATTATCGAAGGATCGACTTATATAACTGCTTTTTTTACATACCTGTCGACAAAGTTGCTTAATGCAAACCATTGCGTAAGTGATCGCTAACACAAGTCGACACTAGATGTCGCTAAACCTACAGTTTGAATATGATGTTCCCTCCAGTAAGGGATATAGTTGACAGCACGCATTTGTACAATAGTGAACTTACACTCAAGTTCTCTCACTCCTGAAGACCCCTAAAAGGACGAAACAGCTGTTGAGTGATTCTCAGTGTTTGCTTGCTATTGTACAACCTGTTGCGAATTTACAGCAAGCGATTCAAGATTTTGTTTTGCTAATGTTTTGTTTGTTAGTTTTATTAACAAATATAATCATTACAATAACATTCAATAAGCTAATGGTTTTGTAATAATTAAATAAAACGTAAAGAGGAAGATAATCACCCTATTCCATATTGACCATTTTTTTTAAGTTTTATAGTTTCTGGTTGTTCAGTTAGAGGGCGAACTGTTGCATTAGAATGTCTTTTCAATGTGTTGTGATGCTTCTTGCGTCTTTTTGTAATCACTTCTGTCACAAAGGTATATGAAGCAGTATGAAATGTGAGGATCTATATCATAACGTTGCTCGTTCACAACGCCGCCTGGTCACATTGCCCACAATTACTTGATCACAACGCCGCTTGTAGTCATATTGCCCACATTTCATCGACAATCATAACGCCGCATATGATCATATTGCCTACATTTATTTGTGATCATAAAGCCGCCTGTGTTGATATCGCCGGATGTATTTAGAGAAGTTTGGCAACTTTGATCTTTACCTACAAGTTGGTTTGTTCATAACGCCGCCTGATCACAACGCTCACATTGTATGTTCATAACGCCGCTTGTAATGTAATTGCTCAATTTCTAGTTATGTCTAAACTTTTTGAAGATGAAAAATTTAATAACTGTAAACTACCAACCAACACCATTTACCCCCGATCACATGAAAACATGTAATTTTTTTTTAAAAAGGAGAATTATAATGACTGTAACCTACCAACCAACACCATTTACTCCTGCTCACATAAAAACATGTAAATTTTTTAAAGAGGAAAAATTACATTAGCGTTGTAATGATTATTGAAAACGATGTCACCAGGCGGAGTTATCACAAGTTATGAGTGAAGAGCAAGGTTGCCAAACTGATCTTAATGCAGGCGGCAATATGAACAAAAGCGTCTTTATAATTATCGATGAAATGTAGGCGATATGATACAGGCGGCGTTGTGATCAACTAATTGTAGACGATGTGACCAGGCGGCGTATTAATCGGCCCCTAATGTGAGGTTCGATATGAACCATGGAGCATTAGTTAATATTCTGAGTAATTTAGACTAAAATCGCTGTATTAAACAGCTGACTTCCAAGTATTTCCTTACAATTTGCACCCATAAGTCCAAATAGGACAAATTATACACATATACAAGAGTATTTTACTTTTTTAGAGAGAGAACTGAGCTCTCTCTTCCCAAGTCAATCGCCTGTCCAAGTGTAAACCCAGATACTTGACTTCATTTGTTTGAGGTGTAATTATGTGATTAAGCGTAACTGAAGGGCATGTTGCTCATCTGGTAGTAAAAGTAAAATGAACTGATTTTACTTTATTAACCCAAACTCGCCATTTGGTTAGCCAAACTTCCATCATATTTAGGTGTTCTTGGAAAAAATAACCGGATTTTCATTACAGGTATCATTAGTGAATGTTCCTAAATCGTTTGTGGTGTTGTTGGTAGGTCATAAGTAAACAATAAGTACAGCATATGCCCAAGTTCGCTGTCCTGTGGGACACCAGCATTTATTTCTTTAAGTTGCGAGGTTTAGTTGCCTATTTTAGTTTGTAAGGAGCGATTAGACAAGTAGAAGCGCAGCAACAGATAATATTGTGTGTAAAAAAGTACTTCTATTTGGAAGAGTAATTCCACATGCCAGACTTCATCAAATGCGATTTGCACATCAAGGAACACTGCACTGCAATAGTGTTTTGTTTCAAGTGATTTGCGTATTACATTTGTTAGGCGATGCCATTGCTGTATAGTTAAATATTACAAACTGAAAACGTAAGTGTAATACACAGCCTTTAAATAGCACATTTTTTTTCAAAATCAGTTTTGACCATTCTTTTGAGTTTCTTAGTGGCTACAATTTAAAAATATTATCAATTATACAAACTCTGCTACTTTCATGGACCACATGTCAATTTTTGACAGTTTAAATGGAAACATATATTTTAATTTTCAAAACGGTCGAAAATGTTTAAGTATAATTTTATTTGCAAATTTAGATAGTGCATATAACAAAATAATATTTTTCCAAAAAAGGAGGTTTACGTTTTTCTTAATTTAAGTAGTTAACTTACAATATTCTACGCCACTGATTGGATCAAACTTTCTGAAACTTAATTGTATCTACTGAGATGTAAATTTTTTTTGAAAAGAATGGCTCGTCTTTGACCTGAGTTAAAAAATTACACCTAACTTTAAGGACTTATATCTCCGTAATTTACGACATATCGAAGCTAACTTACAATTTAGAGTTTTCTATTTAAAACGGTAACTAAACGAGAAACGTGGCTTTTACCATAATGCCTTAGGAGGTACACAAAATATTTTTGAATAACTACGTTTAAAATTCGTAGGTAAAACTTTAAACACCAATAACTCAATTAGAATTACGTAAAACCAAGGTAAGTGACCTAACCATTGTTTTTTTCTTACGGGTCCGTAGAATTATGGGAAAAAAATTTTTAAAAAGTCAATACAGTCTCGAGAAAATTCGAAAATGGCTAATAATTTTAACGTATTAAAATACCTAAATATCTCCGGAACCGTTTCACGTAAAAACATGTTTCAAAAATCAAAAAGACTTTTTTCGAATTTTTTAAAATTTCGAATGACATTATCGTAAATTGTTAAATTACTTTAGTTAAAGGCCATTCGTTTTCGTATCCGATTCCCTTAACATCGAAATAGCTCAAAAACTATTAAATTTAGAGTTAGTGAATGGTACTGACAGTTGTTCTAAAATTTAGAGTAGAATTCGAATTTTGCATAAAAACATGACACGCTATTTAAAACAAGAAAGTTCGGATTGATATACCGCGAGTTTCACAGAAAAGTTGACATAGGCGTTCTTTATGTTAAATTCAAAATTAGTACATATTTTTTTTTCTGGCACAATTTGAGCACAATATAGCAACATATTTTATTAGATAGATAGACAAGAACAAATATGTGTAGTAATGTAAGTGTTTAACGAAGAAACCAATAATGTAAGTGAAATAATCCGGGTTTGATTCTGGTTGTCGTAATGTCTTTTTATTAACATTATGATCGATGTTATTAGTAACACAATTTTTATTAAATGATTTTAATCTTTTTCAAAATATTAAAGGTTACGATACAAAATTGTATTATAATGATAATAAAGTTCATAAAAAATACTGCAATCGGAATCAATCCTAGTTAGAAAGTCTAAATTAACCTTTAGATCACGAAGACCTCTTAATAAATTAAAACCAACTCAGTTAAAACAAAACTCACAAAAAGAACTTATTTAACGGATTTTTGGTAAAAAATAAAAATAATTGAAATAGAGCATCTTTAAAACGTAAATTTTAGTTTCAATTTATTTGTAGTTTCACTATAACATTTCGTAGGCAATTCTCCGTGAAGCACCCTGTATACGTTCGATTTGTAAGTAGGGTATGTATTAATTAACTTGTAAATAAAAGTCGCGAAACTATCGTAAAAACACATTTGCAGTTCTACATACAAAAATGCAAATAAAAATTATTTATATTTCAATTTAAAATTGATAAAATGACAGTGCTACAACGGAAACAATTTAATTTTTTTACGGAAAACATAAATTATTTACATGTTTTTTAAAATTATTACCGTTGTTCGCCCATCGATATTATTAATAGTATACACTAAGAAAAATGCCAACAGTTAATTGTGACGACATGTTGCGTTTAAAATGCATAGCGCTATCTGAGCGACAGTTTAATGGCTTGAACACACGTGTGTGTCGATAAAGCCGTTAAACTTGCAGAAGCATAACACGCAACGAAAGAACACCTGATGCCGCATTTCGCTCTTATTATGAGGCTCATCAGAGTTGTATACTTAAGTGCGGTATACAACTGTACAAGACGGCGGTTAGTCTTTTAAACTCTCGTGGAGCAATGAACATGGGTAAAATGTATGTGTTTTACAACATTTCGTGTAAAACATTGACACGTATGAATAGTATAAACTAAGAAAAATGCCGAACAGTTAATTGTAACGACATGTTTGCGTTTAAAATGCATAGCGCTATCTAAGCGACAGCTTTAATGCCCAGAAACACGCGTGTCGATAAAGCCAAGTAAAACTTGTACAGAAGCATAACACGAAACGAAAGAACACCTGATGCCGCATTTCGCTCTTATTATGAGCTCATCAGCAGGTTGTATACTTAAGTGCGGTATACACCTGTACAAGACGGCGGTTGGTCTTTTAAACTCTCGTGGAGCAATGAACATAAGCAAATGTGTGTCGTACGACATCTCGTGTAAAACATTGACACGTATGAATAGTATAAACTAAGAAAATGTTTTTATAATATAAGAGCGAAATGCTGCATCAGGTGTTCTTTCGTTGCGTGTTATGCTTCTGTACAAGTTTTACCCGGCTTTATCGACACGTGTGTTTCAAGCATTAAAACTGTCGCTTAGATAGCGATATGCACTTTAAACGCACACATGTCGTTACAATTAACTGCTTGGCATTTTCTTAGTTTATACTATTCATGCGATCAATGTGTTTACACGAGATGTCGTAAGACACACATTTGCTTATTATTAATAGTATTCTAAATGACATTTTAGTGTTGAATACCTAGGTAAACTGTTTTGTAGACTTTGGCTTTAACGTAGTCCTTTAAGAAAAAGTTCTAAGAACTAAGATTCGGCGATCTTGCGAGCCATTGATTGTGGGGTCATGGCTGCAGGAATAAGACCGTGTGTGACAAGACATTGCCAAATTATTATTTATAACTTAGCTAGGAATATGTGCTGATGCATCATCTTGTCAGAAAATAGTATTTCTAAAATCTGCTAGTGACAGTTTTCTTAATATGTTATAAATATTTGTCCTTCGTTAGAAAGCTTTGCTAAGAAACCTCGTGAAATACAATGCACTGTGTTTGGAGTATTTATTTAAGAAATTGACTTAATCTGTCTATACGGGATGTATTATAATGAATTAGAAATATTGTAACTATAGAAAAACTGAGCTCAAAGTATTAAGATTTCCCCAAATTACTTAGATAAAAATGTGGTTGCTTACTGAATTACAGGGTGTTTTATTCGAAAATTTAAAAACTATTTGTACTCAGTACTTTAAAACTACTTGACGTATCTTTATCATACTTGGCCGTGAAAAGTGTACGTACTGAACACCTTACTTAAAAAGGTTTCTGACTATTGTCAGACGTGTACGAAGGACAGACAACAATTTTTGACCTTCCCAAAATCTATACCACTGGTGGAATTATCAGTTTAGCTTTTAGTTTTTGATTCTCAATACCTTATTTTAAAGTCGTTACTTTTTTCAGATATTTAAAGTCAAAGTTATTTTGATTCAGACCTCGTAATACTGTTATTTCATTTCTCGACAGGTTTTTGCCTTTTGAGGACAATAACCGTCTCGATCATATCGCTTCTGCATCTTTGTATGGTTATTGTTTTATTGAAGCTTGTATGCTGCAAATAATATCTTCTATTGGAGTGTGCTAGGGAAACTGTAAAATTGCTTATTCTTGGTCAGCATCACAGAAGAAGTCGACAACTCGCTTAGCCGAAACGTTAAGAAGAAATTTCAATTGCCGACTGTCTTTAGACCCAAATTTAGGCAACACCTGTCATCGGTATTGTAACAGACTACAAGATGTAGTACATTGTTTATAAATATCATAACATACAATAGTATTAAATAAATGCATATGTCACCAAGGGCCTTCATTTCATGCAGTAACGGCTAAAAGGGTCTTTGAGTGTAGTCAAGTTTCTCGGTCAGGGCAATTAGATTATTTTTGAACCTGTTGCGGTTGGCTAGAAACGTATTTAAGTTAGTTCTTCGGGTAATCTAAACAACGCGGCGGCTCACAAAGAAATTGTGACAAACAATCAATAATACTTAATACATTTTACAATAAACATGTATTAGTAAGACCAACTTCTTAACCGATAAAAGTGGAAAAAAGACAAAAACTGAAATGAAACACATCTCTCACAAACTGAAACTGATCACACACCACACACACACATTTACAATAAATTTAGAGATTAGACTGAAAAATCCACTTTAGATGTAACTTAAAATTGTTAAAAGTGGCCTCAAAATTTGTTATTGATTTACGACAGACCATTCCAAAGTCTAGTAGACTTTACTTTAAATGAATGTGTAAAATGACTAAGTGAACAATGGAGTGTGAAAAGGAATTTTAAGTAAGATGGAAGAGGTTGAAAATATATTGAAGCGAAAATATAACGTATGGAACTCTTACTTTTACATGGTTGTAGGCTGTAGATGTTTTTAATTCCCACGTTTTGTAATTTTCCAACTACGGGCTTGATCATCTGTTACATTGGCATAATCTAGAATTGGGAAAAACCAGCGATTTATAGAAGAATTCTTTGGGTCTACAATTCTTTGACATTGTCTGAGTGGATGTAAGGTGGATAATACTCTTTTAGTGGGACTAGTTATGAAACTATGCATTATACATAACACCTAGATTCTTAGCTACATGTACAGGGTGTCCTGTTTTCGACACTTTGCAGGGTATCTCCGTTATTATTGCAGTTCGAGTTTTGAGGTTTTCGCAAACCTGTGTCACTTTTGTAAAACAAACGATGGCGCAGACAGATTTATCATCGCTCTCTTCGTTTTTGAAATACAGAGTGAAGTTGAAAAGTGTGCATTTTCAGACACCCTCTGTAACTCACGTATCTGATAAGTTATCGACTAGGTAATAACAGAATCTTACACATTTTTTATGCAGAATCCAGTGACGTGCTTAGTGTTTTTCTAGGTGTTCCCATTTTTGAGAAAGTTACCAAAGTAAGGATTTTTTAAATGGGACACCCTGTATGTCAATTTGTATTTACATTCCACTTATTAAGAGCTTTCCAGAAATGTATAATAGTCGGCACTTTGTTCCCAATCGAAGGTTAGAATCTCCTTTTTTTAAATAAGCCTAGAAACTAAAGCCAAACAGATTAATTTTTATTAAACTTATAGTAATAACCAATAACGCGTATATATATTTATAGGGTGTTGTTCAAAATAGTTGCCATTTTCCCTAATGTAAAAAGCACTTTTGCGAAATCTTGTTTAAGGCATTTACAATTATTATGGAGTGACCTATATATATATATATATATGTATATATATATATATATATATATATATATATATATATATATGCGTTACTGGTTATTGGTTTTTACTATTAGTTTAATAAAATAAATCTGTTTGCCTTTTAGTTTCTAGGCTATTTTAAAAAAAAAGGAGATTCTAACCTTCTGGATTGGAAAAGTGCCGACTATTTACCCATTTCTGAAAGCTTTAATGAGTGGAATGTAAAGTAGTCGTAAAATTTCAGAAAAAATCTTCTTCTGCGTCTAGTCAAAATTTTAATGATATAAATGAAAAAGTGGGAACTATCAGAAGGTGGTTTTAGAGCGTTTTTATGAAATGGGGTTATTTTTAATTGCGAGTTAGTTAAAATTGCTTTTTACATACAATCAGTGATTATGGATTCACTTTGTGAATTTGATTGACATGATAATCTACAGTTTTATGGAGAAAAGTCAGGGCGGTCATGCGTTGTGTCGTGTTTAAAGACAGATTAATGAATATTGACAATTAATTTTGGGGTTTATTTTTTTATAAGCTGACTCATTTTAGTTAAGTTCTTCAATTAGTTTCCAACGAATTTATTTCTGTTTTTGGTCCCAATTTTCGTTAATATAATTTTGCTTTCAATGTGGATTACAATTTGTGGTTTACTTTTAAAAAATATAGTGGCGTTTACTAATGTTTTTATGTATTTGGAAATCATGTAACTTTTACTGGCATAAAGTGGAGGTTGGTGCAAACGAACATAAGGGTTTCAACAAACTCTATACTTACCAACCATGTATATAAAAATTGAGTATTATGCATATTGACTTTAGAAGATGAGCAAATTTCAAATATTGCATTAGTTCCTAACTATTTTAGATCAAAATTCATTAAAAATTTTGTTTTGAAACTGTTCACATGCATTCCAAAAATTGCACAAAAATGAAATTATGCAAATTTAAGCGTGAAAACGTAAATTAAGTAAAATAAATAAAATATATTATAGTATAAACACCATTAAGAATATTTAAAAGAAAACAAAAATAATAATTATTCTTAGGTTCAAATTTAGATTTCACTTTTCAAATTTGGTACTTTTATCTAGAGGAAACATTTTTAATTAATATAAATAAACCACACAAGCTTTATTCTTAGAGAATGGTATTAAATTAATTACAGCGTGAAGCTCTTTTTTACTAAAAATTGTCCGAAAAATATAATTTATAACAATTTTTTGTAGCGAACGAGTTGTCTAAACCATAAGATTTCTTGCGTAATTAAATTTTGTTATATCAAATGAACAGCATTTATTAAATGTGGTTAGATTCAATATCTAAAAACTGATGTATCCATACCTCCGGAATTTGTATGTACTACGATTATGTTTATCTCTTCGTTAATATCAGTTTAATTACTACAATAATTAATCGATTTCCATTTCCAACACCTTTGCACAAAATTATGGGTATCATTTACTCGATAGCTACTGTCAGAAGTTCTAAGTATAATTATTTCTAAAGTAAAGTTGAGTCTTTTTTTATAAAACTTAAGTTAGTGGTAAAAAAACTAGTTTTACGGATTATTAAAGTACCAATACTAATGACGGCATTTTAATGAAATTCATTAAATTGAATGACGCCAACAGATTTGATCATATCGGCATCAAATTAATGTTACATTCATTTTGGATATAAAAATTGATAAAATAACTTACGTACGGCACTAAACACAAAATGTGTTTGAGAACTAGGAAAATAAAACTGAAACATTTTATAAAAAACTAAAGGAATTTTATTGTTGCTACAATATTAATTATTGTAGTTTCAATATAAATATTATTACGTAAGTCCAAGAGCATAATCTTTTAAGAAAATTAATTATACATTTATTATTATTATTATTATACAAGAGAAAGAACCGAGGCCAAAAGCCTATATAGCTATAAAATACAATATATTAACGCCCTGATCAAATACAAATGCAAACAACAACAATACAAGAAGAAAATAATATAACACAGTAAAAATGTAGTGTTAATTTAACACTAAATTATAGTTCCAGACAGGTCCACTCTATTTGTGGTAATAGTTACAATTGTGTAGTAGCAGATTTTCTCAAAATGTTTGTAGTTAGAATATATTACAAGTATAGTTATAGTTGTTTTTGATTTGTAGTAATGCTACTAAAACCTAATAGTACTTTTAATATTAGATTTTCATGAGGCAAACAGAATTTCTGTAGTTGTTGTATACATGTTTTTGCTAATGTGACAATTTATACGTTTCAATTGAGCTGCACTTTGTAGTTAATTTTGCAATAGTTTATTGTTAATTTCAATATTTTATGTTGTTGAATAATAAACTTTTTTGGTGAAACTTAACAATATTTTGTTGTTAATTAAGCTACACTTTGTAGTTAAATTTGCAATATTTAGAAGTCAATTTTATTTTTTATGTTGTAAAATAATATACGAGGATATATTGAAAAATTCTTAGCCTACTATAGAACCAAACAAAATTTCAATGTCAAAATATTTTATTACTCAACATATTCTCCTCTTAATTGGATACATTTATTACAGCAAACCTGCAACGTCTCTAGACCTTTCAAAAAAAATGTTTCTTCTTGCTCTGCAAACCAGACCTCCACAGCTTCTATTACCTCCTTGTTGGAAGAAAATGTACGACCTTTTAAATTTTTTTCAGTTGAGGAAAGAGGTGATAGTCGGACGGAGCCAAATCGGGTGAATAAGGGGTGTTCTAGTAATTCAAACCCTAAATCACGAATTTTTTCATGGCAACATGAGATTTGTGTGCAGGGGCGTTGTCCTGCAAAAACAAAACACCTTTGGATAGCTTTCCGCGTCTTTTCTCTTTAATATTTTCCCGTAGAGTGGTCAGTAATGTCGAATAGTAATCTCCAGTTATTGTTCTACCCTTATCCAAAAATCAATCATGATTACTCCATGGCAATCCCAAAAACTGAAGCAAGAACTTTTCCAGCAGATTTTGGACACGAAACTTCTTAGGTCTTGGAGAACCAGAGTGTCGCCATTCCATCGATTGTTGCTTTGTTTCTGGATCGTAGAAATGTACCCAATACATAGTAACAATTCGGTTTAAGAAGTCTACATCGTTTTCAAATCGAGCACAGATCGAACGCGATGCTTCTACCCTTGCACGCTTTTGGTCAACATTCAAACATTTGGGGATCCATTTTGCAGCAATTTTTCTCATGTCCAAATTGACGTGAACCATATGATGAACGCGTTCGTATGAAATATTCAGTGCTTCAGATATCCGTTTTAGCCCAATTCGACGGTCTGATAAAATCATGTCATGAACTGCATCGATATTTTCGGGGACTGACACAGAAACTGGCCTTCCCGATCGGTCATCATCTTCAATGGAAAATTTACCTCTTTTGAAGCTTGCATTCCAATTTTGACGGTCGCATACGAAGGACATTGATCACCAAGGGTATTAAGCATATCTTCGTAAATCTGCTTACCTCTTAACCCTTTTAAATACAGGTACTTGATGATGGCTTGATACTCCAATTTTTCGATTTTCACAATTTCGGTGGACATCTTTTTCATTTAATTTATTGCGTGACTCTGGTTTACTTTTTGACGTCAAACTTTACACTGACACTTCTAATAAGTTATTGTTCGTTGCTATGGTAACGCAATATTTTGTTTATGCAAGGAACTGGTCTAGGCTAACTAGATATCAATACATCCTCGTACTTCTTTGGGAAACTTAACTACATTTTGTGGTTAATTTGGATTTAGTCTATATTCACAAATTATCTACATTCTGTAGTTGCATCTAACAATATTTCTTGTTGATTATAAATTGAAAACAAATTTTAATTTTATGTTATTACCTAATGCTAAATTATAACCACCAATAGAGAATTGACAAACGTACTGTAACATTAATGCACAATTTACAATTAAAAATAATAAAAGCTTGTCTACCAGAATTTTACATAGGATACGTTTTTTTGGAGACTTTTTAATATATGCTTACTTTATAGAATAGGACCGGATAAAAACAATATGATTAATAATTCACTTGATTCAGTACATATTAATTAATACATTGAACAAAAAAACAAATTTAAACATTACAAAAAGTATAAACATAAGTATAATTCTAAAGAACGAGAAAATCAAATGTTTAGCATTCAAGTAACAAACTCATATTTCTGGAACAATTAAAGTCAAATACTTGCATTATCAAATGGCTAGTCAACGTCGTAGCATGCAAGGTGCTGCAATTTTTTAAATCAATAACAGTTACATATGTCTCATCGTTATGATAGGTTTACCCAAAATTTTAAAGACAGTCGACTGCTGTTGCACTGCTTACCCGTTTTGTTTTCTTAGACGATGTTGGCGGAAGAAGATGAATCAGAATAATGACTGCTCTAGTAGTTACATTCCACTCTGCAAAAGACAGTGTTTATAATATTGAAACATTAGAATATTTATATATAATACCATCGTTATCCTCCACTTCCAATGACTCTTTCAGTAAATTCGGATCTATGTTTTGTGCCGTTGTATTGTACATTTGACGTATCGCAGGTATGTACTTAAAAAATCATTTACAAAATAATCTTTAGCATTTGGAAACATCAACTTGAATTCGAAAGAAATCTAGAACACAACTGTTGGGTATAAAAGAAGTTTTTTCAAATCACTCACCAAGCCTTCAATATCCAAGAATCGGGAAATATTTTGATGATGTTGTCTCTATTTTGATTCCGATACTCAAACGTTTCTTGAGTTTTATCAAAATTTCTTGTTTTGCTCAACTGTTGAGAATTTCAAAAAGGCTATCGACTCCTCTATTTTGTGTATGTCAGTTACAGGCAAGCAGTTCTCTTTATTTTCAATTACCGTACGTTCTGAAGTGGTATCCCGAAAATACTCCTCAGTCTATTAGTAATCCAACCTTTTTTTGTGAAAGGATCAAAAAAGGCCTCCTAGTAACAACAAGTTCATTTATTTATAAGAAAAACACAAATATGTTAATCTGTACAGAAGAAAAGTTACTTACAAACCCATACTTTGATGTAGGGTCCTTTAATTTTGGGAATAATGTAACAGCGATTTTTGCATAATCTATTTTTGTCTGGGTACATAGAAGCACATTCGGTGGCATAAATTTCAGCATATGCTCCACAAGTATGTTAACTAACTTTTTACGATTCTTATCATCTAATGTTTTATTTTCTTTATAATAGAATATAATTTCTTTGCCTCCAGGATGGACAAGAATGACCTTTTTCAGCTCCTAAGTAAGTAAATAAAGTTATAAAAAAGAATACCCATCTGATCATACACTAACCTCACTATTGTAGGGGTAAGAGGCAGTCTTTGCTCTTTTAGAGGAATTCTTCAGTATCAGTGGTATTCCTTCTGAATCTTTGTCAAAACTGCAACTCGTCGAATGTAATGATTGAGATGATTCAAAATCAAGTACTTCGGGTAATGAAGATCTTTGGTCGTGTTCCAATTGTCTTTTTGGAAGTCGAAGGCAATTCTGTAATCGAACAAATTGAGTTTCAATACGAGCGGCACTTTAACTTAGGTGAAGAATGTATTTGTGAGAATTGAAAATCAGTTCTCTTAGAAATAAATTTAATTCTGAACACATACCCTGAAATATCGCTTCGTTCTCTAAAGATGAATACAAATAGTAACTCCTACTATAGAAATGATTAGAATGTCTGATAGAAATCTGGAGGTATTATGGCTCTTTCAGGATCTTGAAACTCAAACTCTTTGCTCTGGATTGCTATAGAACAAAACGAAAGTTATATAATACGTTAATTAATCTAGTCAGCGGTCGCTTTTCAACTTAAAATAAAAATTCCGCCTTATAACAATAGCAAATGGAATACCATTTATAATAATATCAAAATTGACAACTAATTTGCCAGTCAGTCAAAATGAATAAAAGCAGTATGAACAAAAACTACATCATAAAACATTAACACCCACTACTAAACTATTTATTATCGCTAACATCCAAAAATTTATTACTAAAAGTTACTGTCGACAGTCATAAAAATATAATAGGAAATAATTAAAGTTAAAATTATTAATTTGGATGCACACCTGCACTTTTAAGATATTCATACTCCGAGGAAATTAGCTGAACCCATTCCTTTTGATTTCTGTATTCCAATCGAACATAATGACATGCGGGTATATCACTCGCTACAGTAGGTGACAAATCAGTCTAAAAATTGAAATAAAAATTTGAACCCATATTACTGTTACTAAAAATTTACTATAGTCAGCTTGACAAAATTTTATCTGTGTGTATTCAACATAAGGATATCCGACTAAATATTCAACGTTGGTATAACTGAAAACATGACGTAATTCTTTCAGCAATATTAAGATTTATTATTATTGAATGTACTCTGGCAATTATAATCTTAACGCATTTATGGTTCTCATCAAGTCGTTCACTCGCCAAAAAGTTCATAGTAAATTAAAAAGTATAAGACCCAGATAGCACAAGGATGTACATAAAACATCTCATGGACGTCCTTCGAGGATATTGCGGATGTCCTCCGGATGTCCATTAAACATCTTTTGGACATCTTATGGATGTCTATACGTAATCCGTTTTTCACAAATATGGAGGTACAGAAGATATCCAAAAGGATGTCATTAGACGTCCCAAATGGGTTATATTAGGGATGTTACTTTTAACAGCAAATTTGTTTACTGTTAATAACCGTCGGATGAAATAACTAAGTAATTGAAAAAATTGATTATAATAATAAAACAGTTCATGCATAATACATAAAATAATATTAATGTAATATGGGTACAATTTCTTCTTCAATTCGATATTGTAGCGCTCTTTAGCACGTCGCAGCCAGTTTTTAATTGCTTCTTCAATTTCTTTAGAGCTGCAATTTTGTTGCTTAATTCCGACATCTACAAGTAAATTATATATTTATTATATTAATACCCTACAACTACCAACAATCAACTGACTAATTCGCAGTTTCCCAAATATTTGTTTTTTTCAACCCTAACCAACTAAATTCAGATGCCAGTTTATTAGATAATAATTTGGACATTGTCCTCTTGGTGAAGTTATATGCATTGGCACCACCAATGCGAGATAATTCATCAACCTGTAATTTAAGTTTTTAATTTCAAATTCAGTAAGAGTGTCATATATTGTCATCAAGATATTGCTCAAATTCGTTCAAATCTTGCACGTTCTGTAGGGGAAAATTGAATTTTTGAAGATTGATGGTCCTTCGTCTACAGCTGAGTGGTAATTACGTGTTTCTTTTAAAGTGCGAATTTCCTCCATTAGTTGTGAAACCATCCCTTGCAACACACTTTGTTTCCTAATCAATTGCTTATAGTGCTCTGCAGAATAATAATCGATTAGATAAAGACACTCAAGGTGACTATTTAATATTACCATTGCATTCTGTTCTATGGATTTGACAACATGTGCAGGTTGTATTTCCATACTACAGTAGATGTACCTAAAAGTATCACAATATAATACACAACAAATTATGACAAAATTATCACAAACCTTTATACATATTATCGCCAGTGCGGGTGCACTCCGTTTCAAAACCATCATTTGAAATACTAGGTATTGATATAGTATTGAGTTTAAATATATTAGTCTGTAAAAAGAGTATTACTATCAACAAACAATAATTGTTTCGTTCTCGTCAGAACTAAGGTTTGAATAATTTATCGCTTTAGAAGCTTTAAGTCTAGCGATTGCGTAATTTGCTAGAAGAAAAAATTAATTCAGTTGATACTGGTGTTACAAAATGGTCTTACCAAGGTGCTTCTTTAAAATTTGAAATTTTGTATGGTTTCCAATTATTCTGTGGCGATTCCTGGTTTTTAATGGTTCTTTGTAGCTGTTGGCCGGTAAATGAAGGCCATAAGCAATCATCACCTACTATCCAGGAAGATGGTACCGCCTACTACACTATCATTATCATTTTCTAAGGTATCATTCTAGAGGTAGTCCGTCAATATTAATGCAACTTCAATACACTGCAAATTTAAAAATAGTTCGTATTTTGAAATAAGTTTTTCAACACAATTTTTTAAACCGAAATGGTAATATAATCCAGGTTCAACTGTTTTTAAAGAAACCTTTCTCGGCGTACTTAATAATGTCCTACAAACAGATGGTAAGTTGGGAAAACATGATTTGAGTATATTTAATAAATCGTTAACAGCTGCATGTGTAATTTTATGTTTCACTGCCCATTGGCACAATTTATTCGGAAATAATTTCACCTTTTTCAGTGTTAGGTTCAAAAATATGTTCATCATTTAGAATTGGCGAAGAAACTTCTTCTGTGTCAAGTGGGATATCTTTTGGGGATATCTGATAACAAATCCACATCAGAAGAAAGCTGATCTGGACCGTCACTAACACAATTGTCTAAATGTAATGAAGTGGTTGGTATTAAGTTTTCGAGTGACACACATAATCGGGTCAAATCTAAATAACGGTTACTTATTGTAGCCGAATCTAAGGAACTACTACTGGCTATGTCTATTGATAAATCGGACGCAATTTTCGTAGCTCTATACGTTTCTCTAGAAATTTTAGGCATGACTATAATTTAAATCACTTTAATAAATCAAATTTAGAAAATTATATGATTATGATGCAAAATCAGAAACTTTCACAAGCGCAAAGGTAAATCCGTTACATTCCCGTTATCAAGAAATGAATTGTATGGATTAAATAAAGCACTAGAATCTATAAACCCTTTAAACACATACCTTTTATAACAAACACAAGATAAACACTTTGTCAATGACTGTTCACTACACACAAATAAACGATAAACATAATTCATTGATAAGTCGGGGAAAGCAGGATAGATATTATCGTATTATATGAAACAAATTGGAATTGATCCAAATTAAGTATGTAATTATAAATACTTACCATTGTTGTGTTGTAGGTACTGCTAGTTGTGAAACACCAAACAATTCACTAATCACCATAAAGTATAAAACTCAACTGCAAGTTGTGATCTCACGCTTTAAACAAACTACGGTTCTGCTGATATTTACAATGTGTATAGTGACGAATTAACAAGTATTTTTTAGTAGAATACGTTAATGAAATTGTTGTCAATTTTAGCTGTCGAGAAAAGTAAGATTGTCGAACGTAATGATATTATTACAATTATTTTAACAATTTCGAAGGATTTGATGCTTAGTAACTACTAAAATTTTGTTAAAATATTGCAATTTTAACAACAAAATTTTTACTGTCAAGTAAGAAATTAATAAAAGAGATCGGCGCTAAATTTATTGTTAATTGCTCTGTAGGTTGTAATGATATCACCACGGATTCTACGCTCTTTGAATGTTGGAATATTTATCAAAATTAATCTTTCTTTGTGTCATTGTCCATAAGAAATTCCGAGTAGCCCATCTTTGAATGGCTTGCAGACAATTCAATCACTAACCGTATCAACACTCCACACAGGTCTAGCAAATTCTACAATTAGTCTAGTATACATATTGAATAAGTCAACAAAGTTTTTGAGGATATTTTAGTAAATGTTTTTGACAAAAAAAGCGAAATTTTAGCTTTTGCACAAATCGAGCCTATGTGGTCAGAACATGACAAATGATCATTAATAATAACACCCAAGTCTTTCAAATTATTTGATAGAAGTACCTATATTTAGGATTGTTCTTACCTAAATGTAGCACTAAACACTTGAACGTATTTAGAGTAAAAACCACAGTTTAGTCAACTTAAACACCGCCTGAAGATCTTCCGTAAGTTGCACATGATTAAGTAAGGGATTAGCGTAAAGTTTGGTATCATTAGCAAACATAGAAAGATTATTCTTAACATGTGAAGGGAAATTGTCGACATAGATTAAAATACCCCAATACAGAATCTTGAAGAACTCTACTGTGTACCTCAAGCAATGACAAATAACAGTCTCTTACGCAAACACAAAATCTTCTGTCTGTAAAAAACTCCCCAATCAGTCTAACAGATCACCTCGAACTCCATTGTAGTCAAGTTTAAAAGTAAACGATTATCGAAACACGAACAAGTACCTTAGCAAAATCTAAGTAAATTACGTTTATCGGTTCTTTAGAGTCCAAAGAAAGTGACTAATTATTAACACAATTTAACAAGTTTGTCACGACCAATTGACCGAGTACAAAACCGTGTTGGAATAGGAATTTCGCACAAAACCTTATTAAAAATACCAGCTTTTTCTCTTTCAGGTTTGACTATTATTAATGTTAGATTTATGAGTCTGTAATTATCGGGATAAAGAAGATTGCCTAACACATAAGTACTATTTTCACATTGAATAGCAAAGCTTATCCGCTGAGCTAAGAAAGATCTTGAACGATCTTCCCTTATTACTTATCTTATACGATTCCCCCCAAATCATTAATAAAAGAAATACACTGAAAACTTCAATTTCTAAAGTCTCGACCGAATTTGCCTTGATTGATTATGTCCTTATAATAAATAGATTTCAAATGGGCACCTTTTCTGCAGCAATACCAGGCTTAGTATCGGACTCAAAAACATGAGAAGGAGCAAGTGTGTCACAACATGTGGAATCCCATTCCATTGTTCCAAAGAATTAGACTAGTGCCATTTGTTATTTTACCGGCTAATCTTGATAAACCACTTGGCTGCAATCTAGACGGAATTTTTGGTGAAGATAAAGCTTGATGAATATTTTGTTTAAATCACTGTGTCGAGAATTCCTCTCCGCACTTTTTTAACATAAAAAGACCGTGAATAATATTTTTTAAACTTGTTCTACACATTTGTCGATGAGTTGCTGCTAGAGGCGGCCTTGTGCGTGTCAGTCGTCTGTATACGTTTCTGTTATAGTGATTATAAGTCACAAAGATGCCTAAATCCATAAAATCAGATGATAAGGATGAAGTTTTTGTGCAACGAGTCGTCGAAAGAATATTGAACAATGAATTAATTTTTCAAAATATCGTGGAAAAGATAACCGACATTGTTGAGAAAAATATCATGATCAGATCAAGGAGCTGGAAGACCAGGTGAGCTTACTTAAAATCAAGTTACACGAAAATTCTGATAAAAATGAACAATATTCACGGCGAAACAACTTACGCATATTTGGAATACAAGAAGACGATAATACTGGAAAGAGAACGTACATTCAAAGATCATCAACCTTTGTAAAAATTCACTAAACATAGTTATCAAAGAAGAACACATCGACTGCTGTCACAGATTACCCGGTAAACAAGGCCAACCTCGACCAATTATTGTCAAATTTGTAAGAAGGGATACGAAAAGTAAAATATTTTCTAATAAGAAACTTTTGAAGAATACAAAATTGTTATCCGGGAAGATCTTACTAAAGTGCGGCTTAAATTATTAAGTGATGTTATAAAAAGTTGAATTTATCTAATAAACAGGTATGGTCTTATGAAGGAAAAATTTTTGCGAAATTAAATAATAAAATTATCAAATTTGAAAACGATTCGGATTTAAATAAACACTTACATATAAATCAAAGTAATGATGCTATCTAGTAAACATGTTTTTGATTACATTCCTTTTGTGTAACGTCTGTGTTGCGACAGATACTAATTGTTTTTGTTAAAATTCTACGGGATACACAAATTTTATGTTTTAAGTCTTATAATAATTACTAATTTTTCTTTTGTTTCTTATTTGCATAAATAATTATTAGCGTTTAAATTGATATCTATCCAATTTTCATAAATTTAATTTCTACTGTGGAAATTTTTGTATTCTTTCTGATCAGTTTATATAAGTCACATAAATTTATTTGCTTGTAATCACTTAATTTAGTTATATTTATGTGGCTGATACGTTCTTAGAAATGCCTTGCTGTTCTTCGCACCCTACCTGTACTTATTGCGGTCTACTTTAAGACAAAAAAAATTAATAAAAGTTTTTTGGTTCTGTTTATTGAAATTGCACCACTTGTACGTACTTACCATAATTGTTAATAATTTCAATTTATATAGTTGCAGATCACTGATTTTCGCAGTGCATATCACGATATATCAAAATCATGGTTTTGAACGTGATGTAACCCGACACCCTGTTTTAAATACTTGTATGTATAAACAATACTTTAAATTGTAGATGAAATTTGCTCACTTAAATGTTCGTTCCTTAACGGCGCATCTGGATTCTGTATGGAAACTGTTGGAGGATATGGAGCTTGATTTGTTAGGTATCTCTGAGACATGGATGGAAAAAAATAGTGATGTTAACATTGTGACCTTACAAGGATATAACTTTTGTCATTTAGCTAGAGTTGGGAGAGGAGGTGGTGTTGGCTTCTATTTACGGAGTCATTACACATTTACAATACTTTATGAAGAGATATCGGATTTTATTGAACAGGTTTGGCTAGAAATTAAATTAAATAATAAAAATATTGTAGTAGGAATTATTTACCGACCTCATAAAAATATTTCAGACTTTTTATCTAATTTTGAAGAAGTGTTATCTAGATTAACATTTGCGGCAGATGAGGTGGTTTGTGTGGGAGATTTTAATTTAGACGCGTTAAATAGCCACGATAATGATATTTTAAAAATTCATATGATTTTGGAATCCTTCAATTTGACACAAATCATCTCTTCTCCTACTAGAATTACAAATACATCTGCAACGCTAATTGATTACGTGATCGTTTGTAGTGACTCGACTATTATCGACGCCGGCGTTGTAGATATGCATGATGTTTCGGATCACAGATTGGTATTTTGTGAGCTAGACTTAGAATCGATATGTAATATTGAGGTGACGAAAACCTTCAGGTGTTTTAAAAGTTTAACATAAATAGATTTACTAGTGATCTGCAATCGATACCTTTCTATTATATATTCGACATGAATGATGTAAATGACAAAGTTTCTTTTTTTAACCATGGGATTCTATCTTTATTTAACATACACGCCCCTTTCATTACTAGATCTTTCAACAGACCACCAGCACCTTGGATAACAGATAACGTTAAGTTAATTCTTTCACTTCGTAATAAGGCTTATAGTAAATTTAAAAATTCAAGAGACCTGAAGATTGGTCATATTATAAACAGTTAAGGAATTATGCTACTTTTGCAGTACGCAAGGAGAAACGCGTTTACTTAAAAACTTCTTTTGAAACTAAAACTCCTAAGCAATTATGGTCAGACCTTAAAAAGAACAATATTTACAAAGGAATGGGGCGTCCTGATATTCCTCTGCGTCTGCAAAATGTGGATCATTTAAATTGTCATTTCCTTACTGTTCATAAATCTTTACCAGATGAGAATCTTATTGAATTTTATAATAAGAATAAATTGTGTGTAGCATCTAGAGAATTTCAATTTTCGGAAGTGACCGAACCTGTTGTTGCCAAGGTTCTCGATTCCATTAAGTCTTTGTCCACTGGTGCTGATGATCTAAGTATAAGGCTTATAAAACTTTGCTGTCCTCACATTCTTCCTTACTTGCGGCACATTATAAATTATTGTCTTACAAATTCTGTATTTCCGGACTGCTGGAAAGCATCTATAGTAATCCCAATACCTAAAACTCGTGCTCCTAAATCGTTTAATGACTTAAGACCAATAAGTATCCTTCCTACTTTATCAAAAATCTGTGAAAAGGTGATGGCATCACAGATTCGAAAATACTTAAATACTCACAACATTCTACCTGTTAATCAATCCGGGTTTCGCAAAGGATATTCTTGTTCTACAGCCTTGTTGAGTGTGACGGATGATATACTTAGATCGACAGATGAAGGCAAACTTACTCTACTCGTTATGCTGGACTATTCCAAGGCTTTTGATTCTATTGATCATAAGTTATTGCTAGCTATTCTTCATTACATTGGCCTTGGAGTAAATGCAGTGGGTTTATTTCGTAGTTATTTAAGTAATAGAGTACAGCAAGTAAAAATTAATACAAATCTGTCTAGCCCGTATAATGTGTCCTCAGGCGTTCCTCAGGGATCTATTCTAGGACCAATTTTATATCTAATATATACCTCATTTCTATCGAATACATTAAAACATTGCAAATATCATATGTACGCGGATGATACACAGATTTATTATTCTTTTCCTTCGTCGCAACTCGATAGGGCTTTGTTGTATATAAATGAAGATCTAGCTAACATATACAATTACTCTATATGTCATTCATTAACACTTAACCCACTAAAATCACTTGTAATGTTGTTTGGTAATAGAAATTTGCGCGATTTGGTTAAGTCTGATATTAAACTTTATATAAATTGTCAATTGCTACCACTCACAGAAATATGTAAAAATCTTGGTGTTGTTTTTGATTCGGAGCTTCGCTATAAAACTCATATAACTAAAGTTCTTCAAGGTTCTTATGGCGCGCTAAGATTGCTATATACCAACAGACATTCTCTTGACCAAAAACTAAAAATTATGCTCTGTGATTCCATAGTCTTATCTCGGTTAAACTTCTGTGATGTTGTATATCACCCTTGTATCGATGCCGCTGATGGTAAGAAAATACAAAGATTACAGAATGCATGTCTTCGATTTATTTATGGAATTAGAAAACGTGAACATATATCACATACACTAAGATGGTGTGGATGGTTAAACATGTCACAACGTAGGTTTCTGCATTGGGCGAGTCTTTGTTTTCGGATCCTGATTAATAAAACTCCTCCGTATCTCTACTATAAAGTCCGTTTCCGGACAGATGTACACAATGTTAACATCCGCCGTAAAGACCTAATTCAGATACCAAGGCATAAACTTCAAATATTTAAAAGATCCTTCTCTTATAATATCTACAGAGTTCATAGCAATATACCTTCAACATGTTTCAGGCTGTCTTTCCATACCTACAAAGTCAAAATTAGAAATTTAATTTTAAACAAATTAATCTCCGAGTGTCGTTGAATTATTTTATCGCTTCGTGAAGGCGGCGAGGGTCGGTGTGTGCGACGGGCAATGAAATTATCTGTATTAATTTTCATAAATAGGTGCATATACGGCTATAGTCAGCTATTGATTTAACTCAAGGTATGCTTAACGGAACTAACAGACGGTTTTTGAAACTAGTCTGACAGATTTCCTTTTGGTATCCTTTTACTTCTATTGTAAATAAATATATATTTATAGTTGTGGAACCAATAAACCGTTATTATTATTATTATTTATAAAAATAAAAAAAAAAAAAAAAAAAAAAAAAAAAAAAAAAAAAAAAAAAAAAAAAAAAAAAAAAAAAAAAAAATAAAGGAGAGGTCAGCTTCTTTGGAAAAGGACCGTATTGAAGAAACTGATTCCAAAAAGTTGACATTACTACAGATGAATAGAATGTCGAGAAGGGTATACATCTAAAAACTATACGAATTCCTAAGCCTCCAAAAGGATTGGTAAGACAAATAATCTGGAATTGAATTGGAATTGGGAGAACTTTAAGTTTAATGTGGATGATAATCCTGATTCAAATTTTGTTAAATCATTGAAGAATGTGTTTACATTAAGATAATATTGTAAACTAAATTTAGGTAAGTCAATTTCAGAAGTCCAAAAGAACTTCTTTAGCAAAAAGAAGAAGGAATGACTTCTTTTAATTTTTTAAATTGAAATAAAAGTCTAGTTTGTATTACTGGCAACGGTCACTGTGAGTTAGGTTAACACACAATTTTACAGAGTCGAGTGTAAACGCGACATTTCTCCGTGTTCGCTCCTAACAACGAAAATTTTTGGGGATTTAATTCCCAGAATTCAACTTCCGCGTTGTCCTAATTAGCCAATACATTTTCGGCTGATCTTCAATTTCCGCCTTGTAACAACTACTATCACGTCGTGTTAACGTGAAATTCAAATTTGCCTTCATCTGAGTGCTTAATCGTAATTCCGTCAAATTTTCTAGTGGTATGTATAGGACCCTGCAAACTTTTCAATGTACAGCGGTATATTTTAGCTGGGGAAAGGATTGATTACTCGATTTTCTGAAGTTTATCTTAGGACGGATGCGTGTACTAATTTCTTCTAATGGTCGCTCGATTGCATTCAGGTAACGACAAATATTCTTCATGGCTTCTTCAACGTTACACCGTGCATAATTTTCAGATAAGGCGAGTTACTCCGGGATTAGAGTTACTCCGGGATTAAAATTAATCGGCTTTAAAGGTTCTTTTGGCCTAAACAAAACCAATTACCTGGCTGATTAAATTCATCGTGGGATCTCTTTCTACCTTTTATTGTCTTGTCGCTGCGTGTGTCGCATACTTGGGGTTTGCTGTTAAGATTGCTGAAGTACGGGACATCCTACCGAAATTAGGGGTCGCCGCAGCTGGAACCGACACCACATATCTGTATCTTCTTCTGTGAGTGTCAACATCGTAAACCTCTATCTACAACATAAGGTCAGATTTTCTAATTATACTTCTACGCTGAAAACAAACCATTCCGGGACGTCACACTGCTACCAAAAACGTCTCAAGCGTAATACCTAAATAAGTACAACTTGTCTTGGCACCTAAAGTGTTTTTAAATCTTTGGAACTCGAAACGTATTGTTCACGTATTTATATTTTTTGTTAATTCACTACAATATAATTAATTAACTTGTTACGAGGCGCATATACTTGCCCAATCTGTAAACGAATGAGTACCGTAAAAGGCGCGAACTTGCTTCATTTACCCACCATTGCTTGGGGATTTTTTAGAGTATAAAGGGTAAGACCACGGAAGAGCGCTCTTTTGGGGAAACACCTAACTCTCCGATACTTTTTTAACGCTAAATATGGCCAACTGCGAACAATAAATACACCTTCGTTATTGTGCGGGTGTGGTTACGTTTCCATCTTGTTTAGATTAAATAGCTATGTACCAGTACCTCATAAATTATTAACTTGCTATTAATCTTATTATTTTTTTTCCTTCTTTTGTGTACGACTATATATGGAGTACGAACGAATACGCTTCTGTAGAATTAACTTACCTTGTAAGTGGATATATTTAAATTGTGCTCTGTTCCTTCTTCTTTATGGTGTGTTATTAAATTTGAACGTTTTGTAGGTTACTTTTGTCTCTCTCTCTACTTTATTGTATTTATTGCACCTTTAATTTAGTTAAGGTTGATTGTTGACGTCTGTTTTCATTAGTTCGGAAGCAGGTTTGTATCCACGCATTATGGACTATGGCAGCCCTCGGATTAAATCAAGACAGTTCTGAAGAATCGGTGGATCCTTTTTCTCACCACGCCCTACTCTTCGGCTGCCGGCAAAACTTACTTTTGTTCAATTAACCGTAGCAAACTTCTTGTTAAAAACTGCATTTGTAGCTGGATCCAAATAAGGGCGTTCTTAATCATCCATAGTTAATTTTGATTCCTTTAGCTACGCGGTTCAGGGTTCAGCTCTCTGGTCAAATTTTTTACATTAAAAATTATAGTCTTAAAAATCATTTCAAAACGGTTTCAGATGCTCCTCCCATAGTCCTATCATCCAGGAACCAAATATTTATAACTGTTGACAGTCTGAGATAATAGTATAAATTTCTAAGTAGAATTATAGCCGACTAAATGGATCTCCTTGTTGACAATCAGACTCAGATAGATTTGAAAACTTTCAGATTGAAGAAATGATTTAGATCCATAGCATTAAGAAAAGAATTTGACGCTTTTGGAGCTTTATCATAAAGTTCATTGAGAAAAGTGTCTCTGTCAATGGTATTAGTAGCATTTGATAAATCAACTTTAACTTATAACTTTTGAGCTTTTTGACGCATCTTTTGCATATGTTCATAGTTGCATGAACAGCAGCTTTGCATTTAATACGGTCTAGCGGAAATCTCCAATAGGTTCCCAAAGTTTTTTGCAAATAGACTTGCTACTATTCTCCTAAATATAAAGCCTACTTGCAATTAGTTATTTCATCACTTTCCTTTCAAATGGCTTAACAAATTTATTTCCGTATCAAAAAGACTGTATATTTGGTTATTCCTCCAACATAGTGTCAAGTTTATTAGTTTAACTAGGGCTGCAAGAAGACGAACGACATTAGCAACTAACTCACTCTTAGAAATTTTAATAGATTATATAAAATTTTCAATTTAGTTAAGAATAAAATACATATTTTTCTCGTATCTCAACTTAGAAAATAGATATTGAGATGCGATTTATACCATTTTTATTTAAATTCATGCTCTTTCAAGTAAATAATTTAAAAGTATAGCATTGCGTTTAAAAATTCCAACAAAAAGTCAAAAAATTAACAATTGGTCTAACAACGCTACGTAGCAATCGTTAAAAAACCAGACTATAACGATAATATAATATTTCATTAGGCATTGAATTGACTTTCAAATGATATTAAATTTGTCATAATCCCTAAAGCGGTAGAAAACTTATGACTGTTTTACTTATTCAGCTTTCCCGTTCACATTTGACAAGATAGAAAAAAAGCATTAAACCCAACTTGCATAAAATGATCTGAGGATTACGAATATTTAAATTTATGGTACCATTACCATGCATTTATTATAAAAAATGTGGTTTTTGTATTATTATTGTCAACTACACCTCCTATCGGTGGAGTAGGAAACTTGAAAATATTTTCCAGCAGTTTTGGTATAAGCACTTTATTATAAAGATTTTTTCTCTAGCTGTACGATAAATAGTTTCTAAGATACAGCTGAGTGCCTCTCTTAATCAGACACATGGTACAACTCTGGAGACATGTAATGCCGTTCTGAGATTTTAATTTGTCCTAAAGGAGTACCTTACAATGCTTTAATAAAACAAAAAATTGTTTCGCAACAAATAAAAATATAATTAAACATAATTTCATAAAATTCTCGATATTTTTTTTTTTACATTTTTAATTACAGTGCATCATAAACAGTTTAAAATTTAAATTGCAAAATGAAAGTTTTGAAAATATATACCACACGTGATTTGAATGTTATACCTACATATCACAATTTTTAGAAGTTAAAAAGTTTAAAATACTTGAATGTCAAGAATCTCAAAATCAATGCAATTATTATAGTTTGCAATTTTTTGTAAGGTATGTGAAAACATTTAAAGCCGTTCATCTATTTTACGAATTGAGGAATAATGTAATTAATCATTTGGTAAAATTATTACTAACATTACATTTTATTAGAATTATGAACATTGAAAAAAAAGCTTCTAACTGAAATTGTTATTCAAAAGCTATGCGGTGATTCTTCCATGCAGATATGTTTGAAAGGAATAATAATTATTTGTTTAATCTTCATTTTAAAAATGAAAAAAATACTTCTCTTAATCTATTCATTAGAACTTTTGGGCATTTTAACTGTCTGGCCAAAGATAGGAGTGAACAAAGTAAAACACTTTTAGCACACATAACATGTCTTTTTTTTTCTACAAAATAACAAAAGCCTACAAATCAACGTAGCCAGAAATTAGAGATGGGCAATATGGACAATTACTCTAGGTGATAAAATTTGAAGGCACTACTTACCTACATTAAATAAGTTTTTTATCTTTTGTCTGAACTTATAATAAAGTAAGTCAAAACAAGTGCTTTGATAAGTTCTTCTTTGTTAAATATCTTACTCTAGTAAAAAACTTCGTTTACAGTTTTTTTAATTTTGCCAAAACCGACTATGCTACAAAAACAGCTAAACTGTACACAAAGCAATGGCAGTTTAATGCTGACAAGTGTCCCTTAAAAATATTTAAATAGATTGTTAACAATAATAGTGTTAAAATAGTTACACCATAGTTTATTAGCAGTGTAGCAGGTAAAATTTTTTCAATGTTAGGATTATAGATTCTTTTTTATCGTTTCCTTTAGTGGTTGATAATAAAAGAAAAATATTATTGCATTATTCATAATGGTTGATAAAAACTTTATATGAAACTATAAAATAATATTTTAGTGATAGTACACGTGGTATACCATACATACACGTTCATGATAGAGCATTTAGTTTCTCAAACCATACCCAAGAAGACAGAATTACTTGAGCCGGGCATTTGCGCTAAGTTATCAAAAGTTCTGATCGTTTGGTAATGTTAAAATAACATTTTAGACATTGATCTCAGGCTACTTTTCTGCCCGTAGGCATTCTTTCTTCCGGATTTTTATGGGTGTATTATTTCTGGCAGTTTCTTATTTCGTGTTTTTTTTAAAATCAATTAATAATAGTAACAACATTTAAATTCATTAATTGGATAAAAAATATCATTTATTTAGAACCGATTTAAAAAATTGGACTCAATTGGACCTATTTATAAAGTTGACTTTAAACCGTTTATTAAAATCGACTTTTTAGCAATTTTAAAAATCGATTTTAAAAGCGATTTTAAAAATCGACTTTAAAAGCGATTTTAAAATTAATTTTGGAAACCGATTTTAAAAAGTCGACATCAAAACTGATTTTATAAAATCTAACTTCAAAAGTCGACTATAGAAATCTATTAACCGTTTAATCGGTTTTTGATTTTTCCGAAAAATCATAATTAATAGAAAATCGATTAATCGATTTTTGTTGCCACTACTTTTTTAGACAGCATGTACCGTGCTTAGTATAAGATACAATAAAAAATTTATACAAAAATATTGTGTGTTATTAAAAATAAATAACTAATATAATAAAGGGATATCGGGAAAGTCAAAAAACATCTATATAAATTTTTTTTGATTTTGTAAATTCTTGTTTTTGTTTTTTAAAAATATATAATAATTTTGATATTTGGTTAACAACTTTAACATATTTAATTCAATTTGTACATAAAATTCAATTTTGCAGTATGCTTTTGTTTATAGTCTCTAGTATCTGTCTAATAATCGTTTATTAAGAAGTAATTAATAATGTTTAGTTGATTTAGTAAAAACTAATAATTGGATTCACAATCACTACCAGTAAAAATAGTACTTTTTTTGCGTCGTCAAAGCTCTTTGTTACTGTAAACAAATGTGCTACTTTCTCTCCCAAAAACGAGGAAATAAAATGGCCCAGTACTTAACACACCAAAGAAAAAGAAAGAGTTTATAAAAAGAGGAAGATAACAAACGCTAACTAAGTGGTGCCTAGCAAATCCTACATGCATTAATTTGAATTAGACACACCTATGATGCAAAATTTGACAAATTACCTATTACTTAAAAATTAAAACTTACTAATTACTGTTTGTCGTACTCCTGCACTTTTACTTGATCTTATTCGATTTACTTTACACAAACCCACGATGTTAAGGATCGCAATGTATACTGACCGATAGTGAGATACAAAATGATTAAACACAAATTGAAGCTTGGTGCATTCATGTCGATTCTTTATGGGTCCAAGAAAATTTATGAAACAATACATTTTCTACCCTCGGCTACGAACTATGTGTAACATCAGCACAAATGCTTTTATTCTTATGCCTGCTTTAGTGAAAATACCAATATAGTTAATTTTTACCGAATATTTTTTTTATATATTTTTACAAATGCTTAGATAAATATTTACTGAATATTTCTTTAACATATTTGTTTTCACTAATTTTAAATAAAATAAAACATTATTTAAATCGTACGGGATAATTATTTTTAAATAATTATATATAAATATTTATTTCACAATTTGTGTAAATATTATAAATATAGGTATACCAAATAATTATTAAATTGAATCTGCACTTAGAAATATTTAACACAGATTTCCAACAAAGGAATATTATAACAATATTCGTACAATGTTATGGAAATAATTGGTGCTGCAGGGAATACGTAAACCAAACTCCAAACAATTCTTCTTTACAATACAGTTCAGTACACATAAGTAATCAGAAAGTAAGAACAGGATTCACTAATTTCTCTTAAAATTTCACATTCGAGAGGTAGGGAATTGTTTTGTAACAAGATTTTTTCAAAACAAGGTGCAAATCAAATGACGTTTGCTAATACAACTAACACATTTTGAACCAGTGCCAATTAAATGAAACGTTCAACAAGAGTAGACTTTATAATATAACAACATAATTCGCTCACGAAATAATCACGTACATAATATAAACAGACATGTTTTAAAAATCGGAATATAACGTAAAAATTAACTGTCAAACAAGCTGCGGTCGATCGCATCAAGCGGCTCCAACTACGTGTTGTACACAAATGAATTTCCCGTACGTCACCTGAAGTTTAATCTTTTCACGATTAACTTTTATTAAAACGCAATATAGTTCAGTTTACAGAAGAAATAAAAATTAGAATACTCACATTAATGTTATAAAATCTTCATATTAATCAGGCGAAAAAATTGTAATAAAAGTTAATTATTAATTTGTTATTATAATTTTGTTTTATTTATTCAATATTAAGTTGTGTAAGTAAGATTAAATTTTGCAATATCTTTTGTAACTAACAGTATGTACGTAATTTTTTTAATGTGTATCATTAAAAATTTTAGGGTTGTTAAATCAAAATGATGGAAATTTAGTACAGTGATCTGATAAAATATGAATTTTTTGTAAAAAAGGTATCATAATATGGTAAGAATATTTTGTTTTCTATTTTATTTTTAATTATAAAATTTATTTTTAAAAATAAAATTGAAAAACAAAATTTCTTACCAAATAATGATACGTTTTTTACAAAAAATATAATTCATATAAATAAATTAAATAATAAAATAAAAATACTAACTTTGAAAAAATAAATTAATTGATACAAATAAAAAACTAAATTATTTTACTACCTACGATAATAACAATATTGAGAATTTAAGTAACCAAGACATTCCTATTGGAGATTAAAGAAATTTTACAATTAGGTCCTACATATAATATTTTGTCCCACAAAAACCATTACCCATAAATAATATAATAGTTAACATTGAAAAATCATATAGATAACATAGAAGAAAACAAAACAAAATAAAATAAGAAATAATATATTTGCAATATTATTACTAATTAAAAAAACAGTAAAAAAAACACCACCTAACCTTCATACTCCATAATAAAAATCTACTTAATAAAATCAAAAAACCAAGAAAAGAAAAACTTGTTAATATTGGAAGCAGATAAAACACATAAAACCATAATTATGGATAAACATGACTTTACAAACAAAATGCATAATCTCCTTAATGATAATAACACATATAAAATAATTAAAAGATTCTACTATCACTACAATAAAACATACAAATTAACTTTTTTAAAAATTTATATGAAACAAAATAATAGATTAAGAATACTTAAAATAAATTAATCTCTCAAATAGAGTTGCACTAAAAATGTATGGTGTACTTAAATTACATAAACCTAATGTACCATTAAGACCTATGTTTGCTTTATATTTTAAGTCCTACTTATAAATTCTCAAAATATTTATTAAACATACTAAAAAATATTACAATGAAAAACAAAAACATAATTAAAGATTTTGGTCATTTATAAAATTTATGAAAATTTTTTAAAATTTTACCAAATTGTCTCGTTAGATATAGTTTCATAATTATACTAATATACCTACTGATTTGGCTACTAAATCTATTAAATTTTTTGAAATAAAATACTAAAATATACAAAAATACCCAAACCAGAATTTATCAAAATCATTGAATTTATTCTTAATTCTACCTATTTTACTTTTGAACAAAAAATATACGCCCAAACTTTTGGTGTTGCCATGGGACATATTTTATCTAGTACTATAGCAGAATTAGTTTTACAAAAAATGGAAATTGGAAAACTTAAACAAACCAAAAATTTAGCTTATTAATTAAAGATACGTAGACGACATGCTAATAATAGCACGCAAAAATAAAATAGAAACATAAAAATTATCATAACAGATTAAAATTTAAATTAAAAATAAAATTTAATTTCATAGATTTAACCCTTATAATAAATATAAAAATAATAGAAAAGAAACAAATTGGTACCGTAAAACATAAGAAAAGTGTAATTGATGCGTTAGTAGATAGGTCAATAATACTTTCTCAACCAAAATTTCATATAAATAATTTAAAACTAAAAATATTAATGAAACTCTCTAAGATTTATACAAAAACAAATAGAATTACTAAAATTAAATCACAAAAATAATTGAAAACGAAATTGACGTACAACCAAACTTTTTAGGACAAAAATTTAACAATGATTACATACAAGTTAAGAAAGACAAACAAAATTACTTTTTAACATTACCATATATTTCCGTACTTTAAAAAAAAAATTTAAATGGAACTTAAAAATACAACATTAAAACAACGTTCACTAATAATAACACTTAAAAAAAAATTGTATCAATCAAATTAAAGGTAAAAACCAAAATCGCTAACCAATAAGAACTTATATACAAATTGAATGCCAAAATTGTAATAAATGGTATGTTGGGCAAACCAAACAATATTAGCATAAAACTTAAAAACAACACCAAATTTTAATTAAAAAAAAATTTAACACCACATATTCCTAATACTGCAGCTTTATCAGATCACTCTGTACTAAATTACTATCATTTTGATTTTAAAAACCTAAAATTTTAGAGAAAGAAAAAAATTTAAAGAAACGGTTATTATTATAAATGATACACATTAAAAAAATTACTCTTCAATACTGTTACAAAGTGATATTGAAAAATTAAACCTATTTCTACCACAACTTAATATTAAATAAATAAACAAAATATATATTAACAAATTTAAACCTAATCACTAATTAAAAAAATTAAAAAAAAATATTTTAAAATTAAACCTAATTACTAATAACTTTTATTCCAATTTTTCACTACAAAACAATTTTCAATAAAACTTAAATTACTTATTGAAATTGTATCTAACGAGGAAATATACACACAATATCTTAAGTTGGTATTACTATTTACTTAAAAAATTATAACTTTTTGCTACAAATATGTAAAGCAAACTTCATCATTAAAAATTTATAAAAAATAACATCATAAAATCTATTTTCAATATAATTCTTGTAAAATGGATAAGATTTTACAACTAGTATTGTTATACATTACGATTTTTAATGGGGTTCTTCTCTTCTCAATTAACAGGTGCGAGGAAGGTTTTTGCTTTCACTAACCTATTTCAATCTTTGTACTTCTGCTTTAAGATCTAAATTACACACAAATATATTTTGAAAAAGCAATTTGAATAAAGCTTAATAATATTCCTATTGCATTATATAATAAAAAAACTACTGTTGCTTTAATTTCACTAAGATTATATAAACTTGACAACCACAACTACGTTCTACACATAATAATATAAAAAATGTTTCTCCGTCACCTTTGTGGGTATTTAGACTTTGGGATAAAGGGTATCCTTTAGGGCCTATTGCATTACATTTAAAAATATGTTATTAGTGACATCAAATTCATTTTTGCTTATTCGTTGGACAGGTGCACTGAATACAAACAAACTACATTTTACATTAGATTTAATTTTTTTTCGTGTTATTGCTTTTTATTTGACAATTTTGGCTTTTAGTTTTAAATTTTTCTTTATTGTGCGTGTATAAACATTGAGAGTATAATTTTTTTATATATATATTTCACTAAGTTTGAATTGTTTAGTCGAGTTTTAATTATTCTAACCTAATTTTTTTTCTAGAACATCTGTATAGTTTAAGTGTAGTGTTGTAGAATTAGTTGATAATAATAATGATAATAATAATAATGATGACAGACGGTGCATGAAAATTCAGTAATGATGTTAAGTCAGTTACGTCTATAAAGTTTAGTTGTCAGATAGATATTTATCTAACTCCAATTATGATTATTTGTTGACTCCTGATTGTAAGCATTACAATGTTCGGGGACAAATGTATTTTTTTTGGTTTCCAAAAATGAAAAATTGAGATTGAAGTGGAAACGTTTATTAAGGTACAGTATTCTTTTTTATGTCTATATTTTTCGTGTCATCAATTCATTTTCACGAGAGATGTAGAGCCCGGTCCAGGGGCTTTTGTTTGGCAGCTGTCATTTTCGTGACGGTAAGAAAGAAAATGAGCCTGAATTATTTTTCCAATAATGGAAATAAATATAAACTCACGCACTAAAGGAAAGGAGAGTACCCATAGACAAAAAGAAAGTTGTACCACTAACATTGTCGCAATCAACACTAGCTCAAGAAGCGTTAATATAATTTGCATTGTAACCTTATAGAGTTAAGCAATTATAACCTTGTAGAACTAAACTAGCAGCAGACATAGAAGAAGCAGGACTCATCTACCTCCCAACAAACACAAATAAAACAAGTAGAAGAACTACATCGTTCAACATCGGGGTCTTCAAATATTTCTTTTATACATCTTCTGCTTCAGAAATTTATTTCTTAAAAACAAGAAGTAGAAAGTTTGAAAGAAAATATTTATCAACTTTCTGAAAAATTTACATACAACAATATGATTTGATGTCTTTTGGATCGTATACTAAATGTATGTTTTGAAACTCTATCCACGTTTGTAACGTTATTCCATTGGTATCGTTGTCTTTTAGCCCCATAATGTGTGTGACAATTAAAGTCACTAATATATACACTTGGATGAGGAAAAACGACATTAAAAGTTTCTGTTTACTGTTTTCTATATTTTCGTATTAAATATTTTTTGACGTAAGTCGCTATTTCATAAATGAGGCTCTCAATAAAGTCTACTAAGTGAAAATTTTTTACTATACCTTTATTGAGTATACTTATCTCATCTCCAGAGAGTGTTTCCTGTGAAAGCAACATATCGACCTTATTTCTGAAACAAAGATTAGCCAAGAAACTGATTTGTCCTTACTCAACCCCTCAATATCAATTTGTAGACTATTTGTTGTGTGCCCTATATTAGTGTGTAATTGTGTTTTGTGAAACTGTGTTGTACATTTTTTGTAATTGTAATTGTCTTGATGACCAGGTCCGGAAACCAAAGTGGTGATTCTGGAAACAACATATTTTTTTTTGTTGACCATGGAGTACTGTAAGGTACTGATCACCTTCCATCTTTTATATTTGTATTAAAAACGCCTAAAAACACACAGGAAAACTCTAACAAATATTGACGTACGTTTTGACATTTCGAATCCATTATAATTAATTTATTACAACAATATAGAAGGCAATAATAAGCTTAATACTTTTGTATACACAGGAATTCGGATAACAGCAATCTTTAAGGCACTATACAAGGTGACATCTATTGAAGATAAAAATTTGAAATTTAAAGCGTTTACTAAAGACGACCGTTTAGTTTAATGGAATAAAAATGATTTTCGTGTCACCCAATTTTTGAATTTTTAAATGGGGACACTTGGTATTTTTTGACATTTTTGGAATCAGCGGATCATTTTACACACGATTTGACTATTTTTGAAAAAAAATTTACAGTTTACAGCAATTGTTCAAAGTGACCACCATTTTGAGCAAGACATTTCCCGACTCTTCTGATATTGTTTTTTGCTACTCCTTTCAACATTTCTGGAATGACGGCGTTAAATGCATTTAAAATGCGTTCTTTCAATTCAGCAAGATTGAAAACTAGTGTAACATAAACAATACCCTTGATGTGACCCCACAAATAAAAGTCCGGAGGAGTGAGATTTGGGATCGTGCTGGCCAATGCACTGGCCCATGAGTAGAGATGACATTCTCTCCAAAACTTTCCAACAAACGCTGCGTGACGTCTCTAGAATTATGGGGCGGGAGCACCGTCTTGTTGAAAAAACATTTGGGCTAACAACCGCAAAGGCAGGTTATCCAGTGCTTCCTGGATTTGGTTTCATAGGAAACCCAAATACCGAACTCCAGTCAGCGTGCCTTGGAATAAAATCGGACCGATAATTCGGTTTCCAAGAATCCTCGCCCAAACATTGACTCCAAATCTTTCTTGAAATCGACCAGGTCTAATAATGCGCCTGTTGTTTTGTGACCAATATCTGCAATTCTGCCGGGAACAGAATTTTTTTCACAAAATCGTTATCGTTATGCTTGTTTAGTAGAAGCCAAGTACAATAAACCCGTCTTCTGTCTTCATCACCATCGTACAAATGCTGGTGTAAATTGTACTTAAATGAGTGATAATTATGCTTCTTCAGAATTCGACGCACAGTTTCTCTTAACGCATCCACCTCCAAAGCAATCTCTCTTAACGACGCCATAGCATTCATATTAACAAACACCAACACGTTAATTTCCAAATCTTCACCACCAATAAAACGATCTTCCTTTCTTCTTACCGGATTCCTACATATGTGAGCGATATTAATTAATTATAAAATTTATTTAGATACTATTCCCGAGAATATTTAGTAGAACTTTTGAGTATTCTACAGATATTTTCTTTATATGATTTAAATTCTATTCTCGATTGGATTTCTATGTAATGTACCGAATGCGCAGTATTTATGATAAAGTAACAATTTTTTGTGGTGAAATTCTGCATCTGTTCCGGCCATTAACATGCTCTTCCTATTAAACCTGGAAAAACGTCACACTCCTTGAATCACTGATAATCTTAAACGAATGATGAAACTGCGTGATAAGGCTCTAACCCGATTCAAATGTCATCGCGCAACAGCGTCCTGGGATTACTTACAAATCTTTGAGAAACTGTGTCAATGCATCTGCACGTAGGGAAAAGAAAGTTTTTCTTGAATATATAGTTGAATATACATAGATCAACTTCTGGCAGTTTACCTCTCATCTTTGTCATCCTGAAGCAGTAAATGAATTTTTGCGTCTTCTCAGTAATTCTGAAGTAATGCCTCTGATAACTTAATGTCGTATTATAATACCAACACCAAAACTGGAGTTACAGAAATGTTCCATTTTATTCTTGTCTTCAGATGACGACCATTTGATTGCCTCCCAAAATCCTCTCGACTGATCTAAACTAACAGTAATGTTTGTTTTATGTTATTAAAGTTTAGGTTAGTTGGGGATCTTGGGAGGAAGTCCAGATGGTCTTATAGGAACAGATGCAGTTTTAGAAATGTAATGTCCTTATAAATATTGAGAAGCAAAAAGTTTAAAGAATATGCTGACAATTACAAAACATTGATAAACTAACCAAAGTTCTGTGTATTCTGAACATTATAATTTGTAACTGCCTCAAATTCAGCTACTCCAGTTGATTCATGTGTCCTTCCCCAATGAATAGCAGCGATTTTATTTAAACTTAAAAAGTGACGGAGATATCTGTCCCTATATATGCTGGACAAATACCATGCCAAATTTACTTGCTGTCAGACGATGTTTTCTTGCCAGATGCCAGTTAGGATTAGTGTGCTGCCCTAGGGTTATATTAGTAAAGTGTTCAATAACAGAAACAGTCAAAGCTCATATTGTTGCTTTTAAAATAGTTTTTTCGACATTGCCGTAGTGTATTTAGCACTTAGCAACAATGTTTCAAACATTTTTAATTGTAAATCAGCTTCCGGTGTTGGATCAAGTCTCGATCAGCCACAAAATCCAACTACATTGGTTTGCCCAATGAATTTTTGACATTTTCAATTTCTTTCTGGGTTACTAACCTTTTCGTAGCCATAATATTTTTTAACCGGATAAACATCTTGTAATTTAATAATATTACAGTCTCATCAGTTGTCACACGAGAGGCACTCCTGGAGCATCTACACATTAGTTGCACTAACATAATAATATGCGTGGTATAATACTGCATCCATACGATGACATGCAACTTGTCCTCTAGGAAAGTGCAGTATAAATATCTGCAATTTATAAGTCTCTTTATAGATAATAAAACTATAATACACTAACCTCAACAGTGTAATTATGCTTTTCATGCTTGGCTTAACCTCAGCTTGAATCAGTGAAAGTTGGACACCATTGTCTATTTTGAATTTTGACTACAAGCCCTCTAGTATATGTATTTTACCCCGAAATAAATGCCTATAACTATCATTAAAAAACTGTGCGGATAAAATGAAATTTTTACAATGTGTTTTTGAATTACTAAAAGAAGTACAATATTATAATTAAATCCAGTTTTATATCCCACTGTACATACTCGTAACTTATCATTCAGTATTCCAAAAAAAATTAACTACAACACTAACACTCTGAAAAAACATTAAGGTTAGAATAACTAAAATTCGACTACCCAATTCAAACTTACTGAAATATATACAAAAAAATTATACTATCAATGTATATACACACACAATAAAAAAAAGTTCAAAACTAAAAGCATGAGTAACAAATAAAAAGCAATAATACAAAACTAGGAGATATTATTATACGAGTTACATAAGAAAGGTTAACAATAGCCGCTTATCTAATTTGTGTAATTTACAAGTTTTTGATTTTGCATCTTAAATCTAAAAATTTAAAAAAATAACTCTATGTTCAAACTTTGACATTTTGTAATTTTTTTTAGGAAGTTGGTACCACGATAAATTTTGCGTCCATTAAACTTGAATTAATCATTCAAATACCAACTTAAAGTACGGAACAATATCGTTATAGACTTTCAGTGACTTTATAAAGACACTGATATTTGGTATCGTTATGGACCTACTAACGTTGCAAAGTCGAAAAAACTCTAAATCTGATGTAAAATGTAGGTTGTTTGAATACAGGGCACTGATCCAAGACCCAACAAAATGGCGATTTGACGTCATCACTAATAACGCGTATTAAGCATCCTTGTGTTACAATTTTATTGGTAAATTAAATAAAAATCATTACTGTTAGGAATTTTTTTTATATGTGCGATTGTTAAAATTTGTGTCGTGCAGTTGAACATAAGTTAAAAGTTTTGGTTTTATGCCAAATGTCATTACCAGTTACAAGTTTTTAAAAACCGTATGAACAAAACCATTACAGAACAAAGAAAATTATTCAATATAATATTCAAGGACAAAATCTTAGGCCTAAGTGAATGTTGGCGAATTTATATCACACACCTATAAATCACTAAGGTAAGATTTTTCTTTTTGTTTGGGTTAATCATTTTTGTTGTTAAGTCCCTCTCTTAAAGTCACTCTTAAACAGTTCTGGGAACAAGAAGAAGTATCTAAGCCCTTGCCTGAAAATTCTGAAGATACTCAAGTAGATTTTTTTTTAGAAAAACTGTGACCCGTAGATATTCAGTTGCTCTGCTCTTAGTAAATTTTAATTTAAACAGTAGGGAGGTCGTGAAAAAAAATACTTTATTATTTGGAAAACGTTTAAATACAAAATGAGATTCAACAAACTCCTACCATCATTTCTTAAATGACTATCTGCAACTAGATCACATGAGTGCTGCTAACCTAAGTGCTAATTATGTACCTGCTCACCCTGCGTAACAAGATCGAGTAGTATTAGCACCAAAATCCGAGTAGTCAAAAAATACACTATTTGTGCGGATATTGCATGACTATCCGCTTTGGTTTAATAACCCTAGTTTTATTACTCATTTTTTGATAGTACTCTAAACGGTTGTTATTTCATACCATGGAAGTTCCCTAGATGAGAAAAACATTACTTGTCTTGCAGCAAATATAGAAGTTATTTAGATCAAAGTTATATATACAAATTTTTTTCCTTCTTTAAACTAGTTGGTACTTTGCTTATGTTAAACGATTTATTGCTAATTTGCACAAAAACCCAGTCTTATCAGTTCTGTTTTGATTACCGAAGAGTTGCATAGTGCTTTATTAAATTAGTAGGTCTCATTCAACCCCACTATTCTCCAAAGGATATTACCTGCTTTAACTCTCATATAGGAATAATTGTTTCTAAGTTGACTCTCGTTAAAATCTTTCTTAGATAATCAAGGTATTGATTTTACCAAAATAAAGTAGACCTGTCTAATCTAATTGTTGACCACTACCATTGGTTATCTTTACATTCACGTGCTCAAACCGTTCAAGCTAATTCAGCGCAAATTTTGAATACTGTTTAGTCGTTCTATAGTAAGATCACGGATTGACAAATGTTTGCGTTGCTCACAAGTTGAGAGCTCAAACAGAACAAACTGGATTATGGCTGATTTATCTAGTTCTCGCGTACAAGTGAGATCGTCTATTTAATCAAGTAGGATCCGATTATGCCGGCATAATCACCTTAAAAGAAAGTACACGACGTAAATCGCCTCTATTGAAATCTTATTTGTGTGTTTTTGTATGCATGGTAACCAAAGCAGCACATCTTAGGGTTGTGTCAGGAGTTGTCTTCAAATGCGTTTCTGGCTACCTTTGACAGATTTGTTTCACGTCGCAATTTTTCCAAAATCATTTACTCTGATTGTGGCCGAAATGATGTTGATGCGCCTTAAAACTTGAAAGAAGTGAACGCCTTACTGGAGGTTAATCATACCAGAGTTAATGATTGACTTTTGTTTCTCGAGGTGTAACCTGAAAATTCAATCCTCCAGGACCTGCAAATTTTGGAGTACTTTGGGAAACTTGCAAATGTTAAATCTGCCAAATCTCTAATGGAAACTAGTAAACGGACGACTCTTTGGTATTTACTACTCATCTATTTTCAAGACATAGAGTCATTATCATTATATTTGGGGCTGTGGGGCTAATAATTACGGTTTTTAAACTTTAATTTTGTTTATTAAAGTTTTCTTCATTGTGAAATCTTTCAGAAATATAATTCAATAGTCTGTGTTTTTTAAGTTTTTTTGGCTAAATTTTTGTAAAGATTTTGATTGTTCAAATTTAGTTTCAAACAATATAGAGTTAAATTTTTGATAAAAATACTCCCATTGATTTTTTGACACATTTACTTTTGAACCAGTTCTTCACAGTCCTGGAAATGTGCGTACACTCATTAAGTAGCTACCATCGGAACATCGGTATTTTGCACATGGAAATTCTGAGGGGCCGGAGAATTTTGTGGTTGTTCGACAAATAGTATATTATTTGAAGCATATAGTTTCGGTTAAAATAATTGGACACTATTTCAATCAACTTTTTGATAATAAAAAAGAGGAGTATCAAGGCCATTAAGTTTTAAAACATTTTTTAGTAAAATTAGTAGTTAATTTCAAATCCATTTCAGCTCTCTTCTAAAAAAAAAAAAATACCTTCCACATCGACTTCGTCATCTATCTGTAAGGTATGAAAAAAATTCGAAAAAAAATTATAACCTTAATCTTACGATGCAATAGATACACGTAAAATATAATTTAGCACAAAATCTAGCGTATTCTAAAGTAAAGATTTCACATGGAAACAATCTCGGAAACATCAACAAAGAAAATAGTTCAATTATCCAATTTTTAGGTACAGGCGTCTCATTTATTTAAACACAGTTCCATATAAAAGATTTTACATAAACAGTACTTGAATGAAACTTTAAATCAAGAGAATATTTGGCTGTGAAAGTACCAAGCACCAAAAGACGCCGATCATCAGTTTTGAATTTATGGACTGTATGGAGGATATTTTAGTGCTGTTCAGAAATATATTTTTAATTTGTAGATTGTTATGCCAGCGGTGCGAGGTGTGTCGTTGTCATGAAGATTGAGCCTAGACACCCTCTCTTACATCCACTTAAGTTTACAGTGCAGTACCATCACTTACATGGCCCTAAGAAAATAATTCTTGTTTATATTTGATTGCCCTTGTACCTCCATTAAACTCCATATACCTCTACATATCTCTGAATACCTCCATAAATCCATACGTAACTCCAAATCCTCCATAAATGATGTTACTCCTTCATAGTGAAGGTACATTATAAATTCTCGCCAGTTTACCTCTCGTTTTTAATTAAACTATCTAATCCAAATTCAATATATACATTATTTTGGTTTTTGGGTTTCTTAAAAGAAATTTAAATTATTTTCGTTTATACCGTGTGTTCCATGAATAGTACGATACCAAAGTTATGTTTTTTAAATGGAACCACTCATTTTTATTACAAACTTGGATGTCTTGGAAATTTTAATGTGAAGTTTATACAGTTATACAGAGTGTCTAAAATGGAGAGTTTTGTATTATTCACTTTTTCGGAAAAATTGACTTTTCGAAAAATTAAATAACTCAGTTAATCCTGAAATTTATCTAACTGCGATTTCGTGAGCTTTAATATGCATTACATGTGCTAACTAAAGCTAGTTGTTCAACTTTCTAACCTTGCTAAGTTTTGAAGTAATCAATTATTTAAATTGAACTTAAATTGATGGATAACTTGATTTTTTCAAATGGCACCACTAATTTTTATGTGCCTTTAAACGTAGAAATTTCATAAGCATTCATGATAAGGTTGTAGGTATCTAACTCTACGAATTTTTTACGATTTTTGAGTAAGAGTTAGATACCCACAATTTATCATTAAAACTATGAGATTCTACGTTCAACGGCACAAAAAATTAGGTGGTGCCATTTGAAAATCAAGTTATCCATGGAAATTAGGGAAGTTCAACTTAAATAATTGATTTCTCAAAACCAAGCAAGGTTGGAAAGGTGAACAACCAGCTGTAGTTAACACGTGTAATGCATGATGAAAGCTGCGAAATTGTAGTTGATTACTCCAGGATAACTGAGTTATTTAATTTTTCGAAAAGTTTAATTTTTACGGAAAAAGTAGAATAAATGCGAAAAACCTTCTATTTTAGACACTATGTATAATGCATAAAGTCACATTAGAATTTCCCTAGGAATTTAAATTTATAATAAAAATGGGTGGTTCCATTTAAAAAAACATAACTTTGGTATGTCGCACTTTATGGAACATTCTGTATAAACAAAAATAATTTTAAAATGTGTAGCTCATTGATTTGCACAACTTTCATTGTAAAAGTTTTTTCTAACCTTAATATTTTTCGAGATATCCATCTTTCTCGCACTAATGGGCCACCCTGTATATATATATAATTTCCTTGAAATCTCTGTCTGTTTGTTTATCATCTTCTATAAGGTGAATACACCATTCGATAGAGGATTTTAAGAAAGTCTGGCAAGCGTTATTGAAACTCTAACTTAACCCCCCTGGGAGGCTGGCCAGATCCACTCTCCCCAAACTTCAAAATTAATTTTTGTTTTTATTACCAAATATGTTTGTCTTGTATCCATTATTTTGACCTATGACTTTAGTCAAAATTCATGCGTCCGTAGGACGTGCTTAAAGATTCAGTATAACAATAAATTAGCTTTAGGTACGCCCCTAGCAAATGTATGGCAGTTATATCATTATTTAATATGTTTGTAAAGTTACAATTTGTATTTGATCGATGAAAGTTCTACGAAATGACAATTAAGCACATGTCAACAAAATGTATTATTAGTTAAAAATATTATTAAAATTATCGAAATTAAGCTAACAAAAGTTATGGAATGCATGTGAGTAAGTTTTAACCTTAATCTTGCATGTTGTATTATTACTAATGGTAATTTAATATGTCTGGCGTTTTGTTGTCAATAACTTCTCTGTTTGATGCCCGTCTTTTCAGCTCCAACGCCGCTTTCAAAATCATTCATAAATTAAATCTAAATTTTAGGTTTTTTTTTGTTGACCCGAATCTTTTTATTCTGTAAGTTAGTACGTTCAAAGTATTTGTTCGTACGTATTGATTATTTAATAACTTATGCATGTCATCTTGAAAAAATTAAACAAAACCATTCTGTTTTTAGAAAAAATAAATTTGGGTTACCTGTGGGAATGATTCTATTAACAAGTACCTAAACTTATTACAATTACTACTTGTTGTGAATGTTGTACCGTTAGGGCTTACCAACCCCTAAATATTATTGACAAAACATAATTATGTTTCTTTAAAAATCCATAAAACGTGTTTTTTATGGGCTGTTCGCGTTACACTGTTTAAGTTCTTTTACAAAGTTCAATCAAATTTGACGGGTTCACGCCAGCTATTACATTCGTACTAATCGAAACAAGTAGATAACATCTAATGTAATCTACTAAAAATAAATAAAACACGTACGCACAATAAAGATATTTATTACTCGCTGTATACATACACACATCATTAAAAATATTTTTGTTTGTATATTCAATGTAGACTTAGGTACTTGTAAAGATTATTTAATTCATCTTGATGCTGTTTTTTTAAGTTACTTCCAAAGAAGCTTTTGAGAAAAACCTAGTCGAGTTATATTGGAAATTAATCTAAATGGAAACTTCAACGCCAAATTGAATTTTGTTAATGTAATTATTTTGTTTATAACATAAGTATAATGTTTAGGTAGGTATTTAAAAAATATGAAAATTGAGATAAAGATGTGCAAAATATTGTTTTGTTTATTATTTGAAAAATAATAAATATAAAAATAAACGACAAACAAAAAAGTAAAAATTATTTATTTATGCAACTCATTTTTTATTATAAATTGTCAAAAAGTCAAAGCATGCACAACATAGAAGAATAAATTTTACTCTCCCCAACGGTTTTGCACGCCTATGGTTAAAATTAATTTTGACCAATACTGTAAAATAGTAGCCCTTACTAATAGCGTTGATTGAAAAGTCTTCTAATAGTAAATTTTACGCAAAATCGCATCGCTTGATCTTAAAGAGTTCTTGAGATATTAAATAAAAACCATTTCTTTCGGAGGCAATCTTCAAAGGACCATTAGAAGGTTTTTGCGGCCCATGTTTATAGAAACGTTTTATCATATTTTTGAAAGTAGAATTAGCCTTTAAAGTTTTTTCTCTATTTTCTGTGAACACCCTGTATATTTAATCTGATTTTAACCCCTAATGTACCACATTTTAAGTTGACTTACAAAATGAATAACTGATTGTAAAGTTGTTAGTTACTTTAATCCCTCGAGGTAAACTCTTTTCAAAATAAACAGATTAGAAAATGTTGAGCTGAATGGGTGGTTACGCTTGTTGACCAAATCCTTTAAAGACTTTTTGCTCATTTTAATTATTTAAAAACGAGTGCAGGTACTTATTTGTGACAAGAATTTTAGTAATAATCCTTTCACAAAATTTGTATGAACAGAGGTATTTACAATTATTTGTCATTTGGCAAACCATTCGTATGACAATTTGGGGTGTAGTTGTACTCTGTTGTGGTGGTGCCTTTTACAACATGGAAATTATTATTAGGTCAAATAAAGGGCAAGAGAAGTCTTTAAACGGATACATGTGAACATCTTACACGTTAAATGTAAGACATTCATTCGTTGGCAGTGAAATAATATTGTTCATTATGATGTGAAGCAATTCTGAAGACTAACATTAGAAAAACGGAGCCTGTTATCGCAAACCCCATCATCATCCATCAGACGCAAAAGATGTTAAGGCAGCAAAATGTCTACAACGAATGAAAACACAACGGCGCAAATCAATCCTTCCGAAATTTATGCTACTGCAGTTTCAAATTTTGATAACGCAACCAAAGAAGGCACGAATGTTAGAGGACTCCTGCAAAACAAAATTTGTAAAACCAAAGAATAATCCAAAAGACCCAGGTGTACTACAAGAACTTACTATTGAAGGTAATAGCTTTATTGCTGATTAAGATTTAAACATTTCTGCAATAAATGGCGAATAGTGTTTTGGCATATATTTTTTCTATACTTTTAACCATCCTTAGTAAACAATAATAATAAATATTTGACTTGGATTTTCTTTCTAGAGAATGGTGAAAACACGGGAGACCCTAAACACCCGCTTCCTTCTTCATGACAGTGGACCAGATTCAGAGGAATTGATTGTCATCTTTGCTACTAACAAAAATCTACAACAGTTTTCTGAAGCAAGAACGTGATATATTGATGAAAACTTTTCCTTGGCCCCAAAGCAGCTTCAATAATTGTACATCATTAAGATTGCTATTCATAACACTACCGGTGTAGGGCATTAGTGCGTCAGCAAGATATATCGGTTATTAAATGAGATATCAAACAACGCATTGACAAAAATTAAAGGCCGCTTTCAAACTTCACATTATTTTAAAATTATTTTATTTATTGCAGGGTGTTATTTATCATCAGGTGAACCAAACATACCTTTTAAAGTCGAGATACTGTATATATGTCTTTGGAAATTTAGATTAAGCTCATCTGCTGTACTTTCATTATAGGGTGTATTACATGTTATACAGGATATTCCAAAAGTTATAGTCAATAGTATACCAAAATCATGCTCATTTCAACTTCCTGTATATCCTTAGACAAAACAACTTAATTATAATTCTTTTAAGCATATGTTTTTGACATTGATACTGTGTTACGAGAAAGTGCCATTTTTTTATTATTGCACCAATGGAATATAGAGCGAGCCATAACGCGAGCACATGATTTGTCAATTTTTTTCAAATAAATCACCCTGTATTTTATTCTAAAAAGTAAAACACACTCTAAGTTTTTTTTCATTTTTAATTAGTACTTTTTGAAATCATGTAGTGTGCTTAAAAGAATTATAATTAGGTCGTTTTGTCTAGGATATACAGGAAGTTAAAATGAGCATGATTTTCGTATACAATTGATTATAACTTTAAAATTTCCTATATAACCTTAATCAAACCTTATATTGAAAGTACGGTGGATATGGAGCTTAATGTAAAATTGAAATAATACATTATATGCTCCCTTTAAAAAATATGTTTGGTTCAACCCTGGTAATATGTAACACCCTGTAAATACAAAAATAATTTTAAAAATGTAAAGTTTAAAGCGGCTTATAGTTTTGTTAACAACTTTTTTGATATCTTCTTTAATAACCGATATATCGTACTTCGACGCACTAATACTGCACCCTGTATTTGTTACCGTAATATATGCTTTATTGCAATGTAAATGAAAACAACATAGGAAAATTATGTTGAATATTGTAATTTGGAATGTACAGCTATAGACCTATTTAGATCTAGTTGCAATTAACATAGATTATGAAAAGGCTATGGATAAATGCCGCCGAAGGTGTACTAGGCGACCACTTGGTAAACCGCGGTTCCTTTTATTATCAACACAAAATAACTATCGAAAAATTGAAGAATTAGGTTTCTTCTGTGGTATGTTAGATGGACTTGTTTTCCTTCCTGGTGAAAATGTTATTGAAGGTATGGACTACCTTCAAACTATAATGCCCCAAAATGCATTGGATTTAGTGGAATAATTTACGCGAGTTGGCAGTAAAACGCAGAGGACGAATACGATTTTTGAAATATCCCACCAATGTTTCCAACAGAAATCTGAATGTACACAAAACAACTTGCTGGAGAAGATCGAACAAACAACAAAGTCGAAGGTTGAAATCACCGATTTTTCAATCGTATTGGCATAATTAAACACTAATTATGATTATAATTATTCTAGTTATTATATTACCGCATTAATAAATATTGCAAAAGATAATATTCATTAAAATATATTTGAAAATAGAAAATGCTTTTTTTTATCAGCCATTATGACTAAAATTTATCGAATTTCCGCTATTTCAAAAATCACTAAAAACGAGTTTTATTAAAATAATAGTGTTACCAAATTTATTTTAAGTCAAATATGTGTCGTGCGACATCTCGTGTAAACATTGACACGGTAAGTAGTATAAACTAAGAAGAATGCCAACAGTTAATCTGTGAACGGCATGTGTTGAAGTGCAAAGCGCCATCTCAAGCGATAGCTTTAATGCTTGTAACACACGTTGCCGATAAAGCCAAGATAACTTGTACAGAAGTACACACGCAACAAAAGAACACCTGATGCAGCATTTCGCTCTTATTGTGAGCTCATCAGAGGTGTATACTTAAGTGCGGTATACGACTGTACAAGACGGCGGTTGGTCTTTAAGCTCTCAATGAACATAAGTAAAACATGTGTCTTGCGACATCTCGTGTAAACATTTTGACACGTATGAGTAGTATAAACTAAGCAAGGTTGTCAACAGTTGATTGTAACGGCATGTGTAGCAGTGAAAGTGCAAAGTATCTAAGCGATAGCTTTAATGCTTGTAACACATGCCGCCGATAAAGCCAAGATAACTTGTACAGAAGTACACACGCAACAAGAGAACACCTGATGCAGCATTTCGCCTCTTATTGTGAGCTCATCAGAGGTGTATACGACTGTACAAGATTGGCTTTATCGGCAATGTGTGTTAGAAGCATTAAAGCTTATCAGCTTAGATAGCGCTTTGGACTTTAACACCCACATGCCGTTACAGTTAACTGTTGCCATTTTTCCAAATTTATTTTGTTAAACACTTAAAAAAAAAAAATTGGGAGGAAAGTAAAAAAATATTAGTCTTGTACAAAAAATTTTTAAGATACAATTTAATTCACATTAATGCTACTTTTTGTATGTCTTATAATTAATATTTTTAACAGTATTGGTAAAATACCTTTAATATATTGAACTTACGCCCAAATTCTATAAACATACCTTGATATTTCTAAATACCAAAAATTCTGAATATTCGTAGAAAAATGATACAATGAGGTTTTTTCTATTTGAAACCGTCGCAAACAAATTATGAACGAACTACTTATTACTTCCAAATTCAAATACACTATATTTTTTATTTGACTACGATTTATACTGAAGGTATAATTATAAAATTTACCACAATAACGGTGCCAGAAACTGAAAAGAATAAAAATTGTAAATTGGTAATTAGTAATTTTAATAGGATTTTTTCCATGTGTTTTTTTTTGGTAGATTTTTTTTCGTAAATTTCTTTTTCAGATTTTTTGGCTATTTTTCTCAATTTGTCTCCTGCCCAATTTATTTTCAAAATTAAAAAGCAGCTTATAGTGATTTAATTTTATTTAAACCACATGTTATGACATAAATTTTTACTTATAGCTCCTACACTAAATTTATTTATTTAAAGATATCACTTGTTGCCTCTAGTATTGACACAGAATGATTTTTTTCGACAGGATTATAAATGGTCAGAACCTTTTAATAATTAACTGAGACCCAATCGATTGGTTAGGTACATAATTAAGTGATCGTTTCATAATGAATATTCTGTAATCGAAGTACTTAAGTTGGACAAAATAAATATTTTAAAGTATGACCAATGAAATATGCAGATGGTTTAACAGTATTTGTGAAATAAGCTTTTAAATTTAAATTGAATTTGAAAAATCAGATTATAAACTTGTCATTTTTTTTACAAACATTATTCATTTTATTATTGAATGCAAATTAAGAGAAAACTTAAAACGCTTACCTGTAAATATTTTTTCTATTTGGAATTATAATTAATATTTAATAAAACAGTTATTGTACCTACGTTAAAAACTGAATAATAAATTATTACCTTCATAGTAAAATTTTTAAGAATGAAATCTGGTTAATAATAAAAAAACTTACTATGATCATATCAGATTCAAGAAGCTGTGATTTAAGAGGCCCGAAACAAAGTTGTTTTTCTTATTGTTTGGCGAACAGCTCTATCGGTGTTTATCTCTATGTTACCAACAATCAATTTCTCAATTTCTTTCTTTGTTTGAAAGTATCTACTTCATACAAGATCTATCCATTAAACCTTAACAGTTTTAGTGAATTTCATGTTTAGGACACCTATTTTACTTCCTAAAGGATATTCGAACGAATTGAAATAAAATATTTTGCACTCCTATATTTTAATTAATTAATTAGCGCTTTATATTTTGTATTTATTGAAAGTCATTATACAGATTTTCTATCAAGATATAAGTTTTTATCAAATACTCCCTTAATTTAGAATCAATAGAAGTACGCAATTATTATATTAGAAATATCAGGCATTGACATGACCGTATGTCGAATGTAAGATTATAGTTCTATACTATAGTTAATGGTCAATAGCATAGCAATCATTATAAATTGCCATTGCATTATAAATCGAATTGACATTGCAACCTTTTGAATATTGCCATACGCTAATGCTAATATAAAATAAATAGAATCAGTACGTTGATCGCTTAATTTGAACGGTGTCTTTGCTTAAGAATAAACGCTTTATCCAAGGCAATACACATTTCCAATCAAACATAACGGTGAAAGCAGAACCAACCCCTTACATATACTGTGTGTCAGTACTTGGTCTGGGAACGGTAAATGTTTACTTCACAGGGACACTTGCATCGAGAAATCGATTTCACTACGGCCGAAACAAACTCGAATTACTTAAGCAGATTAAAATTTCCTTTCCACACTTGTGTGTGTGTTGAATTGGTTATTTTTCTTTACTTGTTTTGTTCCAAGTGCTGGCTTCCAGCTGTTGGTAGTCTTGGGAGTCACCTTTGAAAATTTAGATTATTGGTACGTTTTTCATTTCTATGGCTTTCTATAGTAATTACTGGCTTTGAATGTTCTATGTTTGCCAGTACCCTTGTGTTTTTGTATGAGATGTTCTATTGACATGCTGTGCCAAAGATGAAGTCTTTAGTTGTTCTTCACGGCGTTCATGTGTTAGCGTACGCCGGCTGTGTGCTTGTTGGACTACAGATATTTCATGACGTCTAAGAAATATTTTTAAATATAACCTTAGAAATCGGTTTTTCTGTTTCCTTAACTGGGTTCTCTTTGAGGTCAGCTTCTGCCTTAATGAGAAAAACCATCCACAATGACAACAAAATTTTTGGACAAAATAAATAAACTATTGTTGCAGCTATACCGTGTGTCCCTATCAAGACGCAACATAGGAATTTCACTATAAAAAAAATTGAATTGATCCACTAAGGCTATGAAATTTTCGTATTGACGTATACGTTACAATTAATCGTTATTGCGTGTTCTTTATTGTAATATTCTCTAATTTAATTTTAAAAATGAGTGTGTATACAATCCCTGAGAAAGTTCAAATGGTTAAGAGGGTATACAGAGGTGAAAGTATAGAAACACTTCTGCTTTGTTTGCTGCACTTTCACCGGATCGGCAGAGAAACCGCAGTGTAAACAAGCGTCCGAAGCAGATTCAACAAAACCAGAAGATAGACAATAATAAAGAAATCAATGTACTCGGTGATGTGCAACTTAACCCAATATTAGTATTCGGTAACTAAGTATCGACTGTGGTGTAAATAGGTGTCAAGTTCATAAAATTTTGAAAAGCATAAAACCGATGCTGACAAAAGGCAAGAATTTTGTGAAACAATAATATATCCAGCACACAATGCAAAATGAAATAAAACAACTTTTAAATGAAGCATTTCTTAGAACCTAGATTGAAGAGGTGAGGAAGTTACTTGGCCACCAAGATCACCAGGCTTGTCCCCCAACGACTCTTTTTATGGTCTTACATATCTTCGATGGTTTATACCGACAAAACCCACGACACAATTAAGTCTTTAAAAGATAAAATTGTGGAAGTTTGCTTCAATATACCAGCAAATATGATTGCAAATGTGCAACAAAACTTTTATTTGGGGAACTGTTTAATAGTAAATGGACAGCATTTTATAGAAATGAATTTTTAATACGATGTAATTAAAACTTAATATGACAATCACTTTAATAAAAACCGTATTTGAAATTACAACATTTCTTACAATTGTTCTTGGATGGTTTTAAAATAATAATCTTGTTATCTTGTTTGTTGACTCCTGATTCTAGTAAAACCTGAAATAGAAAATCAAAAGAAAAATAGCAAATTAAATAATTTAAAGCACAAACCTTTACGCTCTCATTATTCATAACATTAAAAACCTTAATCGGACATTTTCCAAAATATTCATTAATCCCATGAGTTTCAAATTGTTTATGATCAAGAAGCTACAAATGTTTAACACCTCCAATTCTTGGTTATACTTTACTTTGCTGATTCCGAATAAAGTCCTTAGAACACCAACTTCTGTTTATCGGTAGAGTCAAACTACTCGATCCATACTAATCGAAATATCTGTCTTATCTATAATAACAACTGTATTGACTTAAAATAAACTTTTAGCTTTAGAATACCTGCATATTCTTGCAAGATGCAAGTATTATGTCTAATAGTTTACACACAGGTCTACAATACAATGCTTGCTTCAATAGCTATATTAAAATATGAAAGAAACTGAACATTGATTAGAATTTTGGTAAAATCACAAAATACTAAATACTTACTTTTTACAAACTTAAAGAATAATATTTACATTTGAAGGAAGATTAGACATTCTACACTTAATCTCTCTTTCTAACTTTAACAAATGCCGTAACGTATAGGGTATACAACAATACGAAATTTTTATAGCAATAGTAGATTCAATCAAATTTTTTCTATAGAAAAATCCTATGTTGCGTCTTGCCAGAGACGCACGGTATATTCAACTAAGCAACAATATTCATCAGTTACTTTGGGCATGTTCTCAGTAAGCAGAAACATACAAAAGTGAACAACAGACTAACAAAATTCATGAGTTGTGTTTTAAATAAAAAAATTAAAGTCGAAATTTTATTAACATAAAATTTGTAGTGAATGATTATTCGAATAGACTGTTTAAAAGTAATTTATTTAGATAAGATTTCTTAAGACCGACTTATAATTTTTATTTAAAAAGTAAATGGAGTAAAGATTAAGTTGTTTATTTATGACCGTTACTGAATATTAAATTTTCAATATGTATAAAGAACTATTTATAAGAGTGTATTTCTTGGATTAAAAGAAATAACATTGCATGTTGAGATGAGAAATGCTTTTGAACTCGGGAGGTGAAGAACGCTGATAAAGCAAACCTACATTAAGTGCAGTCGCACTTAAAAGGTTAAAAGTGTGAGACATTAAGTAAAATTGAGAAACAGAATAGATGAAAATTGATCTGTCATTGGAGACGGTAGAGTATTTTTTGGGTGGTTTTGTATAAACTATAGCAGACAATTACACAGCAAATAAAATAAAAATGTTATAACTATAAAATTATGTTAACAAGCTTCGTCGTTGCAGCAAGTATAGTAACAACATAAAAACTAAAAGAATTAAAATTTAAATAATCCATGTATTGGAAAAATTTAAAGAACAAAGAAAATGTCGTCAAGTAATCATGGAAATGTTAGACACGTTAGTCAAAAGTCGTAGAACATAAAGAAATAGAAAGGGTGAAAATGTACAGCAAAAAAAAGGTTAGTTATATATGACCCTGAGATCAATCACAAAAAGCTAAAGTTTGATATTTTATAAATCAGTCTTTAAGAGTGAAATTTTATTTGAATTAAGGTCATTAACCACAGGGTGTAACAAAATGTAGGTCATAGAATTAAACCACATATTCTAGGGCTAAAAATAACTCATTTGAACCTTACTAATAAAAAACACAATTTCAACGAAATTTGGTATTCAGCAGTTTTTCAGCGTGAGAAATCTAACTCTGACCACAGTTTTGATGTACATTGTAGAGGGCGCCACCAGCAGCACTTTGCGTACATTAAAATGTTAATAGTTTTTTTGCCCTTGGTATATTAGATTGTTGTTCGAAGATTTTCATTCCTTGACGTGATAAACTGAAAAAGTATACTTGAAAGATGTCAATTTGGCCAACTGTTTTAAGACAATCGACACTGAATCTTTAGTTGTTATCGACATACGGCCTCTTTCAGAAAATCCCATAGAAAAAAAATTAAGGGTTCCAATCCGGGAGAACGGACCGGCCACTCCAAATCGCCCCTAATTGAGATGACAAGCTCCTGGAAGTGTTCTCCCAATATAGCGATCGATGTTCTAGAAGTGTGCGCCGTTGCGTCGTTTTGTTGGAACCAAATGTTCCCTAAGTCCAATTCATCTAGCCGTGGAAAACAATCATGTAGCATGTGTACATACCGCTTTGAATTCACTGTAACTGTGAAGTCATTTTTCTCAAAAAACCAGAGACCAATAATTACAGCTGAGGAAATGGCACACCGTACTGTGACTTTAGGTGAATGCAAAGACCTTTGATGCAGTTTTCGAGGATTGGTGTCAGCCCAGTAGAGCATGTTTTGTTTGTTGACGGTTCCACACAAATAGAAATAGGCTACATCACTAAAAAAAACAATAGCGTCCTCAGGAACACCGTTGAGAAAACCCTCACACGCGTTTCTCCGGCAATTGAAGTCACGTTCAGTAAGTTCCTGTACTATCCCCTTCTTGTAAGGATAGAAATGAAGATGGTTATGAAGAATTCTCCTCACAGAACAATCATAGTCCAAGAGCAGACGAATGTTGGCTCGCAGAACGCCGTGGTGATTGCAACACTGAAGCACTGAAGCTCACTGCCTCAATGTTCTCAGGTGTTTTAATAAGCCGAGGGATTCCAGTTCTTCGTCTTGTCGCTCTTCAAATTTGTCTAAACGTAGTGACCCACGCAACAATTGATTTCCGATCCGGTACAGCGGCCAACGTGGCTAAAACAAAGTGATTCCGAAAGGCGCTTTGGATTGCGATCACAGAATATTTGCTCGAAAAGTAGGCCTCAACGGCAAAAGCACGCTCCACAGCGTTCCAACACATGATAGCGACTAGACTGTGTCAGGACAAAACTTTAAAGTACTGCCTCTTGAACAAGACCATTCGCGCTCCGCTGCAACAAGAACCGACTGAATGGCGCGCATTTTAAAAAAGTAAGTTTATGCAGCCGCACCCTATATTTAGTATTTGTGTAAATATTGTTTTACTGCAATAAATTAATTTAAGTAGGCGGATTAGAGGTCGTGACTTGTTTATTTCATACGGATTGTCAAAAAACAATAAGTATGTAAATAAATAAGTCATTGCAGGAAACTTAAAAATGGTTTAAGTTAGGCATGTTGGTTTCTAAGTTTAGAACATCCTGTAGGAGTTACCGATTCAGTTGACGTCAAGAATCAATTTGCAAGACCTGTTGGTTTATTTGTTTCAGCATCAACTCTGTAACTTCAATAGTAATGAAAATATCGTTATTTCTTGGAAAATTTTGAAAATATGACAATAAAATATACCGCCGAGTTCACATAAATAATAATAAAAAATACTAGTTTCTATTTAAAATTAGTAAGATGGGCATCGGATGGATAACCGAAAGTGCCACATTCATGGTATTATTATATTTGAACTTAACGTTTTCGAAAACTACTACGGGTGCAATTTCAAAATTTCCAAAATATGTCTTCCATAACTTCTAATCAAAACTTTTGTGTTACACTCTGTATATTTAATTTAATTTTCAATGAGTACAATTAATAAATTTTTTGTTCGTTAGAAGAGCTCCTTTAGGTCGAGCTAAAGAATAAAACCAAATCCAAGTTTCTCAAGGCTGTATTTATTAAAAACAAAAACAATTAACACAACGGTATAACAGTTTAAACTTAAATCTAAAAAACAGCATACAACCTTGAGTAAGCCCACTTTATTGGGCGAAACGTCGGCGAAATTCTCTTAGACATTGTTTTATTCTTTCACCTCCACCTAAAGGAGTTCTTCTAAGAAACAAAAAATGTATTAATCACAATTTTTGAAAAATCAAAAAAATAATATTGTTCAATAAGTACGTTTTTCTAAGAAAAGCAACAATTACTAAATTCAACAAAATTCAAAACTTGAACCTGAAGTATTTTTAGCAGGGTGGCCCATTAGTGCGAGGAAGGTGGATTTCGCGGAAAATATTGGGGTTAGAAAAACTTTGCAATGAAAGTAGTGGAAATCAATAAGCTGCACATTTAAAATTATTTTTGTTTATACAGGGTGTTCCATAAAAGTGCGACTTACCAAAGTTATGTTTTTTTAAATAGAACCACCCATTGTTTTTACAAATTTGAATTCCTTGAGAAATTCTAATGTAATTTTATGCATTGTACATATTGTCTAAAATGGAGGTTTTGCATTATTTCACTTTTCCAAATAAAATTACTTTTCAAAAAATTAAATAACCTAGTTATCCTGAAATTTATCCCTCCGTGATTTCGTAGCGTTAATATGCATTACATGTGCTATCTAAAGCTAGTTGTTTACCTTTCCAACTTTGCTAAGTTTTGAGTAATTAATTAATTAAATTGAACTCCCTAAATTCATGGATAACTTGATTTTTCAAATGGCACCACCTACTCTTTATGTGCTGTTGAACGTGGAATTTATAAACATTCTAATAATAAGGTTGTAGGTATATAACACTCACAAATTTTGGCGGATTTTTGAGTAAGAGTTAGATACCTACAATCTTACCATTAGAAAGTTTATGAGATTCTACGTTCAACGGCACATAAAAAATTGGGTGGTGCCATTTGAAAAAGTCAAGTTATCCATGAATTTAGGAAGTTCAATTTAAATAATTGATTACTCAAAACCTAGCAAGGTTAGAAAGGTGAACAACCAGCTTTAGTTAGCACATGTTATGCATATTAAAGCTACGATATCGCAGATGGATACATTCCTGGATAACTAAGTTATTTAATTTTTTCAAAAAGTCAATTTTTTCGGAAAAGTGAAATAATGCAAAACCTCATTTTAGACACTATGTATAATACATAAAGCTGCATTAAAATTTCAAGGAATCCAAATTTGTAATAAAAATGGGTAGTTTTATTCAATAAACTATAACTTTGGTATGTCGCACTTTTATGGAACACACTGTATAAACGACAATAATTTTAAAATGTGCAGCTCATTAATTTGCACAAGTTTCATTGCAAAAGTATCTTTTAACTCCAATATTTTCCGATATATCCACCTTCCTCGCACTAATGGGCCACCCTGTATGTGTTGAATGTATATATGTTGAAACCCTCACATAGTTATCAAATTACATATTTATTGAACAAGTATAGGTACTTGAATTTTATACTACAGGTATACCTTTTTCATAAGACCAGCAATTTTTTATGTTTTTGCATTATATGTACAAAAGTTAACGCTACAATGTGCAATAACATCATAGGAAACTAAATTCGGTAACGAGCTTCCAGTTTCTGCATAGTCAGCGTTATTTAGTGCGGTGTACATACTGTTTTTAACATTTATGCTGCAATTCAGATGCTTACAAGCGTACTAAGATTTTTTTTATGTCGTGCCCTACAAATGCATAACGTGCATGTTAGGCATTTTTAACGTGCTCTGTATTTGTATACACCACGATCGATTATTTAATAATAAAACCTTATAATATGATTTGTTGTTTTCTTTATTACAATTAGAATGTAATTTGATACTGAATTTATCAGAAAGATATTTTTTCTAGCAAAACAAACCTACTAATGAAAAGATACAAGTGTTAACGAACGTAAAATTTTTCGCTGAAAATCATTGCAATTTTGTATTTATTTCGTGCTTACAAAACGAGAACAATATTACGTCAACTTCTGAATTATTGTTTTCTATTAAGTTGATTTATTCCTTGGAGTTATGGCAAGATTGTGTTCTTGAATACTATGTAAATTATAGCCGGTTATTGAGAACTAGAGTATATTGCAAAATTCTGTATTTTATAAAAGAGTAGACGACCTTCCAATAAAAGTAATGAACCAGTATCTAGAATAGAATTCAAGGACCCTTTACACAATCAAATTCTTGATGTAATCTGTTTGACTAAAACTTGGTTAAATAATAACGTCGATAGTAATGAACTCTTTCCTTTGGATAATTACTTAGTTTTGGAGCAGATAGAATTTTATAGTCACTGTTCGTTCCAAAGGTGGTGGAGTACTAATTGCCACCAAACACATACATATTACATCCTTGAATTTATATCACTTTACTTCAGTTGCCTTAGTCGATATAGTGGGCTGTAAAATTTCTCTCTCGGCCTTTGTTGTAGTAAATATTTTCGTAATTTACATTCCCCTAATTTATCCTTAAATTCATTTGTTGGCGAGTTAAAGGTTCTACCCATACCCTTCTTCGGAAACATCGGACTACCTTAAATGATTTTCGCCGTTTCTTTGAATTACTTGAAGAATGTCATGGTTGGACAATGTAATTATTGTTGGAGACTTTAATGTACCGGACTTTGTTGCGTCTACCAATGATACAAAAGCGTGTTATTAAATAATACGATAAGTTATCTACACTTGGTCCAGATTAACAATGTCAAAAATAGTACATATAGGCTCCTAGATCTTGTATTGAACAATGCAATAAATCTCAATTTTGAAGTTGAACAAGAATCTTTCTCACTAGTTGAAATTGATCCGTATCACCCTGCCCTTGCCATCACTGTATCATTTTTAGGAAAAAGTATCAAACATTTTTCTTTTAGCGATGGTACAAAACTTTATAACTTTCGTAAAGCTGATTTTATGAATTTATATCAAGAGCTGGCTTGTACTGATTTGTCTTTCTTATATGATAATAAGTTTGAAATGATATGTGTCGGGTTTTTTACGATAAACTATACCTATTACTTGATAAATTTTTTCCAACTTAAAAATCCTCTACCGGTGTTTATCCGTGCTAGTTTTCTTCTAATTTAAAACGCAAAATTAAAGATAAGAATCGTTCTTACAGATTGTATAAAAAGTTTAGATCACCTTATTATTACGATAAGTTTTCAATAATTAGGTGTGAAGTAAAAACTATAATAAACCGTGATTATTGTAACTATATAAACAAAATTCAAACTGAATTTGCTATTAATCCGAAAGGGTTTTGGAATTATGTACGCAGCAAGCATGGATCCGTATCAAAGGTTCCGAATACTATGAGTTATCAAAATGCAAGCTTGACGTCTCTACGTGAAATAGTAGAAGGTTTCAAAAATTATTTCTCAAGAGTTTTTTACAATAATACTGCTAATAGTACATATGAAACGCCATTTTCAGATAGTTTTTCTATTATACGTAACGTCTCTGCCACTGAGGACGATCTTCATTGCCATAAAAAATTAAAATCTAATATGTGCTCTGGCTTTTATTGTTGTTTAATAAATCTTTAAATACAGGTGTTTTTCCAGGTATTTGGAAACTTTCAAAAATATGTCCAGTTTTAAAAAAACCAACTACCGCCCTATATCTATAATATCTAATTCTGCGAAGATTTTTGAGAGCATTATCTATAGTCAATTATATCTATCGTTGAGGCATATTATTACAGACAAGCAACATGGAATTATGAAAGGCAGATCTACTTTAACAAACTTGTCTTGTTTGACTCAATATGTATCAAATTACTTAGATAAACGTGGTCAGGTTGATGTTCTGTACATGGACACGTCTAAAGTTTTTGACAAGATAACACACAGTATATTACTTTCTAAGCTAAATTATCTTGGTTGCTCGGTAAAAACTCTACCCTTTTTTAAGTCGTACTTAAGCAATATGCAGCAAGTTGTCCTGCATAATGATTTTAAATCAACCGCATTTTGCAATCGTGTGGCTTTCCTCAAGGTTCTAACGTGGGGACGCTTTTGTTTTTAGTATACATTAATGACATCTCTAACTGCATCAATAATAGCAAGTTTCTTTTATAAGCTGATGATATAAAACTCTATAGAAACATAGATACCACTCAGGACTGCAGCTTATTGCAGAGTGATTTGATTAATATATTTGCATGATACGTAAATAATGAATTAAATTTAATATTTCTAAATGTAATGTAATGTATTTCTCAAAATGGTATAATGTACTGCAGTTTCCCTATAAAATCAATGGTATTACATTAGATAAATTGGAATCATAAACTTAACTTCAATGCCCATATTAATTCTATTGTTCGAACATCTTTAAAATGTCTTGGGTTTCTAATACGTAATACACGCAGTTTACTAGTATCGTTACAGTACTTTTTGTTAGTACGATCTTGTCTTGAGTACTGCTCTTCTGTTTGGTCTCCTGTCTTTAATTGTCAATCTTCTCATCTTGAAAGTGTGCAGAGACGTTTTGCAAAATATTTGTATTTAAAGGTGCACTCCATTTATCCACCTCGTGGAATCGATCAAAGTTTTTAAATAGCCAGTTCAGTCTTGATACACTTGTTGCCAGAAGAAATAGATCTGACTTAATGTTTATTGGTAGACTTATCCTGAATTTAACTATCATGCATACAATGGCATGTATCTTCAGTGTATACCAGAAACAAACCCACCATTCACCTTACTACTATTAGAACAAACGTTGGTGCTAATGCGCCTATAAACAGGATGATATGAAATTTCAACAGAATTGATTTATTCTTTTTATCATTTCGTGAATTTATTAACGCAATTGGTCAAACAAGGGTTAACTAGTAGTTTTGTAATTTTTTATTCAATTCGTTTTATTTTGACAATTTTATTCTTAAACACATTTTTATTATTTTCGTTCTAGTATTATTTTTGACATTGTTAACCATTAGCATTATTTATTACTATTAATTTTTTAACACAACGATTATGTCTAGTCTGTTGTTGATATAATACATTTATAGGTACTATTATTATTATTTATTTGTTTTATGATACATTTTAATTTTCCTTTGGGCAATAAAGGATTATTATTTAAAACCAACGACATTAAGATGCATTTTACACTAATGCATTTTTGCGCAAACAGACTTGTGCTTGCCAGTTTACACAAGTAAATCGTTACGTTGAAACCAAAATCATTGACTTGCACAAATGAAAAAGTTTGACTTGAATAAAATATAATCGGTCAGATAATTAGCATGCGCTTGGCACAAATGCATGTAAGCAAAATTTAGAGAATCTGAGCCAACTTCTGTAGAATTGCCGAAAATGCGTCTGTGGACAAATCGCCGAATGTTGTCAAAACTCCGAAAATTAGAAAACGACAGCTTAGAGATCGTAACCTGGCGTCTTCCCCGAACTCAAACTGAATCTGCGGACAAAGCGCCGAAAACGTTTTTGCGGACAAAATGCCAAAAATGCTTTTGTGGACAAACCCCCGAAAATACTTCCGTAAACAAATTGTTGAAAATGCTTCTGTGGAATACAGTACGTTAGCTTAAAAGACGTTACCTTGAAAAGTCGCCGAATTTGCAGTAGTATTCAACAAGTCTGCTTTATACTTCTAAATAAAAACAACTTAAATTGATTAAAACAGATCATACATGAAACAAAAGTGTAATTTTTTTAAAGAAAGAATTTGTAATAACTGTAACCTACCAACCAACACTGTTCGCCTCCGATCACATAAGACACTTAATTTAATTGTCCACAGAAGCATTTTCGTGTCTGGGTCAACGGCAATTTTAATTCTTTGAACTAAAAAAAGTTCTTTTTTGGTTTTGCGTTTAAGGCTGTTCTATCACTCAGGACAATTTCAAATTTCTAGTAGGCGGTTGTTACGTAAATAGCTATATGTTGTTTTTTCTGTTTCTAAAACTGTTTAAAAATGCACTTCATGTACAAAAAATTGACATCAACAATTCAACAATATATTATTTATATATATCATGTAGTATACCAGTATCGGCAGTGAGATTCCAGGAATTTGAGCTGAGAAAAGATAAGAAAGTGTTCTCACTATGCCAGATGATACAAAGGTTTTGTACCATGAAAAAGAAAGATAAAAAGAAAAAGTTCGATCATGTCATGGCATTGTCTAAAAGTTAGGTACCACAAAAGATCAGTGGTTTTATACAGAGATTCGAAACTATCACTTAAATTTTGTTCCCCAGAAGATGTCACATCATGTTCCGAATTTGAAGATGGGGAAGATGATAACTAATGTCATTCTTGGTAAATATACATACTTGTAATAACTTTTCTTTCTGGTAGCTTAATATAAGTTTTTGTATTTTACATTAACTCTAATGTGACCTTTAATAAAATTATTAAAACTGATATCAAATACTTTGCAAGAATTGGACATGTCCATCTTTTTTTTTACTGGAGGGGTAAGTCAAATAGCTGCAATAAATCATTTTATGAAAATTTGTCCACATTCCAATAACAAATAACTCACTAGAGTCAAAATTATTATTATTTTTTCTTATAATGCGTGAAATCGTTTTCCGTCTCTAAACAACAATCAAAATAGACATGTCCATTTCTTGCATTGACCTCTTCAATTACACTGAGAATCACTTAATAGTTGTTCCGTCGTTACGACAAATAATTTGGTGTGATAGTTCCGCCACTATGTGGAAGCTGCTTAAATTACTTGTCTGTAAATTTTCCAATTTAGGTACAATATTACATTAATTGAAATACGAATTCGATTTTCTTAATCATTTCATAGTAGTATAGCACTTCAGCTTTTTGACCTACAGATTGGTAAACCAAGAATCGGGTCTCTACAATACTTCCTTTTCTGTGATTTTGCCATATTGTGTTGTAAAACTCACTCCTCACTATTAATGATATACATTAAAAACATTTGCATTCTTTCTTAGATTGATCTAGGGTGACATTGCACATAATATAATCAATCTTGATTATTGTGTTCTTCGTTTAGTGTTTAAAACTCCACCTTAGGAGGAGTCTCAGAGTAATTTTCTCAATGTTCACGAATTAGTCCTCGAAACTTCGCTATCTTCTGAAGAGAGTACCACACACCCCCTGAGTAAATGAACCTGTATTTTATCTGCACTCCGAGTTGGTACTCATACCTAACCTAGTAAGATCTTTGCTAAGTGAGCAGAAACCTGTGGAAATCCTGTAAGGATTGCAAGCTTATTTCTACTTTTGGTTGACTATCATCAATTTCTCTCTTAGTCAAATTCTTTGATTGCCTTAGACCAATTTTTATCTCAATCCAAAACGTTTTTTGTATTGTGTGCTTTCAATACCATACTAATACCGGTTCAGTAAAAGGTGTGGCCGATCCTTTTCTAGCAAAGGGATGTGCTTGCTCATTGCCTTATAACCTAATGTGTTCCAAAATTTAGATGAGATACTGACCTTATTGAGTGCTCCCAGCTTGTTTAGTTTATTTTTTTAATTTTTACTAGGTTTGAATTGATGGCATTCCCGTTCAACACTATAAGGGCCGCTTGACTGTCGGATAACAACTCTCTCTTTTCAGCTAGAAGCAACGTCCAATTACACATACTTCCGTTTAAGAAGTACTGGTGAATTGGTCCGCTGCTTCTGAGTATGTGATTCTTGATCCAAACACTGCCGCCTTAGTTTATACCTACTTCGGTTTTTGACCGGTCTATGTACCATCAGATCACATTTTGCTGTGCTGGAACATATATTCTCTCTGAGATCCAAACCTGTTTACTGTTATTGCCCAATGCCATGCAAAAGTTGTTTCAGTTAGGAATTCCTTGCTGATATGATGTCTAAGTGACATCAGCATAGATTATTATCTACTAAGTACAGTTCTAGCTAAGACATTTAATCTGGGTCCTGCTTCCTTTTGTACTTTTTCCTTCATGAGTAACAGTTTGACCTCTCTGGCAATGGCAAGATAGATTGGTGTCAGTTCTAGTATGTGTTCCATACTCACGATGAGATGTTCCTACGATGTAAACACACTATAATCTCTTAACCCTTTTGAGTTTTCTTTTGGTGATAATTTCCTAGGCTTGTGCCACCATAGAACAGCACCATATTTGAACGTGGGTCGAACTATCCTGTTGTACATCCATTAAAGGTTTCTTGCACTTTAATAGTAGACGAATAACTTTACCCACAGCAGCCCCTCTAACTTGTTTGAATTTAGGCGGTTTATCTAGAATTATTTGTTTAACGCCCTAACTTCCACGACGGTACCATTTACCGTAATAGGTTTCAGTTTGACAAGTTTCTTCTTGTGTTGGATAGACTACCAATAGGTTTTAAATTAGTGAACTCTACCTTGAGCGATCCTTTGAGACATTCCATCTGCTTTGACCCAGCCATTTTAGTAAAATCCACTTGCCCAGTTATCCGCCTTACAATTGATTCATGCAAGGCGATATTGGAAAGCCTTTAATATCTAGGGAGGCACAATAAGCAGTTCTCTTTTATTGCATTGGCTTGTTTAGATTACTGGTAGCTGATACTGGTATAAATATTACACTATCCCTGTTCCAAACTGCTACTAAAGACCTTTACTAGAAAAAGAGTTAGAAGTTCCGCTCCCATTTATACTTTTTATTTTTACCAAAAGCATTATTCAGACTTATAGTTGATCTAACTTGACTGCTAATTGTGTCAGTGACCTTACAGTCGGCTACTGATGCTTTTCTTTCGATATAATCTTTCTCTTGTAGATCCTGGAAGTCTAGAAATTAAGATGAGCAGATTTCTCAGTTCAGCGTCTCCTATCAAACTCCTGTCAGATTTGCACAGAAAGATGTTTATCTCTCCATTACTGCCAACTAGGGCTTTGTGAATTCTATCCACTTTCAGAATAAATGACATCTCTTCAAAGAAAGTCCGGTGATTGTTAAACTTAGCTTTTTATCTCGTAAGTGTAGGGTGTCATGGTACTCTTATACGTCTCCAAATCTTGGTTTACTTTTGATTTATAAAAAGTCTCCTTGTTTTTTTGAGATGGCTCAAATTAGAAGTCGTCTCATTGCCTGTTGTTGGTTTGCTCAGGCAACAGCTCAATTCATAGCAATCTTTGATTGTGCTGCTTACTTTGTTTACTGGGTTTTCCAATTTCAAATGGCATTTTGGAAGTCTCTTCTATATTGCATTGAAGATGTCGAGTACTTTCTATCTTCTTGTTGTTGCAAAGATAGACATCTACATTTTCTTTATTAAAAATTTCACAAAGCACTCATCTCTTTGATTATTATTAGTGCTTCTCTACGTTGTAAGCGTTAACATCGCAGCTAACAAAGAGGAAATAATCCCTTCTGGTGCAATATTCGTTTTGTCCACAGTAACATTTTCGGCGATTTGTCTACAGAAAAATTTTCGGCGAGTTGTCCCTTGATGCATTTCCGGCATTTTGTCCAGAAAAACATTTTCGACGTTTTGTCCGTGGATTCCGATAGAGTTTGGAGACATTACATATTTCACAGACTATTTTGATTTGAATTTTGAGAATTTGGTTTTAGTCGTTTTCGGGCATGTCTTTCAAAATAATGGCGTCCACCTAACGCTTCGGGTTGTATCGGAAGTTGACATCATCTTCGTTATTTTAAATGGAACACTTTGCATATTATTGTAATTTTGGGTTCTACGTTAAATTTTGGATAAACTTTTATTAAGGTTTCCTATTTTTAAAGTTAACCGTTTTTGAGATATTTAATTTTTCAAAAAAAATTTAAAAAACATTCCTAATTTAAAAGATGTGTATGTTACAATGATAGAGTTAAAGAGACAAAATTTACAGAGGACACAACTGAAACTCTAAGCTTCCCTGTTATGATTTCATATTGCTTAATTTCATACAGGGTGGTAGAAATGTAGTGCCGAATTTAATCAAGTTCAAACCATCATAACTTATTTATTTTTAATCGAACTCCTGTATATTATTGCACAACTCGATGAATAATTTTGTTCTCTTTCGAATGGTATAATGGTTCCCTATACCTATCTTCTCTGGTTTTCAAAGTTTTTACTGTTATTCGTGCAGTCAACGGATTTTGCATAATTTCTTGCGCAGATGGCTGTGAAATTTCAGTGGAACTTCAAAACAAGCACCTAATCTGTCACTAGTTTATTGTTGTCAATTTAACACAATCATACAGTGAAGGTTTATTTGAGTCTTATTTATTGTTAAATACCTTGAAAACCAGAGAAGATAGGTATAGGAAACCATTATACCATTCGAAAGAGAACAAAATTGTTCATCTAGTTGTGCAATAATATACAGGATGTTCTATTAAAAATAAATAAGTATGATGGTTTCAACAATTAAATTTGGCACTACATTTTTACCACCCTGTATGAAATTAAGTAATTATGAAATCATTGAAAAAGCTTAGAGTTTCAGTTGTGTCCCTATAAATTTTATTTCTTTAACTTTATTAACATACACGTCTTTTTAAATTAGGAAGTGTTTTTAAATTTTTTTGAAAAAATTAAATATTTCAAAACGGTTAACTTTAAAAATAAAAACGTTAATGAAAGTTTATCTAAAGTAACGTAGAATCCAAAATTACAATAATATACAGGATGTTCTATTTAAAATAACAAAGATGATGTCAACTTCCGGTACAACCAAAAGCGTTAGGTGGATGACATTATTTTAGTTGAAAAGAACATGCCCGAAAACGCCTAAAGCCAAATTTTCAAAATTCAAATCGAAGTAGTCTGTGAAATATGTCAAAATGTCTTGTCACCGTGGGACACCCTGTATAGTTTAAACTATTGGAATATTTGCAAGTTAGTGGAGGTGTATTTTCGAGTGTGTTTTATAAAGTGATCCTCATAGAACAATAATAACCCATCATTAAAATGAATACTTGGATATTCTGGCGTTAAAACCCTAAGAACCGTGAAAACCGTGACCTGAAAAATTAAAAATAATTAAAATGGGAAAAAGGTAAATAACATGTTATGGAATAAATACTAACCCAAGGAATCGATTTCCAAAGTTAAAATTAAGGGAAAATGAGACGCTGGCATGGAAATTAGAAAAGTATAATGAAAATGTAAGATTACAAGATGGCGGCTATGAAATTGGAAATTCGTAAATAAAACATGAACAAAAACAGTTAGCATAGCGCTACCATATATCGGGAAAGGTTTAAAAAATTAGCTTTCTTTTGAGAATAAATGTAGTTTATAATTTCGCGATTTAAAAAAAAGTGTAAACCACTTTCAGAAGTGGGCGTAACTGAAAAGAAAAATCCAGTGTAAAATAGGTAAAGATCAAAGACAGCGGGGTTATAAGCAATAGCAAAAAGCCGTTTAAAAAGTCGAAATTCAGTTGCTGTTGAACCCACGCTGGTGGAGATAAAAAATTTTGCAGTTACCCGACAAAGGTTTGGAAGGTGAAAGTTCGACGAACTCACGACGACATGAATTAGTGTTGGAATAGAAAAAGTTATGAGAAGCGAGTGATAACGCTAAAATTAAAGTTAAAGGGACTAACAATTATACGGTTACAGGCCTGAAACATACATAATTATATAAAAATGGGTATTAGAAGTAACCAGAGTTAAGTGAGTGACCAAAAACAAACAGAACTTATGTGTGAAAAGGTCCATAAAAATAAACATTGTGTCCGGTGCTGTTGGTAGAAAATTGATAACGAAGAAGAAAATTGGTTTACATCATAAACGTAACTTACTGATGAGAAGACAACATAAAGGTTAGACGTTATTATAGTTTAAGTAGTAAATTGTTTATAAAATTCCTTGTGTAATATAGAAAAACCCAATTGCTATTAGTTTGAAATTTTATTTGTTAATATAACCTATAAGACCTATGCGTTAACTAGAGAATAACCGATGCTGATATCGGAATATAATACCGTGATTATAAAGTTACTGATAATACCGTTATGTTACGTACGAGGTAGCGTCAGAGAGTTAGTTTATTGTCGCTTTGCAAAGCGTTGTTAATTCACTACATTTGTGTGTGTGGAAGTATTTTATGACTAAAACCCTGAAAATAAATAAGTTATTTAAAAATGTATAAAGCCGGTTGAAAAGAATTTGTTGAGCACGTAATTTAAATAAAAAAAATAAAATTGACAAATTCATAAAGTATTGAAAGGGCAAGTTCAGAGCAATATTTATTGTATAAATTGTTAATAATTTGTAAAGGAAAAAGATTAATTTCAGCAATTTTAAAATAATTCATTATTCTTTTTTAAAAATTATCTCGAGGAAAGGAGTATTTGAATAACCGATTAAATAAAAATGAAAATTAGCAATTTTATGTGAGAAATGGGGAAATCCCTATGAGAAATTAAGCATTGATATTTTCGACATATAATATTGCACGACCGTCGCCTCTCACTCCAACGCGCACTAGCGCAACTCTTCGCACCCGTTGAAAACGCTTCGAAAAACGCGTAGACCCGCGGGAGATCGGCTCGCGATAACGAACGCGACCTCCGACCTCCGTCACGAACGCGCCGTACGCGGGCTAAAAGACGCGGCTATCCGACGATGCAATTTTTTCAAAATTTCCTACGAGAAACGGCTTTAAAACCGGCCGGAACGCGAAAAAATCAAAAATTTCGATTTTGATTTCGTTTTTGCCATTTACGGCTTTCGTTTTGAAGATATATTCAAATTTGTCGCCGCCCTTAGTAGATTTCATCGTTTCACGTGAGAATTAAAAAAACCGCGTTTCAATCTAACGCCCTCGAGAGTTACAGAGCGTTTTTGGAAAATTTTGAACTAATTTTTCGCCTAAACGGCCGGCGATTTTAAAAAATTTTTTGTGTCCGATAGAAATCGAAAAGAGGAACGCGATGAATTTTGTTTGGTAAGCGTGGGATGTCGGGGACGGTAATTACACCCCGAAAGCAACAAAGTTCCACCCCTAACTTTAAGGGCTTATAACTCGGAAATTAAAGACATATCAAAAAAGCGCTCAGCCTAGGGCACAATTTACGTTTCTCTTTAAAACGGCACTTAAATGAAAGATGTGGCTTTTATCATACGGCCGTATGAGGTACACAAACTTTTTGGAAAAATTTAAAATTTGTTTTGAAATTCGTAGATAAATCGTTAAAAGCTTATATCTTTTAAACCGTAAGAGATAGAGAAAAAATAACAGGACGTTTTGAAATTTTAAACTTAACAAAGTATAAGATGGAAAAAAAATTTTCGTAAAAGTCCATACGGTCCGATTTATAATGAAAAATCAAAGTATTAGCGAACAATTTTGAGATTTCAAATCTATACGAAAATCAACCTTTTTTCAAATTCGTCTCACATTAGAACGGGTACAGATATTTTTATTTGGAAAAAAGTTTCGAGTTTACGAAAAATGTGTCTTTATTTTTCGATTTAGATTTTTTTTTGTACGAGGGCATCTTCGAGGTTAAAAAAAATGTTAAAAATAGTCAAAAAAATTTCAAAGAAATTGAACCGTAATTTGACCACAACTCGCTTATTTACCGACCGATTTTAAAATTCAAAAAGCATCGTACGCGGATAGAGAAATAAAAATTTTGGCCGTTTCAGTTTTTTTGACCTCGCGTGTTTTCAAAAGTTATAAGCGAAAAACGTTTCCGACAAAATTTCATTCGAAAACTAAAACGGCCATAATTTCTAAATTATAACAGATAAAAAAAAATTTATTTAAGAAAAACGTTCCTTTTATGACCCTATCACATAATGTTTAATAAATTTATCATTTTAAAAAAAATTTTTCAAGAAATTTTACATTGTGGTAATGGGAATTACTGCTAATTTTTACATATTTATAACTTCGGAACCGTATTACGTAAAAACATGAATAAAAAACATAAGATTTGTAATTTTGCAAATTTTCGAATGGTTTAGCTGTAGAAGGTTCAACTTTACCCAAAAAAATTTTGCTTACGCACGAACTTCGTGAAGCAGCGCTTATGAATCATTGAGCGCGCTAATGGTATGATTGTCATGGTACGCAATTTCGTAACGAAAACAAATCTATACGAAAATCGATTTTTTTTCAAATTCGTCCCACATCAGAACGGCTCGAGATATTTTCATTTGGAAAAAAGTTTCCAGTTTACGAAAGATGTGTCTTTATTTTTCAATTTAGATTTTTTTTTGTACGAGGGCATCTTCGAGGTTAAAAAAATGTTAAAAATAGACAAAAAAATTCAAAAAAATTGAACTGTAATTTGACCACAACTCGCTTATTTACGGACCGATTTTCAAAATTCAAAAAGCATCATACGCGGATAAAGAAATAAAAATTTTTGACCGTTTCAGTTTTTTTGACCTCGCGTGTTTTCAAAAGTTATAAGCGAAAAACGTATCCGACAAAATTTCAATCGAAAACTAAAACGGCCATAATTTCTAAATTATAATCGATAAAAAACGTTTCTTTTTACGCCCCTATCGTATAATGTTTAATAAAATTTATCATTTTTTAAAATATTTTTTCAAGCAATTTTACTTTGAAAAATACCAAATAAGTAAAAATTTTAATATTCTTATAACTTAGGAACCGTATTATGTAAAAACACGATTAAAAAACCAAAAGATTCGTAATTTTACAAATTTTCGAATGCTTTTGGTGTAAAGTGTTTAATTTCACCCGATTTCAGCCGCTTTCGTGAACAGTCGGCGTTGAAATCTTTAGAACGCAATACTGGTGATTCACGCGAATAGTGCAACAAGATGTGACCTAAATAAACTTTGTTGTTCTACGATTCTAAGTAAGTTTTTATTAAATAATATCTATTCGCACTACATTATTTTGGTTAATTTGTCTTTCACTTATCCGTACAAAGAAATTATTTATCATAATATGTTAAATTGAAATTATGCGTACGCTTTTCGTTAGAAAAAAGCTTTTTGCAGTAGAGGGCATCAAAATTTTCGTTTGCATACCAAAAACTAATTTGAGTTATCAACTATTCAAAAACTTTTTTACTTAGTTTGTGTATTTTTTTTATGTTAAACTGAGTCCGTTAGAACAGTATTTGTGCAAAATTGTCAAAAAAAATTATAAAGAGTGTTTAAAAATTGGTATCAAAATAGTTTTTTAAGTAAGAAAAGGTGGTTTACTTTTTTTTGAGTTTTGTTTTAAATATGAAAAGGGGTTTTTCCTTTTTCAGTCTTTGATTCTGCACTTATGTTTCGTATTAGATTAAGTTTCTTTAGATTAAATAAAACCCATAAAAGTTTTGTTAATATATCATTTAAATTATTTAATTATTTAACAATTGAAACAAGAAATTTATCTTTTAATAGTATGAAAAAAAGTTAAAGTTATTCTTACTTAGTAATGCATTTTATTCTTTAGATGAATTTGAAAATCACATGCGTTTAAGTCCTATTATGTAAGCCGGATTCTATGACTTCTGTAAATGCACATTTTATTTTGCATATGAACAGAAATAAATATTATTATTATACTATTTTTATATTTACGCTAAATATTATTTATACTTTTTATGATATTTAAGAGTTAAAAATAAATTGTTGTTTTTTGTTGCTTACAATTGCAAAAAATAAAGTGTAATGTTCAATTTTTTTAAGTAAGAAAAGGTGGCTTACTTTTTTTGAGCTTTTGTTTTTAATATGAAAAGGTTTTTTTCTTTTTTCACTCATTGATTCTGCACTTATGTTTCGTATACTATTTTTATATTTGCACTAAATTTTTTTCTTTTACTACAGTTTTTCATTTTATTTGTTTTCTTCTTAATGTTTTGTTAATAATAATGAGTCTTAAATGCTTACATAGGTTATCGATAATGTGCATTACATCCTTTTTGTATTTAAAAAAGTTACAAAAAAAGATTTTCTCTTATATTTTGTAAATGTATTATAATGCTTTTTTCATTTTATGCTCTAATTTGTAATCTTTAAGTATAAAAAATGCATTTGGTGTTTTTATGGTTAATTTTTCTAAAAAAAATGATTTGTATTTTTTTCACTTTATAAAAATGGAAAAAATAAATTATACTTTTTATGATGGGCAATTTTTTTTTCTTGAAGTTCTTTCTTCTTATCTTTTTGAGCTTTTGTTTTTAATACCAAAAGGGTTTTTTTCTTTTCACTCTTTGATTCTGCACTTTTGTTTCATGTATTTGCATATTTTAAGAAAAAAAAATGAATTTTGTTTTATTTTCATGGTTAATATTCTAGAAAAAATAATTTGTAGTATTTTCTACTTTTAAGAATGAAAAAAAATAATATTTATACTTTTATGATATTTAATAGTTAAAAATAAATTGCTGTTTTTTTTGCTTACAATTGCAAAAATAAAGTGTAATGGGCAATTTTTTAAGTAAGAATAGATGGTTTACTTTTTTGAGCTTTTGTTTTTAATATGAAATGGGGTTTTCCTTTTTCACTCTTAGTTCTGCACTTATGTTTTGTATACTATTTTTATATTTACACTAAATTTTTTCTTTTACTACCGTTTTCATATTATTTGTTTACTTCTTCATTTTTGTTAATAATAATGAGTCTTAAATTACACGTTTTATCAATAATGTGTACAAATTACTTCCGTTTCTTTTTAGTATTTACGTAGAAGTTGGAAAAAAGCCGTTTCTAGGTTTAAAAATAAAAAATTGCATTTTTTTTTTTAAAGAAAGCAATAAATATAGTTTGTTTATTTTTTTTAAATTCTCTTATATCTTTTGTTTTTCAGTGTTTAAAATAAAATGGATTTTTGATTTCTTTCGATTAAGAGCCTTTTTCAATTTAAAACAAAAATGTCATTTGAATTTTTGTATTTTTAAGTATCAAAAATGCATTTGTTGTTATTTTTATGGTTAATATTCTAGAAAAAAAAGCAATTTGTAGTTTTTCCACATTTTTAGAATGACAATAAATATTATTTATACTTTTTATGATTTTGAGAGTTTAAAATTAATTGTTATTTTTTGTTGCCTAAAATTGGAAAAAATAAAGTTTATTTTACATTTTTTTAAGAAACAAAAATAATCTTAGTTTTTTTTCCTTTTGAGCTTTTCTTTTAATATGAAAAGCAATTTTCTTTTTTCACCCTTTGATTCTAGACTTAAGTTTCGTATATTGTTTTTGTATTTACATAAAAGATTTTTCTTTTACTACAGTTTTTTATTTTTGTATTTTCTATTGTCTTTATCAAATTTGTATTGAGATCATTTTTTTGAGTAAGAAAACCAGAGTTTGACCTTCACAATTTGGCGAGCGAAATCGAGCCGTGTCTTTATCAAAGTTGAATTCGGAAAACGATGCTACTTCAATGTTTACATTCTGGCGTCCGAAGCGAGCCGTGTCTTTATCAAATTTGTATTAAAAATTTTTTTGGTTAAGAAAAGCCAGAGTTTGACCTTCACGAATTGGCGAGCAAAGCGAGCCGTGTCTTTATCAATGTTGCATTCGGAAACGACCATACTTTGATGTTTACAATCTGGCGAGCGAAGCGAGCCGTGTTTTTATCAAATTTGCATTTGGAAAATGACGCTACTTTGATGTTTACAATCTGGCGAGCAAAGCGAGCCGTGTTTTTATCAAATTTGCATTGCAACAAGTTTTTTGATTAAGAAAAGCCAGAGTTTGACCTTCACAATTTGGCGAGCGAAGCGAGCCGTGTTTTTATTAAAGTTGAATTCGGAAAACGACGCTACTATGATGTTTACAATCTGTCGAGCGAAGCGAGCCGTCTTTATCAAAGTTGCAATCGGAAAAGGACACTACCTTTATGTTTACAATCTGGCGAGCGAAGCGAGCCGTGTCTTTATCAAATTTGTATTGAAACAATTTCTTTGATTATGAAAAGCCACAGTTTAGTCTTCACAATTTGTGAAGCAATGTTGCAATCGGAAAACGACGCCATTCTCATGTTTACAAACCGGCGAGCGAAGCGAGCCGTGCTTTTATCAATGTTGCAGTCGGTAAACGACGCCACTTTGATGTTTACAATCTGGCGAGCGAAGCGAGCCGTGTCTTTATCAAAGTTGCAATCGGAAAAGGATGCTACTTTCATGTTTACAATCTGGCGAGCGAAGCGAGCCGTGTCTTTATTAAATTTGCATTCGGAAAACGACGCTACTTTGATGTTTACAATCTGGCGAGCGAAGCGAGCCGTGTCTATATCAATGTTGCAGTCGATAAACGACGCTACTTTGATGTTTACAATCTGGCGAGCGAAGCGAGCCGGTGTCTTTACCAAACTATCCCCTGACAATAGATTGCTGCGAAGCAACAAACCCCCTTCGCCGCGAAGCGGCTGCTAGGCAGGGTCGCGTTACGCGACCCTAGTGTAATTATAATTGTAGTTCAGTATGTTTCAGCAAAAGCATTGTGCTTATAGTTGCGGCTCCTGTAGTACACTTTAGTAAAATATTTCTGCACCTAATTAAAACTAAATTATTACATATTAAGTAAATGGTGCCGTTCTAGATTTATATATTTTCCATTTCCCTATACTGTAATTAGTCGGCATCTTTTGCCGAAATTTTATCAATTATTATTTTCTACAAATAAAGTTATGTATGTGATAATGTTTTTATGGTATTATCAATGGAATTATATTTAGAGCACAATCACAGACAGTTGAGCCCGAACTCGTCGTCAGTTGTTCGTAAGTAAGCATTTTTACTACACGTGGACTTGATTGACATGCGTCTCCTGCCTGCTAGCCATAACATTCAGCCAATGACATGCAACAATTAGCCCATAAATTAGAGAATTTACCGAGTGAATTAATTAATCGATATTGTTCTTTGTCTGAAACTCAAACTCTGAAAACGTATGTCTTTTCTTCAATGTCTGCAGTAACTTGTGACCTTCCGTTTAAATCTGAGTTGAAGAAATCCCCCTTAACATGCCTTAAATAACGTACACATTAATCGGATGTGGATACACCTTACCAATTTCTAACGTGCTACGAAATAACGTTTAACATTGGTCTAACGTGCACGTTACTCTTAACGTTTTGGATACATACTTCACAACTGAATAAGTCTTATTAACAATTTTGCAAAGTTATTTAAAAAACGTGTTAAAGAACGAATGCTTCAGCATCTCAAAAATAACATCAATATTTTCGAGAACCAGTATGGGTTTATGGAAGGTTTAAGTACTTCAGATGCTATTTACAAATTATATATATATAATCTAAACATTATGTTACCGAAGGTGTTAAGGTGTTATATTTCATTTACAACTATGAATAAATAAATTTATTCCATTCTTGTTTATTTCTTTCAACTTCTTTCCATCGTTCCAATTGATCCCTTTTTCCTTTAAAATCTCTGCTACTGTCTCGTCCCATGATTTTCTTGGTCTACCTTTAGGCCTTTTTTCTGTTGTTTTTACCTGCCATATTACTTTCACTTGTTGCTATTAATATTGAACAACGAAACAGTGTTTCTACGATCTAGACAAACCCAGGTTAAATATTAAAAACAATTGTTAGTTTTAAATGTATGTATACAAAAGTGAAGTTGTTTGGGATTAGACTAAGACAATTTGGTAATTAATAAAAGTTTTGATTTTTTGATATTTCGCCAATAAGTTATTGGCTTCATGAGGAAACTAAAATGTTTGTATAAAAGAACATGACGTGAAAACTGCTAATACTTACATTAAATATTACTTAAGAAAGTCACAGATTGAAGTCATAATTAAAATTGAAGTTTATTACTGTTAACAACACATTTAATACGATGTACGCGTTGTTTGAAAGTTGACACAGAATGTGAGATTTGTATACAGGTAGAGATAAAGGTAATAATCGAACCAAGGACTTTATGCGAACTTTATTTGAACTAACCATTTTGTATTTTTGGTGTAAACACGCAAGGCTTAAATTAGTTCGGTACGTGTTAGTCCATAGTACCAAACCAATTTGGTTCGAACACTTCGAATCATAGTATACGGTGTAAACACATAGGATCGAATTAAATGTTAGCGGGAAAGAAAAGTAAGGTTAAATTTTTCTTGTTGATCGTATATGTGGCGTCGTGGAAGTCCGAGATTAAGTTTATTTAAGGTAGAAAGTTATTAAAATTTGTAATGATTATAGGTTTGGTGAAGTGTTTTATGATAAGAAAATTATTTTGACCGAACCCTGCTTTATTTCCCACCATAATTCCCCCGCTGTTAATCCTCACTAAAATTGTAGATAAAAATGGGTATAAATTGACTATTTGCATTAGTTACACTCACTTAAAGATATGTCTACCTTTTCTAAAATCCCTTAGTATTCCGACCTGTTTAAAACAGACCGACCGCTTAAACCTGATTTTCTTGATATCGTGCTTAAATACTATTGACCACCGCCTGAACTGGATTTGAAGTCGATTAACCTGGTATATCTTTTGTCTTACTACCCATAAGTACTCCCTCGCAATTCAATTTGTCGCGGACGAAAGTGATAACTTCTTCTTGTGTTACGTCCACAACATCAAATAGCACAGTATTGCAATGTGCCGCGTTCGAAAGCCAATGACGTAACCTTTCATCTATTTTGCTCTGTCTGATTTCAACCGATTTACGTTTGGCCGTTGTTTAGACGCTTTCTTTCATACTATACTCTGAGTCTCTATCCTAACTTCAAGCACTATATACCTGATTATATAGCCGTCTAGCACTACGCTAAAAATAACCGGCTATATAGAACCGTCTGCAAACCAAAAGAACGCATAGGAAGAATCGTACAAACCTTCGGGTGAATTAATCCGTTAGAACCAGGTCCACCTGCAGGGCTATTTATATACAGGGACTATCAACGGACTCACAACTCCGCATTGGAGCCGCCCCGGAGTTATAAACCAAAGCATATCTAGAAAGCAAGTACAGGATATTGCTGTTGTCGAATTCAGGTTGTGTCTCCAATACCGGCACTGCGAAATGATAGACCTACTACGTTATTTGTATTATATAATTAATTAATTGATCAGATGTATAATTATTTTGTTAATTGTCATTTTTGGTTTAAACTTAATATACGTCTTAAAAATTGGACTCTCTTTACACCTTCGCTGTGGTTACCTGACGTAAAATATATACCAGGTGTTTCAAAACTCACAACCGTGCTCTCAGGGGATGATGTGGGGAACTAAAATAAAGCGAAAAACAAGAATGAAAAATTTTTCCGATCGGTCTTCGTCTGGGGAGTTAGTGGAGAAAAACAAAAAATATTTCCTAAAATTTACGTATTTCGAGTAGGCTCTTGAACTATGACAGGTATATCAGTGTTTGTATTTGTGACCTTTAGCTGACTACTTTTTGTCTGTTTATCAAATTTGCAAAACAGTAAACCCAAGTTTAGGTCTTTGATTTGTTGTAATAAAAGTTCACCACTTATCGCGACAAGTTGAATTTTGTGTAATAGACCGATACTATTCTAATCGAGAGTATGTAGATATGGTGAATGTGTTAGGTTTTACCAATGATAATGCCACTGCTGCAGCTGGGTCTATGCGGAAAGATTTCCAAACCGTCGGCAGCCTACTGCAAAAACTATAAGACGCATAGAGCAACGATTAGTCGACACTAGTAATGTAAATCCCCGACGAAATATGGTGGCCGTTCTCCTCTTAGACGTCGCTGAAGAAGAGAAGATTTTAGAAAGGATAGAGGAGGAACCCAGTACAAGTCTCCGTACACTTGCACGGAACATGCCTAGCAGTAAAGATACCATTCATAAACTGTTACGTTCAAATGATTTGTATCCCTTCCGCTCACAGAAAGTTTAAGTTTAAGTGTATGAGGGTGATAGGGAACGTCGAGCAGAATTCTGTGGATGGTTGGTGCAAAATGTAGAACAGGATCAAGAGTTCGTTGATAGGATTGTGTTTAGCGACGAGAAAACTTTTACTGCTGAAAGTAGTATAAATACGCATAATCTTTACGGCTGGGCTGATGCAGATGAAAATCCTCATAACACACGGCCAAGAAACCACTAAAGACGCTGGTCCCTCAATGTTTGGGCTGGCATCTTTTAGAATACTGTAATGGGACTCCACCTTTTACCTCCACGCCTTACTGGAGACACCTATCATCAGTTTTTAACTGGACACTTCCCGCCACCATTCTTTGATGATCTTCCTTTGGCAACTAAACTGCGCTGTTATTTTCCAGCATGATGGAGCACCAGCACATAATGCCCTGCAAGTAAGAAACTTTCTCAATGAACAGTTCCCGGGACGATGGTTCGGAAGAGGTGGGCCTATCCCATGGCCACCGAGATCTTCTGACCTTAATCCTTTGGACATTTTTCTGGGGTTTGTTAGTGACTTACGTTTACGCTGAACCAGTTGTGACGGAGGAAGAAGTGTATTGCCCGTATGCATGCTGCTGTGGCGTTGATTGATGACCACATGCTACAACAAGTTTGGACTAATATTGTAACTTGTGCGCATAGGTTCCTTGAAGTAGAAGGTGGTATTTTTAAACATCTTTTGTAATCTTAGGTCATTATCACTAGTTACTATTATGAATTAAAGTTTATTAAAATATTTTTCGTTTTTCTCCAACTAACTCCCAGACGAAGGGAGATCGGAAAATTTTTCATTCGTGAGTTTTGAGGCACCCTGTGTATAATCAGAATTTTTTCTACCATTACAGTGTAAAGACACCAATTTTAATTGCTTTTTAAACACAGGATACATTCATATTCATATTGATTTTAGAGAATATTTCAATTTTTACTGGAGTTCTAATAAAAATCCACATTAAAACTAATGGAAATGGTGGAGATCAATAAACATTTAAACAATACCGTTAACTTTAGATCTGATATTGATAACCTTAATATCATTTATGCCAATTACTTGATATTAACAATTTTAAACAAACCAATCATCTTAGCTACCTACAGTATCAAATGGTTCTTTAACTTTTTACATTTAAATAATTTAGAATTCAATTAGTGTAAAATAATTACTTCAGTCAATGTATTAAATTACTCTATTTTTTAATTTAACTGTAAATTCAATCTAATTTTTAAATGTACAACTTAATTATCAAAGTTCTTCTTCCCACTTGATTATGATAGTGTAGTGATACATGTATGACAAAATTTCAAAAACTAGTCACGAGTATCAGAGGTGACAACTAACCCATGTCGTAGTACATAAATTAGAAGTCAGTAACCCACTCCAAAAATAAAGTTAATAAAATTTGGCCTTAACAAAAAGAAAGTTGTGATCGTCAAATAAATAAAATGGGAAAGGATCCTACGTTGTGATTATTTTAATTTATCCTACAAGATTTGGATAGATTCGGATTGAATGAGAACTGATTCACTTTGGATAATGTATTATAAACCAATAAATTAAAATAAAACTCACATGCAAACCACAATAACATTTAATATTTAATTCCTGCATAGGCTGCTTACAAAAAGGAAAACCTGAAAAGTACATTGGACATACACAAATAACACACAAATCGCATAGGCATAACACATAAAATGTCAATAATCAAAATATTAACCAAATCAAATAAAACACTGCAACAAGATATGTTCATCATATTTCAATTCTTATGAGATAAATAATCATCAAATAGCCTCATAACTTCGTTTGTCGCATGTTAGTAAAAACACAGAGAAAACAAAAAAAACAATACATTGCATATACATAATAAATATCATATCAAATAAAATCAAGATCATAAATCAATAACCTCTGCTTTGATATTCTTTGTATCAGCAGGTAAATAATAAGTTCAATCACAATAAATGTCATAGTAAAAGTTTCATGTTAAATTGAGAGAGAGATAAGCTACTCCACTTGCATCAAACCAGCTAGGACATTAAGTCTACTAACAGCTCTTGCCAGGCGGCTTGAACCTCTCTTTTTGGCATTAAGTCGGGGAGAGAAATAAGCTACTCCACTTGCATCAAACCAGCTAGGACATAGTCAACCAACGGTTGTTGCCAGGCGGCTTGAACCGCTCCCTTTCTGACGAACACTCCCCAACGTTTGTTAAATCAAAAATATCAAATAATTCCACGGTGGAGGTGTACAAGCTACTCCACTTGCAACAAACCAGGTAGGACAATTAAGTCAACCAACGGTCGTTACCAGGCGGCTTAAAATACACCCATCCGATTCGAACTAAATCAATATATCAAAAACAACATCGATAAGAGCCTTCATTCAAAAACGTTCCCAACTTGTAAAAGTTAAGTACAAACGAATTCATGAGTAAGGTATCGTTCACATCCAGTTAAACTAAATCAATGCAGACACAAAAAAATAAGAATCAACGCACGAATACACGAAGCTTTCCGCTTACATTTACTAAGTTAGCTTAAGAAGTTCTCATTGAACATTACTTTACAATCACTCATGGTAAAACTGCATACAAACATAATAAACTGTCTAGTAACTTCTTAAGTTGAAGTTGACACAACAATTTCGTATACACGTTAATTTTCCGTATACGCAAGTGTTAGCGGAATGGTGCTAAACATTTGGCAATTCTTAATTTTACGTACGTTAATTCAATTCAAATAGATGTAAACGACCCTTAAAACAAACGATTTAAAACAAATAATAATTTAGTAGCGTTCCACATCTTGTTGCATTGTTAAAAAAAATACCCTTCATATGTTCTAAAAATAGACTGAAAGCGCCCAAATTTATGCCTCCGCGACAGTGGTTATTTTACAATCTGAACTAAACATTGTTAACTTATATTTTATCTATTGTTTCCATAGCAATATATATGAACTTAATATAATTAAACTTTAATAAAAAAAAACATTTGATAAATTGGTGACGAACGCTTCATGAGGGCGTTTTACAAAAAGAAAATACGCGCGAGACGATTCTCTACGCAATAAATTTTCAGACAAAGAAACTACATTAGCGGTTCCTAATTAGTAAATTTTTCTATAATTGTGGTTTAAACAATCGTAAAAGGTAAAACTAAAAACGTGCAAAAAGGCAAACTTAAATCTGGTTCAAAATAAAGCATCCCCAAAATTAATCTAAACATACATTGTACATACCTCTAGTAACACGTTACAAGGTTCACACACAAGTGTCCCTGCATCGCCCTTATTTCATTAATTCAAACAAAAAAATTTAAGGCGGAGAATTCTTTCCGATATATTTCGAGAGCAAAAGCGTACAAAAAAACTAGCGGTTTAATGTGTCGTCTACCTTTTAGGGTAATTATACATAATTTTTTTTTTTTTTTTATTTAATTTTTAAGTCTGGAACTCTACAATAGTGTAGGCAATTTAGCTGAAAAGCGACGAATAGAAGAAAAATTTTATAAAGTTTTAAAATGTTGGTTATAAACTTCCAATACGAACCCGAATACAGATCCGAAGAGTTCCCACCTTCCCGGGAGAACTTCATTCTCTTTTCTCCAAAAACGACCCCTAAACGTGACCTCACGACGATTTTTTGCGTTTTGCGCGTAAACCGTACCTCTGACGAGAAAAAGTTATAGGACTTTTTAGATGAGCATAATTTTAAGCGCGAACTCAAAATGAACCTTGGGCCGCCTTTTGCGTCGATTATCTTGAAAAGTATTAGCGTGAGCAAAATATGTATAGAAGGAAAACTGTAGAGCAGTTCTTTTCTACAAGATGCATATTAGATACAATATTTTTAAAAATGTATTAGTGGTAATATGATGACTTTTGTACCTGTGCATTCTGCAGGTTGAGCACGTTTCCACACCATCCTTGAGGTAAAGCTCTCAGTGCGTTTTTTTAAGTGGTTTTTCCTGGAGGTCTATTTCACCAATAAATTATTTAATTATTTGCTTCTGCAAAATGGTCCTCTTCAATGGAATTTACAATAACTCTGCCCATGACAATTAGAACACGTTGTAGAGCAGCGCAGGTTAACTTTACACAGCTACATCGCTTTCCACAGCTTTTTTACAGTCGCGAGATATGAGCTACAGAATTGAGGCTAGAGCTGGCGCTTGAGTCGTGAGCACTGGCATTAGAATGTTATTAGTTTTTCTCCAACCCCAAATTTTTCCTTTCCATTTGGTTTGATAAAAACTCGATATTAATGTTGTGTTACTGCAGCATGTAGGTGGTAGTCTGGACAAAATGACTGCTTTATTCGACTGCTTATTAAATAAAATGAATCCATAATGATTTAAAGATGTTTTTTTTCGGGATGCCTTATACAGCTCACCACTAACGGGACGGAGATTTATAGCAAAACAGTAAAAAGTTTTGCAGGTTTTGTCTTTTAGTAGCTTGCAGGTTGATAAACTTTACATTTTAAAATTTTTGAAATGTACAGTATGTCTCAAAAAAGTGTGGCGCATTAAATTTATGTTTTTTCTTATGAAACACTCTGTATTTTATTGCGTTTTTTGATTTCCCGTAAAAATAAGGTATATTTTTATAAAGGTTTCCAATACCTAAATACAGAGCGTTCTGAGTTACGTCAACTTCTCTTAAAATATGGAGTATTAAAAAAATTCAATATCTTCTGATCTAACAAATCATAACAAATTTACTCTTACGTCTAAATAGTTGGATATTAGATTAATGTATTCTATAATTAAATATTAAACATCTCTTTACAGGGTGTTCAGAAATTACAGGTTAATTATTAGATTATTCAATATGTAGTATGAGTTAACAAAAAGTTCTCTTTTGAATGGTGTAAGAGTGTCCTATGCGTAAGTGTTACAGTTTCTGCTCAATTTACAGTTTTCTTTAAATTAATAGTAGCAACAAATTTTAAAACAAAAATGCATCAATGTTATTTACATAAACACAGAAATATTTTCGTTTTAAAACGTTTTAGATATAAGTGAATAATGGCCTATTTTAGTCTCTAATTAGTGACTAAAATGCATCAAAACTGCTGGTGTAAGATAAAATATTATCTTTGCAATCTTTTAAATCTGTCGAGTTTTGTAAGTCTTGGGAACAATACACCCTTTCCTTAATATTTACTTTCTCTGATGGACAAAGAGCGATAAGAAGTGTAAAATCGATATTCTGCCCTATATTTCTCAAGTATGTTTACATGGGGTTCAACAGTAGAAAATGCACAAGTACAAAAATTATCTTATGACTACTAATACTTATTCAAAAATATTTCATCCAACATGGATCTTGTAGAGAAAAAAAACTGCTCTACAATGTTGCCACTATATGTTTTTTTACTCACGCTAATACTTTTCGAGATAATCGACGCATTTTTATGCTGAATTACAGTCTAAAAAAAATTTGAAATATCTTCAACAATTTTAAAGATATCGAAAAACAAAATTTCTGATTTTGGTTTTTAATTTTTGCCGATAAACTAATCAGATTAGATATTTCTAACCAAGACATTATTCACATTGGAGAATTCGAATATGACATTATTTTTCAATTATTTTTAACGTGACTGAGAAACACCTGTCAACTTCATTTTTCTTCCAAACGCTATTTTGGATTTTAATATTTCTAGATGACGTTTTATTTTCTTTTCACAACAATGTATCACACTTGGTAGTCCAGTATCACATTTTTGCCAAAAATCCAATTTTTAATTTTTTACAAGCAGTGCTTTGGAAAAAAAACAACGTTCTTTTGTTTTGTGTCTTAGTGATGTTACATTCTTTAATTTTTAGGTACCTATTTTTGTTGTATTGGTTCTGACTTGAATTACAATTTTCTTGCAAAACGAATGTTGTTGCGTGTTGACCAGTTTTAAATCAAACACAACTAATTCAATTCCAACGACGCGACCAAACAGACGGATCAAAATGTAATAATCTTATTGAAAACGAAAGAACGTTGTTTTTATTCATATCACTGCTTGCAAAAATGAAAACATGGATTTTTGGCAAAAATTTGATAGTGGACTACCAAGTGTGATACATCGTTGTAAAAGAAAATAAAACGTCATCTAGATATTAAAGTCCAAAATGGAGTTCATAAGAAAAAATGAAGTTGACAGGTGTTTCTCCGCCATGTTGAAAATAATTAGGAAAGTGATGCCATATTCGAATTGTCCATGAAAAAGTGTCTGAATAATGTCTTAGTTAGAAATGTCTAATCTGATTAGTTTATTGACAAAAATTAAAAACAAAAATCAGAAATTTTTTCGATATTTTAAAAATTATTGGATATTTTAAATTTCTTTTTAGATTGTAATTCAGCATAAAATGCTCAACTTACCCCAATTTAACCGACTTCGTTTCTCTTAAGATAAACGAGATCCCCATAGTGGCACACGAAAACGGACAGCCTGTATATCACATATGAAGGAGTATTCCTTTAACTACATTTGCATATATCGTATTGTCATTGATACATTTTTATTATACATTTGCAAATAAATGTATTATATTATTGATATGGTTAAAATATGCATATTTATAAATGATAATTGTGACTAGTTTCAATCAGCTCATAATTTCCCTATTTGCAAATTTCAATTGTCAATGTCAAATATCAAAGTCAGCAGATTAAAGCACGATGACGATACCCATTTATATAACATAGGCACATTGCGGTGCATATTCGAAAGTATAGAACGTGTTACATATTTATTTTAGGGCTTAATAAAATTTGAGAACATTGCTCAGTAACTCAATATTAAAAAAAAAAACGGGAGCGTCGTGGTTCTCTTTGTCCCACACTTCTTTGACTGAGTTAGTGTGTTTCACATGACAATCCTTCAAGAATAAAAGGATTTGGACAGCAAATGCCCAGTCAGCATCATTTTCGCAACTTACAAGTTTTGTCACACTGTTTAAGTAATTCACTGCCATCGTAGCTATCACATATTACTGTTTCAATTTTTTTTTAAACTTTTTATACGACTGCTTTATTATTGTCAGTTACATGCACCAGCAGAGTTGTTAGTGTTGTCAATTATTTGAGATAATAATGTTCAACATATTCACATTACAAATTGGAAGCTGTATTTTGACTGTCCGTATCCGTGCACACAAAAATTCCATTCAAATGCTTTATCAATGCAACTCGTATTTTCTCATCCTAATAAATAGGAATATCATTCACGTTAAAGGATGATTGAAATAAGCATTGAAGCGAAGAATAAATCCATATTCAACACAGTTCATATCTACGCAATTAACTAATGAAACCAAAAATGAATACATAACATCCCAAGTAAAAATAATGTAGGCATCCCGTTGTAATATTCTACCATTACCAGGACAAACAAAGATTAATAAGGGTTTTTTTTAAATTTACTTAAATATTAACGCATTTATATAAAAATGTAGCCTTTCTGTAACATGTCAATTAATTGTACTTTGTTTAAAGTGCTATTAACCCAATCAATTTTGAAAACTGACGTTTGCATGAAAAGGTTAAAGATGTGGGCAGATGTTACGACTACGTTAATAATTAACTTGATACGTAAGCATTAATTAATGAATAGAAATAAAGAACTCGGCTTTGCAAACTTTTACCATTGATCTTTCACTTTTATTTTTTACCTTGTCGAAGTAACTACGGGTATAGATTTGCAGATATTAAAAATAAAATTTATTTTTTGCTTTATGTTACTAATGAAGACTGGCATAACCAAGGTGTTCTCAGAATATGAAACTATATTTTCACCTATATGTTATATAACGAAAATTAAAATTTAAATGTGTTAGAACGGTTACCTTTTCTTAGAATTCCTTTACTAATTTTTGTTAGCATTATTTTTGAGTATAATAAATAACAAACTATTTACATTATGTGTTCATGAAAGCAAAAAATTTCACGCTTCGTATAATATTAATAAAATCCAACACCAAATACCACATAAATAATTTCTATCTCGTCTCTTAACGTATAACACAAAAACAGTGGCTGCTTTTGTGTTGCAAAATTAAAATAAAAAAAAAATACGTAGATTTATAATATTGTGCAGCTTGAAGAATATCAGTCGTTCAACGAAGCGGAATGTGCTCGTTCTTTTAAGTTTCAGGATATCGTCTTTGCTTTATCATTTCTACCATTTTTAGATTTCGAGAATTTTTAACTTTCTTGCAAAAATTTATATCACAATAATTTTCTTATAATTAATATATACCAACCTTCTACATACAATCAAAATTATTCTTGAACTTATTAAATTAGTACTTTGATTTTCTAAACTTTTCTTTTTTCATATATTCGATAATTCAGATCGTTTGTGGATAAAAATATTAATAATTCTTTTTAAAATTCCACGTAAATCGTATCTTACAAATTTGTCTTCATTTGAATTTAAAGTAAACTTTTTTGTTTACGCTGTACTTGTGTAACTTCATTTGTCAATTAAATATATAAATTGTTCTGCTTGATGAATTTTTTTGCAAAATGTATTGAATAAGCGATAAATCCACTTTTTATAATTTAATTGATTGATGGAAATAATTTCTTGTTAATTTTACAAGAAAAACTTCATCTTTTCTTTTCCTTTTTATATATTGTCATTATGTGTTCTAATATAGATTAAGCTATTCCTTTTGCTCGTAGAAATTGAGACTGACATTGACTAGTCATTTAAAAGGGTTGGCAAATAAACGTCGGAATCTTGATATTGCCTTGAATGGTGGAGCAAATCCGGATAATTCATCTTACATTCCAGGCATGTTCCAACATTGGTTTGGCATGACATTCCTATGAAGAATTATAAGCAGGCTGTACTATTATTTTCAGTGTGATTTATCATAACTCGTAGCTTCACATGAGTTTATCGTTTACAAAATCATCACAAAAATATATATAGAAAGAAAAATGTGTAGGGTAGTTATAGCAAATAAGAATTTCTTTCACATCTTTTCCTCATCGCACGGGAAATTGTTTAGCAACCAAGTTAATCCTAGTGTTTCATTCCTGTTAAATACTAATGCTTCGTCCTATAATAAAATCGTTTTAAGGTTTCATCGAGTTATATGAAAATTAAAAAGCTTCCTCTACTTGATTTTCAATTTTCACGTTAAATTACGAATGCTCATTTCCTCTTTCAATGAGGAAATGAAACTAATAATTTACTAAAAGCATATGGTATTTGTATTCTACCCTTATATTCTTTTCAAGCATGGATCTTACAAACTAGGAATTTCAATAATACAAAACGTTTATATTTAATAGCGCTCTTAAATTTTTTTATCAAATTTACAACTCTCATCTAATTGTCAGCTAACAGATTTAATGAATTAATAATTGGAACGTTTTTACATAATTTGTTTTAGTGCTTTTTACTTAAAACCTTATTTATGTTGTATTTTTATTCTTTCTAATATACAAGGTAGGTAAATAGGGTGTAGCAGATAAAGCGTTTGTTAGATGGATTTCGATAACTAAACGTAGCTGAAAATTGAAAATTGACATGGAGGTTTGAAGAGTGAAATATTTATTGAAAACATTAATAATAATAATAATCCAAAACAAATTCATATATCAAAATTATAAATTATAATTAATACAGAAACATAAGTAACTAAGTGTTGAAGAATCATAGGGCGTTAGTTAAAGATAAAACCCACTGGTTATATCTTGTTCTACCACTAAAACCCTATATAAAAGAATTTAAATTTATATTCGTAAAATGCCTAACAACTAAATACTTATTTTTATAAACTTATACTTAGAATTCTGTGACGTATTACCTGTGTTACATATTCTTAAAATGTTATTAAATATAAGCGTATATCAATCTAATATGATTCAAAAGCTATTTAATTAATTGTGTTATTTTTGCAAGAGATGTGCACAATATTTCTGTTAATAGAAGCAAAATTATTATTGGTGGTGTATATTTACCGCCTGACTCTTCGATTGATACATATAAATCACACTGCTCTGATCTAGAGCATGTGTCAAATCAATTTAGTGGCGATCCAATTATTATAGCAGGTGATTATAACTTGCCTGACTATAAGTGGAATAATGAAGAAAATGATTCAAATATTGTTTATTGTCCAAAATTTGAAAAAATTTATACGTCTTATGCATTTCTGGGACTAAAACAAATCAATAAAAAACCTAATAATCGAGGAGTTTTTTAGATTTAGTCTTTTCTAATATCGAAGATTTACAAATTGATTTAGCATTAGATCAGGTTTGTGAAACAAGTGCTCACCATGTTCCGTACTGTTGGTCAATTAATTTGTTAGACAATATAACTAATTTGTCTTGCAGTTTTGAAATCTTTAATTTTTGCCAAGCAGACTATACATTATTAAACGACTACTTTGCAACAGTTAATTGGGATTTGTGTTTTAATGGATTGAAGGTGGATGATCAGTTAGATGTTTTTATAATATTATTTATGATGCCATAGGTAAATATGTTCCTAAAAAATTATTAGACACAATACTACCTCATACCCAAAGTGGTTTAATTCAGAGCTTATTAGAATTTGCAAAGAAAAGAGAAAGGTTCATGCTAAATATAAAACATCAGGTAATCAATTAGACTATCTTTATTTTAAAACATTACGATCACGATGTAATATACTGAAACAACGTCTTCATAATGCATACATTGATGATGTTAACGCTTGTATTAATGATAATCCAAGGTTTTTGTGGAAATTTATTAATGATAAAAAATGTCAACGTACTATTCCTAATGTGATGAGTTACAATGATGTTTTGGCTTCTAGTGGAGATAGTATAGTGGAACTGTTTGCAAATTTTTTTGCTTCTGTATACAACAATGACAATAGTACTAATACTTATGGAACCTCAGAAATCAAGCATGAGATAAATGATTCAGGATTTAGTATTAGTCTATCAATGGTTTTGATGTAATTTCCAGCCTAAAATGTCTAACACTGCAGGTCCTGATGGTGTACCTTGTAAATTTATCAAGAATTGTGTCTTTACATTGTCGAAGCCTTTATGGTTGCTATACAATTCTTCTATTTTGTCTGATATATTTCCGAGAGTGGAAATGCAGCTTTATTTCGCCAATTTTCAAATCTGGTAATCGTCAGGTGATAAACAATTACAGAGGTGTATGTAAACAATCTATCATACCTAAAATATTTGATTCAATTATTTCTGAACAAATTCAGTGGATGTGTACAAGTTTAATTACTCCAAAACAACATGGTTTTTATAAGAAACGTTCTAGTTTGTCGAATCTTTTGGAATATTATACATTCTTAAACGAGGCATTCACTGCGAGAATTCAAGTTGATTCGGTTTATACCGATTTTTCAAAAGCATTTGATCGAGTAAATCATGATCTTCTCTTACTGAAACTTAGACATATCGGCTTTTCTAATAAAAGTTTGAACTGGGTGTCTTCTTACCTAAAAGATAGAACACAACAAGTGAAAATAGGTCCTTACCTTTCGCAACCTTTTAAAGTAACGTCTGGTGTGCCACAGGGATCACATTGTGGCCCTATACTTTTTATTCTGTTTATTAATGATTTAGCACAGTCTTTCCAACATAGCAATTTTTTATTTTACGCTGATGATCTGAAAATATTTAAGCCAATTGCTTCTTTTAGTGATTGTGAACATCTCCAAGCTGACTTGAATAAACTTTTTGAATGGTGCTCTAGAAATAGTTTGTACCTTAACATTGAAAAATGCAAATATATTACTTTTACACGCAATCGTGAAATCATAACATTTCAATATCAGATAGGTAGCAATTGTTTGGAATCTGTTAAAGTAATTAGAGATCTTGGAGTGTTTTTTGACTCAAGATTATCTTTTAAAAATCATTATCATTTTTATTTCGGAAATGTATTAATATGTGGGGATTTATCTGGAGACATTGCAAGAATTTGTCGGTTTCGGCATTAAAATTTTATATTTTGCCTATGTTAGATCGCACTTAGATTATTGCTCACCTGTTTGGTATCCAGTTTATAATACAGATAAGCATTTACTAGAAAGAATCCAAAATAAGTTTCTACGGACGATCGAATATAAGCTGAAAGTAAATCATATACGAGGTGACTATACATTGATATTATCTACTTGTAAAGTTCAACTGCTTGATCGACGAAGACAAGTTTCAGAATATGTGTGCTGCATGATATTATTAATTATAAGCTAGACACGAGTCTAATTTCTAAATTAACATTCTTGGTACCACTTTGTCCTAGAGTTTCCAGAACTCAAACCATTTTCCGCATTGATCATGTTACGACTAATCTAGGTGATAACCATCCTATTAGAAGGATGATGCGTTTGGCAAATAAACACTGTTCGAAAAAGTCAATTAATTTATTTGGTTCAAACAAATTTAATTTTAAGAAAAACGTTATGTTTGAAGTTGAAAACAATAATTAGTTTTATACTATGTAATTTTAAGTTACTGTATTTGTATATTCTTGTAGAGATTTAAAATTAAATAAAACAGATTTTTTTTGTCATTCTTTAAGGATGCACTATTAATACTATTAATATTAAAATTATACTGATTTTTTTACCATTTTATTTCTAGTGTTATTATTATTTTTTTTATCTTTCTTTATTGTAATTGGAGATTTCGTAATAAAGTATTATTATTATTTCACTTTAAATAATATAATACTTAAGTTTTTAAACTGATTAGGTAGGTTATTGTATAAATATGCAATAACATACGTAAAACTTCTTTTTAATAAAGATGTTTTATGTATAGGTGGTGTAATTAGGCCTTTGTTACGTAAATTTAGAGTATAGACATCTGCACGATATTTAATTTTATTAATTATTTTACTTTTACTCCTGAAGCTTATGTGATATTCTGTCATATTTCTTTATTCCAACTATGAGAATCAAACATGAGTTTTTACGAGTTGAATTTTTTGAGATACCTCCTTCGTAATAAAAGTGCCATTTATTTCGGAACAGTAAGAAAAATGAGATAAAATCAAAGTATAACACAACATAGTTTTTATACCCAATAAAAGTGAAGTTCTAAGAGGAAAAATTAACTTGAGGTTGCAGTATGCCTTCTTTATACAATTGTTAATGTATTTTTTGTACTTAAATAAACTATCTATAATTAACCTTAAATTTCTCGCATCCTTAAATTCGGGAATTTTATTGTTATTGATAATAAAATTTACAGATAGTCGCAACTCACATACGTTATTAGGGTTACCAAAAATAATGACATTTGATTTTTCAGCATTAAGTAGCAGGAATGTTGTCTAGCTATAGTAGAAATTTTATTTAAATCTTCATTTATTAGTTTAATAGATTTTAGACGATTTTTCATATTAAAGGAATAGTATCATCTGCGAACATATGCATAGAACAAGTTTTTTATGTGATTATGAAAATTTGATGTGTAAATGGTAAAATGTATTGGCCCAAGAATAAATCCTTGGGGTACTTTTTTATTAATTAATCTAAATACAAAGATTGTTGACCTAATTGCACTTTTTGACTTTGATCATTAAGGTAACTTTTTAATAGTGCTATTGTAATTTTATTTTTTATAAAATCGAGGATGCACAACTAGAGTAAAGGTAGGACACACATTAAGAGATATGGTAAACATGGAAAAAGAATAAGACACGGTGATTCCTTGAGCCCAGGATAACTTACAAAGGCTCTTATTTAACTTCAATGAAACGGCAAAGAAATTTAACATGACAATAAATGTCGATAAAACAAAGTGTATGACTATCGCAAAACAACCTATCAGATGTAAACTGGAAAACGATGGGAAGATAATACAACAGGTAATGAATTTCACCTATCTGGGAAGTGCAATTACTAATGACGGAAACTTATACACAGAAGTAAAAACTCAAACAATAAAAGCTGCAAGAGCAATAGGATGCCTAAGGGATATAGTCTTTCGCAACAAGTACATGTCCACTGAAAACAAGGTACTGATATACAAGACGATAGCAAGACTAATTATGACATATAGTGCAGAAAAACAGGGCTGATGAAAACCTTAAGAACAATACAAAAGGAAAACTTTAAGAGATAGATGTAGAAATGAAGACATACAACAGAGGTGTAATATACAAGATATAAAAAAGATATGTAAGAGACCTAGAAAATACTGGAATAAGCACCTAGAACAAATGGCGGAAGATAATAATAATAATAAACTTTATTTATCTAAAAGACCTATTCAATAGGTATAAGACAAGTCAAACATTACATAATAATTAAAATAGATAAAATTTAAAAACTACAATGTAGAAACTCGTAAATACTATAAAACACATGATTTTTTAAAATTACTGCAACTTTATTTTTAAAACTAAGTCGTGACATGTTCTTATAACTTTCTGGAATGTGATTATAAATTGTAATGCTCAATACATGTAGAGACTTTTGAGATAATGACAAATTCACTTTATTTGGTAACAATAAATGGTAATTTCTCGTTAGATAATGATGTTCAGCTCTTTTGTTCAGAATGTGTTTGTTATCATATGCAAATAAGGCTAACTGTAATATTAAAAGGCAAGGCAATGTCAGTATCTTAAAAGTTTTAAATAAAGTCTTACACGAATCAAATCTGCTTTTTTCAACATACATCTTAAAATACGCTTTTGAACAATGAACACAGTTTCTAAGTAGGAAGAAGTGCCCCATATTATGATGCCATAAAGTAACCTTGATTGAACTTCAGCGTAATAAATTTTTAGTAGCATACTTATATCCAGGTAATGCGTGAGAATTCTTAATTTATACCCAGTGGAATTCAGAGTTGAAATTAATTTATCACAGTGATCTTTAAAATTTAGCGTATCGGTTAGTTGAATTCCAAGAAAATTAACGTTATCTGACAAATGTATACGGGTTTGATCTAAGTATAACAGAGGCGACACAGAGAAGTGCTTCTGTTTGGTATGAAACATAAGAGCTTTTGTTTTTGTTGGGTTTAGATACAAGCAGTTTGCTGTAAACCACCAATGCAATTTATCTAAAGCGTTGTTGCATAATTGCTCTGCTGAAGCAATCGTAGGTGCTGAGCATAATAAAGATGTATCATCAGCGTACATTACAATAAAAGACTCAGATAAGAACTGGGTAATATCATTAACATATAAAGAAAACAATATTGGTCCTAAAATGGAGCCTTGAGGTACTCCTACTACTACCGGGAGAGCATCTGATCTAAAAGTTTTAGTCCCGAAATTAGTGTTTTGCTTTAGTTCTACGAAGCAAGATCTATTGGAAAGGTAGGATAATATTAAATTAGCTGCATTACCACGAATCCCGTAGCAATATAGCTTATCTAAAAGTTTTGAATGTTGAACACAATCGAAGGCCCTACTTAAGTCACAGAAAATACCAATAGACAACAATTTATTATCAAGGCTATTAATTACCTCTTTGTAAAAACTAGAGAGAGCAGTTGATGTAGAATGATTCGATCTAAACCCATGCTGAGAATTATTAATCACTTTATGTTTTTCAAGAAAGTCCAAAAGCCGATCATGTATAGCATATTCAAATACTTTAGCAAAAGAATTTATTAATGAAATAGGTCGGTAATTATTTAAATCTAGTTTGTCACCTTTTTATACACCGGTCTGACTGCAGAGCATTTTAGAGCTGTAGGAAAAATTCCTTCTTTAAATGACAGATTGATTAAATAAGTAAGTATCGGAGCTAATATATCTCTAAATTGACGAATAATTTTGCAGTTAATGCCATCCGGACCTTGGCTATTTTTATTTTTGAGTTTTTTAAGCATTAGTTTACTTAATTCGTCAGAAGAAAAATTATTTAGGTAAATACTATTGGGGTTTGAATATTTAAGAGGTATATCTTTAAAACCTGAATCAATCTTTGCTGTTATTGATTTTGGAATATTATCGAAGAAAATTGCGAATTGGTTAGCTATATGAATTGGATCTGTAATAATCTCGTTGTTGTATGATCTGATCTTTATATTTGAAGAGCATTGTGCCTTATTTGTTAAACTATTAATAATATCCCACGATTTCTTTTGAGGATTATCCGAGTTAAAGATGGAATTATTAAAAAATCTTTTTACTGTTTTCACAGAGAGAAATATGTAAGTTGTTTTTTAGCTTTGTACATGATATTGAGGATGGGAAATTTATTTTTCAATATATACAGATCTTTAAGATTTCTACTAGATTTTCTAATATTTTTGATGTCCAGTTTTTTTGGTAGCATTAACATTTACAGAAAAGTTTTGACTGGGAAGCATTTATTGTAATGATCCAAAAAGCTTCTTGAAATGCAATAAATTTTTCATCTAAGGTTTCCGCTTTATACGTATTTTCCCACGATTCAAGAAGTAGTCTGTTATAAAAGTTTAATTTACTCAAATAGTTAAAAAATCTCTTAGTGAACTTTGGTGGCTCTTGATATGTAAGTGTATTATAATTGATCGAAGAACATAACAACAAAGAATGATCCGATAATGGTAATTCATTTACCTTTACTTGAATAGTGTCAAATATTGTAGAAAAAATATTATCAATTTGCGTGCCACTGCGTTGTCTAGTTACTTCGTTTGTTAAACAAGGATAAAGATTGTATGTGGCTAAAATGGATAAAAGATCTCTACACTCTTGTGATTTATTTAAAAATTAATATTAAAATCGCCAGCAAGTAATATTTCCGCCTTAATATTTGAGTATTTGTCTAAAATTGCAGTAATTTTTAACAGAAATTCCTTAAAGTTACCAGAAGGAGAGCGATATACATTGAATATATATAATGGTTTATAGATAGACTAGTAAAAAAGAGCAAAATATGATAAACCTCAGTAAAAAAGAGCACAAGGAAGACCATTAAAACGGTGGAAAGAATGTTGGACGTCAAAAGAAGCTGATGCATAAGAAGAAAATACAGGCAATTGCCTACCTCAAAAGAGAAAGATAAAGAAGAAGAAGAAGATCGTAGATTTTCCAAACCCACATAATGAAGAATGGCAAGTAATAAATCGTGTTTGATAGTGTCAAATGCTTTACTAATATCTAGTAAAACTAAAACAGACATTTTATTTGTTCACAGGCATCTGTTACATGAGAAAGAGCAGTTGTACAACTGTAACCTTTACGAAAACATGATTGTGATTCAGGTTAGTTATGAATTTGATCACAAATAATTTTTTCAACAATTTTAGAAAATACAGGCAATCTACTGATTAGCCTCATAACTTTCAATTCCATGGGGAGTTTTTTTAATGGTGTAATGACTGCTCTCTTTCATACTGCTGGGAACTTACTTTCAAGTATGCACCAATTTATTATGTGAGTTAAATAAGGTAAAACTATAGGACAACAAAATTTTATTATATGAGTATTTATACCATCGATACCACTACAATTGGACTTTAAGTTATTTATAACGTGCATTACTTCGTATATGTCAACAGTTTTTAACAAAATTTCCGGAGTTTTATCATTTGATTTTCTTAAATTTTTTATAAACATTATTTCTTAAACTAATCATTTTTTTAATAGTAATAGTTACTCATGGCATTTCTTTTACGCGTTATTTTTAATTGTTTTTTCCGTCGACCGGCATTTATGACTTACATTGACGTAAAACAAAATCTTTCATAATGAACTATTTGAGTATATGCAACTAACATACATGTCTGTCAATCAAATACAATTTAAAAATGTAAATAAAAAGTCTGTCATAGTTTGTACCAAAGCAAATTTTAATAATAACGAATCAACATTAATTTACAGATGTAATAAATCTTTAAATTGTTCACACAAACTTTGAGACATTTTTGTACTGTATACAACATTCCGATGATAACCCTTAATAACATTTAACAATGTTTAGCTTATTTATTTTACAAACTATTGTTTTGCAGAGTTTTTCAATATTGTTTACTCATTGTTCAAAAAAGGAATGGCCCGATAAACATTCCGACTCCTAAAAAATATCTTTTGGAGGTGTAACGGAACCACTTTAAAAAAATGTTTTTTCTTTGTAAACTCTACATGAGTATGTTGTGTGAAATAACATTAAAGTGAAACCAAACTTCAACGTTAAAGAATCTTAAGCTGGAATACACAATAGCAATATAAATGAATATCTTTGTTTGATATGATGTGACAAGTCATTATCAAAAGTTCAACTTGTTTACAGGCAACGTAGAGATGTACTTGGGCTTTTGTATCATTCATCAAACATTGTCAACCATTTCTGGTTCGGTCTTTGTAGGTGCATCACTATTTTGAATAAGCACCAATCCGTTCTACAAAAAGATTTATGCACTTTGTTTCGCTGTGATGAAAACTATTGTGTTTTGACGCAACAATTGGAATTTAGTACCTCAATTCTCCATCAACTTCGTGACCTTAATTAAAATACTATTGTCAAATAGCCATACAAAAGACGAAAAGGCAAAGAATAATCAAATACAAAGCTCACAAAAAGTAAAATCAATGAAGTTAGGTTATGTTATACAATTAAAAAAATGTTGGCGAGTTCACAAAACGGTACTTTCTAAAGGTGCGTTCACAATAGCATACCTTTTCTAAAATTATTAAATTATAATTTTGTTAAAATTACAAAGTACGGTCGACGGAAAAGTTATGTAACTAACTCTTGAATTAAACGGCGATTAACAATCTCAAACTTAATGTTAAAATATCGCTATTATTAATACACCCGTTTGTTAAATAACTATTAATTGTGCGTGTAAGTTCAGGGTTTGTATAACATTATCAACTAAGAAATTTACTTTAGAATCAATGTCATTTATGTGAAATACAGTTTGCCAGGGAACAAGCTGCAAATCTTTATAAAACTCAGTAAGACAGAATTAATTGTAATATCTAATTGTTTTTTATAATATACAATTTTGCGACGGCATGTTTAAATCACAAAATATTGGTTCGTGGTCTAAAAACATGGCATCTAAAATACCAGAATTGTTTGCTAAAGTTTTGTCTGATACTATAATTACATCTCAATAATGTTCGTGTATTTATAGTTATTCATGTCATATTATACACATACAAAAACCACATTATAAATTCGATATTTTAAATGAGACATTCTGTATATTCTTTTTAATTTTCCTAATGTTCACGTTATTCTGAATAAATTTTGTTAATAATTCTCTATGTCTATCATCAACAGTTTTTGAGTTATAATTTTTTTAATCTAAACTTCACTTTTACCTATGTAGAAAAGTCGAATATCTTCTGATGAGGCTTGGATTCTTGCATATTTAAGAAATTGAACACGACAAACTCTGTATTGTTTGTGAATGTTAAATTTTATTTTTATTATACAAGGAAATGGAAGTAAAGTCGTCATATTAAAAGTCACATAACTATCTTTTTTTAAATGGAACACTCTGTATACAATTTATGATTTTAGAAATATACACTATCTATCTGTATTAGGTTAACTTACACCTATCTCATGTAAATTATTGTATTCGAAGTAGATTAGAGCGAAGTAAAAAGGAGAAGAATAAATAAAGCTGTAAAAAAACAATACCTATATTTAAACAATTTGGTAATGATACTAAAACTAGTGCAACAAAGGCTCAAAGTAACGCCTATTAACTACATTTTCCCTATGTAGAGAAAGTCAAATATCTTCTAATGGCATTTGGATAATATCTTGTATGTTTGAGAAAGTGTTACCAACATAACTTTTATAAATACTAAATTGTAATTTATATTATACAGAATGTTCTAGAAATTGAAGTAGAGCCGTTATATTAAATAGCCACACAACTATGCGAGGACCCTGTATATAATTTATTATCTTAGAAGTATACATACTACACTAAATATTTAAAATGCGTGTCTTACGACATCTCGTGTATAAAAAAACACGTATTAGATAATACACTACATATATGAATTAGGTTATCCAGTGTGTATGATAATTTTTAAGAGATTCCAAAAATGTTTAGAAGTTAATTTCTAGAACACCCCAATAACAAAAATAACAATTTAGCCTTTACAAACGATACAGAGTTATGTTGTGTACAATTTCCTAAATATGTAAGCTATTACCCAAATGTTATTAGAAGATATTCGACTTTGCGGAATTTATAATTAATTACAAGCTTATTTAATTTTTAATACACAAATTTGTAATATGCTTACTTAAATTAACCTGGTAACTATTCGACGTGTACGTGCGACCTTCTGCTGTTCTCGGAAAATAACCTCTTGAACCTGGACTGCTTCCTTAATTTTTTTTTATTGTTCCATTTTGGTTTTAATCGTTTATACTACTTCGCAGGCTTACAACACTTCGCGCGTTTTATCAACGGTAAGCAGCTTTATCTGGTTTTATTAAACCGTTTGTTAATAACTAGGTCAATTGTTTACATCTACAACACTTCTTTCAATGATTAGCGAAAACATTCCTATTTATTGTTTATTGCGCGGACTCAAAATTACACGTCCATCAATCATTCTCTACTCTGCCCGAGAGCGTCTTCTTCCCCCCTTCACTCCATCACGTACGCACAAAAATCTATATATTTTCTTTACATACTAGATATATCTCTTTATCTTACTACTAGACATTATATCTGTATTTACATCTATACATTACAATTATGACATCATACAATCACTGCAATACGTTGCATTAAAAGTATGGACAGACATGTTATTATTTTCAGTCTCTTTTCTGTATATAATTCTCAAAAGTGTGATAGATAACTAAAACTTATAAGTTAATTATTGTTGCTTTTAAGTTTATATTTTTAACAGAAATTAAAGCATTCTAGATATCTGAATTGTAGTTAGTTTTGTAGGGCCATATGTTGAGTGCGAAATATCCCTGTTAACGAAAAACGAACCGATTAACCGGAATAGGAAATTAACACTCTAAGTAAAAACTAAAGTACCAACTAAATATTTTTATAAGAAAGAAATGAAGCTTTTGTGAACTGAGTCACTAATTAAACAAAAAAATCTTCCAGGATTGAATCGTGTTGAAGTGGTAACCGTAGTTACCAATGTTCTGCCAACTTTCGTAGGGGTTTTCATCAGGGCGAGAGTTCAATGTAGATTTGGCAAGCAAAGTGGAATTATCAAAACACAACTTATACTTAAGCAGCGCTTAAATACTATAATTGCTATAGTTCTAACAATTGGATCTAAGTTTTTAAGCATTGCGTGTCGGTGCAATCGGCCACGAAAGACTTAATTTATCGTTGAAGGTCTGGGTGACAAGTACGTCAAGGAACGAAAGATAATAATTTTCCGTAGTGAACTTGATGCCCGCATGTTGTTTATTGAGATGGTCAATAAACGTGTCTAGAGAAAGAACGATCATAGGGTCAGACAAAGTAAGTAATATTTGTTTAATAATTACGAGAGAATTTTTGAGTGGAACTATCGCTCAGATAGCGCTTTGCACTTTAACACACACATGCCGTTAAAGTTAACTGTTGGCATTTTTCTTAGTTTATACTATTCATACGTGTCAATGTTTACATCGAAATGTCGCAAAGACACACATTTTACTTATGATTTACCTACAAATTCGTAGAGATTTTAGATAGAAATCTGACTAATTTAAAAGTATAAGCTGTTGCTAGATGCTTTTAATCTTAGGAGTGCAGTCACGTTTTAAACATCTATAAGGATTTTCTAATAAAAGAAATTAAGTTTATCTACATAAATACCCGTATCCAGAATGACTGTAGCGTTACCTTTTATTTGCTGGAAGGGTAATGATATCAGAGTTCGTTATAAGATCTCAAAGCTGGCCGAAATTTCTTTTTTTACTACGTTTATCTATAGAGAGACAGTAGAGTGTTGAAACACCATCAATAATTGCTTGTCGTAAAAGTACAACAAGGCGTCTGTTCGAAGGTTAATTAAAACTTAAAAGCAATAAGTATCCCAGATAGATCAATTTTTTATTCTTTATTGTAAAATTAACCGTGACGAACGTCAGAAGATGCCGTTGACAATTGTAAATAAGCAAAAGTAAATGTGTGTGACGTCAACTTTCCTACTCCGCAAACGTGATAATTTTCCTATTATTTTTCCACCGTAATTCCCGCTAAAATTTTGATAAGCAACGGTATACATACTTCACTCTAAGTTCCTCTCTCAGAACATCTTTCTCCACATTCCACAGTCCGCTTTTCGATCTTGTTAATTCTCTGAGTTCCAAAAATAATTACCCATTAAATTGCTCTTGCACTTTGTTTACCTGGTACTACTATTTATCTCTGTAAAAGCCGCAAAGCTGTCAAGTAATTAAATTTGTTTTACAGTATTTGCCTTGTTTCTTTTATAATACTCAGTTTTCTTAGTGTAAGGACCTGGCTGAACGTCTCGGTATAGTTTGCAGCACTGAATTTATTATTTTTCACTTCACTCTTTTCTTTCTTTCAACCACCGTACCCTAAAACCTTTTCCTCACTATTAGTTATTATATTCCAGCAGCAATCGACTACTTACCAAACTGAAGGAGATGTCCAAATACAAACTTAACGTTTGTCATACAAGAACTACGTGTTTATTGAAACGTCCAAAAAAAACCAAGTTAAAACAATCAACAACAAACCTTCTCCGTATTCCTGTATAGAAAAGGTTGAAGAAGTCGTCACAGTACAACATTGTCCTATATTGAGAAAAGGCCAAAAAAGTTTGTAATTAAAATTGTACCGTACACCAAAGATCCGATTCAATTAACTTTGCAATTTCGTACTGTACATTAAACGTCTTGTTTGTATAAAAACCACCCCACACAAATAAATTAAATAAAAAACTGGTACCAACCTATATTAAAGTATTTCAGGGTTTTATTCTTCTTTTTGAGTTGAAGTGATATCAATCGAATATTATGTTCCTTCGTGGCATGAAATGATTTGTGAACATATCCAAAAGTTCCTTTTAGCGTTTTTGGATTTTTGAAAAATTGTGTTAAGATTTATTTTGCTTCCTCCCCCACTATATAGACGGTATACCTCTTTGTGCGGTTCTCGACACAGAGAAATAGCATTCAAAGCGTTTCCGCCACTGCGGCCATTGATTTGAATTTGAGAATTGAATTCTCTGTTGGAGATACATTTGAATAAATTGATTCCTTCCCCCCTCCCACCGTTTGAGGCTTATTCACCTGTTCTTTGGCCAATTTGTGTTCATCATTTTTCTTTCTTCAAATCATTTACTAGAAAATTACTTTCAGATTGGGTAAACTGCTTATTCTAGATATGTGTTTTGACCGCTGCTACCATGTTATGTTATCAATTGTTAATAACGTTTATTCGATAGGTCGTTTATCTTGATAAGTTTCTGCGTATTTCTAACCGCCTTCGAGTTAATTGCGTTTAAAGTTCAACTTGTGAATTTTAAACGATATTTTAACATTTTTCGAAAATACTTTGTGTACCTCGTAGAATCTTATAATAAAAGTTACGTTTTTGTTAAAAGTGCCGTTTTCAAAAGCAAAACTGTAAATTGGGTCCCTAGGTTGCCCGTTTTCTTGATATGAGTTTTTAGAGTTTTCAAGATTTAAGCCGTTAAAGTAAGGAATAGCGGTCGCCGATGTACCTCGCGTTCCGAAAAAAAATTCACCGCGTTACTCTTTTCGATCTCTATCGAACGTCAAAAAATTTTTTTGACAATGCGATGTTTACACATATAATTAATGCAAAAATTTTTAAAAAAATCCTTTTAGCTTTTGAAAGTGTTCAATTCGACGGCGTTTTTTTTTTAAGTCTCACGTAAAACGATGATAGCTACGAAAGGAAACCATAAAATTTAAATTTTTATTTTTGAATAGAACGTCGTAAATGCGAAAAACCGAACAAAAATTAAATTTTTCTTGTCGGTAATTTAAAAAACAGCCCGCGATCGGGCGTCACGAGTTCGTTATAGCCAGTTGTTCTCCCCAAGAAGATGAATATAAGCTGAAAATGACACAAGTTAAGTCTGATAGTAAAATTTTCATCAATTTTGATGCAACAATTTAAAAGTGAAAGTGAAACTTTTACTACTAGAGACGAAAATGGTTCTTTCACATACTATGACAACTACTACAAAAAAAGGGTATTTTTATGCGTATAAGGAAAAAAAATACATTTATAAACAAATATAAAATAGAAATTTTGTTTGTTAAGAATTACCACTGCAGTATATTTAAAGTAGCATAATGCGTAGAATATTTAAAATTAAAAACTAAAGCTCAAAAAAATATGCAATTCCCTTTCAGGAATGACACTGAACAATAATCGAAAAACTGAAGAGAACCATTAATTATAATCGTACGATTTTCAAGTGGACATATTTCTATATTGCATTTTCGAGTACATACAACTCAATGTAATATAAATCACGGATAAACTGCATGTTGCAGTTTTTGCTATAAATGCAATTATTGGGAATTTTTCAGCTAATTTTGCAATTTCAGTAAACATTGTGTAAAAGTTGCATGTTTTAAAAGTTTATGATTAAATTTTACACACCACTGGCTGAGTAATTGATTGTGGGTTAAGGTAGAGTTAAAATGAAAAATATTGCAGGGCTTTATTCTTTTTTTGGGTTTGCCGACTAATCAATGTTTCTATCACTTATATTACCAGCTTTTCTTCAACCTCAACAAAATGGCATTACATGTATGTCAATAATTTATTTCATTGCATTACTCACTGCACAAAAAATTTTTTACCAGACAGTGTGACGAAATATATTAAAAAATTTTGGTCAGTGTTACAAACATTATTACTTACAAATTATTTATTGATTGTGGTTGAACAATTCAATGATTTTGCTTTTTATTAGTAATAAATGTATGTAGAAGTTCGTATTTATGGTCTACTTAATATTCTTAAACACATTATTAAGATGAATTTACTGCCGTAAAGAAATTGTGCATGCTACAATAAATTACACTTAAATTAGCAGTAACTTTTCTTCTTCCCTCAGTCATAATGGATTTACTGGTCACATACTGTTATAAACGATTGAGATGGGATTCATTCGCTTGTATTATAATTTTAATGTACGCACACTTATTTGCTTAAACGAATTGAATTATTTAAGTAACAATAAAACGAATCTAAATCAATTTTATTAAATGTGTCACAGTTATACCTAAATATAATTTTGCCGAGTGTCGGCGTCATTATAGACTTGACAGAATGGCTATAACTTTATTAAACCAAACGTAAAGTTAACGCCGTAAAAATTAAATCAAATGCTAGGGTAAGGACTTACACTTACAAAACGCCATGTTTAAAAATTTAATTTTGATTTTTTAATTATTTAATAGTGACCTAAATTTTGATGAAATGATGAATACTACATTGTTTTGCCTACAATGCTTTCAGTTAATTATGAATATATTAATCAAATAACTTGTAAATGCAGAGAAGTAAAAATAAATTCAACGAATAACTACTTACAGTTATACGCTTCTACAAAACGCAATAAAACTTGAAACACCTATATAGAATTTTAAATTTCACTTTCCATTTCTATTGTGTCGTTTAAAAGAAACAAATGTGATATTCGAAAGTATGTTCTAAAGTCGTTCTACATTAAAACAAACTTTCGTTCACTAATATATCTATAAGGTTCATAAATTTGTAATTATAAGCTAATTAGTGAAATTAGCAAAATATTAATTTTTTTGAATTATTGAAAAGAACCATTTGCATTGAAAATATTTGGCTAAAAATTCTTACTAATTGCGGACTAGTTACTAGTTTTTAATCATTCCACGGTATTAACTTTACTAATTTTGTAATTAAAAATAATAATACTATGTTCAGAGATGTTGCTCAACGATGTTACGATAATCGTAAATTCTTTGGCATTTAGCATTAAATTATAAGAAGATAAAACTTAAAAAACAAAACATAAAATCCCTGGTAAAAGTTTTGTCATGAAATGTTAAGTTTTTTTGTGTTTATCCTAAACATTTTTGTTTACTTGCAATTTCCCATTTTATGCTACTCGAAATGATGACACTAGTACAGTGAAACCTCTCTTAGGCGGACATCAATCGTGACCGTTTAACTGTCCGCCTATTAGAGGTGTCCATCTAAGGGAGGGTAAGGGTCAATTTTAAATGTAGACACAACTATATTTTTATTTGAAATATTGTATGTTGGTTTTACCTACTTCCTACATTTTATTAAAATAATCATTAATTTTAGTTTGCTTACACCGTTTGCTTTTCAAAATCTGACATTCCAAATGTGCCATTAAACTGCTTGTTTTTCTGTACCAACCAAATCATTTTCTTGAACAAAATATTTTTCAATGTCCTTTAGAACTTCATAAGCTTGACTTATACTTCGTATTTTCAAAGATTGTTCAACCTGAGTATCAGTCTCAATTTCGTCTACTGATTCATCACCACTGCTTGCTTGATATTCACGTACGCACTCCACTACGTTTAACTCACTTGATTCAGTCTCTAAATTGCAATCGATGTTTGTATATTCAGAGAATGGTACATCATTTCCCAAATCACAAAATGAAGATAATGGTAGATCGTCGTCTGAGTCAAACTGATCTTCCGTACATAATATTCGTACACCAAATCCAGCTTTAAAAAAACAATTCTTGATGGTTTCTAGGTCTACATTTTTCCAAGCTGTTATTGTCCAAATTATGGCATTAACAATCGTTATGTTCTTCTCTAATTGTTCCAGAGTATTAGAATCATTCATGTTCGACAACAATCTTCGCATTAAAAGACTCCTATACTTAACTTTAAAATTTTTAATTATTCCTTGATCTAAGGGTTGACACAGTGCTGTCGTGTTTGGTGGTAAAAGATTATTTTAATATTATCCAACTGAATTGTTGGATGTGAAGTGGCATTGTCCAGAAACAGAAGTATTTTACGATTTTCTCTTTTCATTTTCCTATCAAATCTTTCCAACCAGTCGGTCATTATTTCACGAGTCATCCAGGCTTTCTTATTAAAATACCAGTCCATTGGCAGTTTGTCGACGTGAGATCCTTTAAAGCATCGAGGATTTTTATGTTTGCCAATTATAACTGAATTTTCTTTTTCTCCAGCCATATTAGCGCAAAGCAAAATTGTTAGTCGTTCCTTAGAAGCTCTTCCTCCGGTGCATTTCTCACTCTTTAAGGCGTATGTTTTGTTAGGTAATGCACGATAGAAAAGACCAGTCTCATCTGCATTATATATATCGCGAAACGAATAACCATTGATTATCGTAGACAATTTATTTTTCCATTCTTCTACCTCATGAATGTTTACATTGCCTGCTTCTCCCGAAATACTTTTGAAAGTTATGTTATGCCGTTTGCAAAATTTTTCTAACCAACCATTAGAAGCTTTTAATTGAATATTTAATTGTCTTCCTACTTCTATGGCCTTTTCTTTAATAATTGGACCAGAAATTGGAAGATTTTTATTCCGAGCTTTGCAAAACCAATCATACACTATTTTGTCCACGGCGACTCCTAAAATTACAAAATGATTAGCTCATACATGTTTAGATACACGATTCATTCAAACGTACCTTCAGTTTTAATAAACTTTCTTTTGTTGTGAACTGCAACCATTTAAGTTGTGCAATCTTCTAATTTCTAGTTTGTTTTTAAGATATTCCCAGCTTGTGTCTTGCCTATTTTAAACGTTAATGCAAGATTCCGTACACTTGAAGAATTCTTTTCAGCAAAATCTATAATTTCCACTTTTTCTCGAATAGTTAATTGTTTTATTTTTTTCTAGACATAGTTAAATGAAAGAATGCACGTGCATTTACAGCAATTCACTAAAATTAAGTGAACCAATACTAAATTTTTAACGGTCAAACTCGCCAATACTCCCACTTCTGTACTTGCGCATTTAATACTTAACTAAAGCAGGTGCATTTTTAGTTTAACAGCCGGTAAAAAATGAAAAACCAGTAAGTTAATTTTTATACGTAAATATTTAATACTAGGTGTCCGTTTAAGAGAGTTAAATTCATTAAGTTATTCTATACAATATACAATTATGTTGTCCATGTCCGCCTTATAGAGGTGTCCGCATAATAGAAGGCTTAAATACATGGAAGTTTCATAGGAAACCACTTGGGACCTTAAAACTGTCCTTTTAAGAGAGGTGTCCTCGTAAGGGAGGTGTCCGCTATTGGAGGTTTCACTGTACTTACAACTGTCACACTAGACATCGCTGAAAATAATAGTATGTCAGAAGGTCTTAACTGATAACTTACTCTTCAGCCTTTTCTATTTTCTGCCGTTCTACAGTCAAGTTGTCTACGAAAATTGTCTTCAGTGAACTTCATAATGGTTTTAACCCAGCAAACACTGTTACGTAGTCATAATGTAATGCAAACGTTTCCTCACTTCAGGTTAGGCTACGTAACAAATGTGCAACAGTGCTTCGTAGTTTAAACATAACTAATAATGTAAAATATGGGTAGATCAGCTACGTAACAAATGTGCAACATTGCTTTGTAGTTTAAACGTAACTGATAATGTAGAAGATGCATAGATTAATTACGTACTTTATTCATTTATTTTTATTTGTTTATTTGTTTACACTGTTCAACGGAAATCCCAACTACAAAACAGGAACATACTGAAAAAACATAACGACACGAGACATCAAGTAAAACGTGAGGCTTGATCTCGCATTTAACCTTGGTACATTAAAGTTAAAAAGACTTAAGTACACTTTTAGTATCAATTTTATTATTTAATAATTTGTGCAGAAACACAATTGAACAATATTTGTGTTTGTTCTCCAAGCTGTATAGAGTGGCGCATTAAAAGTAGTGATTGAAGTATGCCAGTTGGGGTATGTACCATCAATCTTAAAGGAAAGTGTTTTAGGAATCTTCGTTGAACTGATTTCAATTGGTTAACATGACTTAAATAATAAGCATAAGTGAAATGTGTGTCTAACGACATCTTTTGTAATCAGGGACACGTATGAATAGTAACAAACTAAGCAATGCCACCACGGTTGAATGTTATAAAATGCTTATTATAACATTCAATCGTCGTTACATGTATTATCTGTTGGCATTGCTTCGTTTAAATAATAAGGACTCCACACTAAGGACGCGTACTCAAGCTAGATCTTACAAACGAAAAATATAATACTAAAAGAGTTGATGTATCCGTAAATTCTCGAAGTGTTCGCATAATAAAACCATAAGCTTGAAAAGCACTAGAAACCGTAGAATTTATATGTTCTAAAAAAATTACGCCTTGATAGTGGAAGTACGTTTTATGGGAATGCCATTTATTTGATAAGAATATGTAATCGGTTCATGTCTTAGAGTAAAGGTCATTGTTTGACATTTAGCAAAATTTAAGGCCAGTTTATTATTAAACACTGTTGCTGGATCTTACCTAGGTTTAATAAGAGACGTTCGCAATTTTTAACATTCGATATTTTACTATAAATCTTTAAATCGTATGCATACAACAAATACTCGACATCGACATTGTCACAAATATTGTTTATAAATATGTTAAATAAGAGAGGTCGTAAATTGGACCCTTGAGGCACGCCCGATTTGGTAAGATATTCAACAGACTTAAAACCATTTACAAACACATACTGCTTTCTGTCATGTAAATATGACAGGCAAAGTTTTAGTATGTTGTCAGATAGTCCAAACGAGGATAATTTATTTATCAAAATTCTATGATCAAGTCTGTCAAAGGCCTTTAAAAAGTCCATATATATCACATCGGTTTGAAGTCGGCTATCGACATTATCTGTGATGTATTGCGTTACAATGACAAGGTTAGTAACTGTTGAACGACCTTTTACGAATCCATGTTGATGTAAGGATAATTTATACCTAATATAGTGATAAATATCACAGTGTAATTTTTAATATTAGTGCGATCATCTTTTTTGTGAATAGGACACACTTTGGACAACATAGATGGTACAGTAACCACATAACAATCTCTAATAAAGGTATGTTATATGGTCTAAAATCTAAATGTGCGACAAGGTTTCTTAATTCAAACGTAACAGATAACATAGATAATACGAAGATCAAATACCTATCAGATCTGCAATATCGTTTCCTAGTTCAAACGTAACGCATTGAATAAAAATGCGTGCAAATGTAATGCATAATGTAAAATAATGCGTAACACAGTTTCGTAAATGAAAATTTTTAAATAATTTAAAAGTTGTTGTTTACGTAATTCTATGAATATTGTTTCCAAAATACAGAGCGTCAAACTTATTATTTTTTATTAGTTCTTCTTGAATAATGTTCTTAATAGTTGTACTATTTGCACAAAATTGAGTACTCGGGGGTTTTTGGGATGAGAATTGAAATCTGTTCTTCTTTTATGATAAATTTTACATTTAAAATGTCCTAATTTTTTTGTGCCTTCCTGTATATTTGAATATACTCCAAATTCTTCTGGCCCAAAAGATATACTATTGTTACAGAATCTACTATTCTCGGTCACAATATGTTAAAATATTACTAATACAAAGTTCTTCAGAATAACCGACTACGGCCCTATACAGTGTGTCTACTTAAGTTGGTAACATATGGGAAACTTTTTATTATTAATTTTACAAAATAAAGTTATTCGTTATAAATAGTTCTGCATGATCTAGAATCTAAAGTACAATCATCAAATATTAATTTTTTCAATCGTATACGCGGTTTGTCAAAAAATATAAATTTTACTCAAGAGTAAAGTACCTTTAAATTTGACAATGTCGAAATTTGTTATTAAAAAAAGTTGATCAGAACTAAATACTACGTTCAAATATGCAATTACATCTAATTACATGCAAAAATTATGTTTTCTTTTTTTGTCTACAATAACAATGCAAATGTGACTGTAGTTACATGAAATCTAGAATGCAGTGATAAACAAATTATTTTTTTAATAGTCAGAATTGTTTGGCAGTGAACTTCAAAACATTCAGTTGTATTTAGTGAAATTTGGTAGGAAGTATTATTAAAATTTAGTAGAAATGCCAGCAACATTAAGTACTGGAGATAAAATTGAAATTGTGTTAATTGTGGGTGACAATTATAAAATATATCAGAAGCTACAGACATAATCTTCACTATGGCACAGTAAGGAAAGTGTTAAACAAATTTAAGACTTTTGGAGATGTAAGTAATAAATTTAACAACAAACGCCAACAACTGGTTGTCAGTGATGACATGGAATTTGAAATAATGCTCTTAGCAATCGAACATCTTAAGAAATCACTTGCGAACAAGGACAGCTTCGATGCCAAATCCTATTAACAAAGATACGGTTTCAAACATTTTAAAAAGGAACAAGTTGCACCCATACAAGCCCCAATTTATTCATACGTTAAGACCGGGCGATCATAACAGACGCTTTCAATTATGTTGTGATATCCAAGGAATATTAGAAGATAACCCATTTATGGGAAGACATATTCTTTTTCGGACGAAGCAACATTTACATCAAATGGAACAATCTCTACCCAAAATTGCCGTTGGTGGAGTGATACGAATCTAAATTTTACCATTAAAACTCAGGACCAGTATGCATTCAAAACAAATGTGTGGTGTGGAATTTATGGAAATAATATAATTGGACTTTTTTCATGAATCTTTAAATGCGGATCGTTATTTACTCTTCTTGGAGAATAAATTAGACAATTTTCTTGATAACGTTCCCCTCCTTCAACGTCAACAAATATGATTCCAACAGGATGGTGCCTCATGCCACAGTAGGTTCTCAGAGATATTTTGGCAACGTCGTTCTCAGATTTGACGCCATTCTATTTTTACTTGTGGAGTTACCTAAAAGAAAAGGTGTATCTTCAAAGGTCCTTTACAGATGTTGCTTTATGGAAAGAATCATTGCAGAATTGGTTCAGAGTATTACTCCGGCTATGGTTAGAATAGACAAAAAGTGGGTATGTAAAGGCATTAGTAAATTAATGAAGCCAATAATGTTCGTAAAAATTATTTCAACAGAATGATTTATTATGACATTATTCATTTAAATGTTACAAGATATATTTTAATTAATTGAAATGTTATCAAGTTTTCAATAAAAGTAAAGAATTACTGTTTATTATTAATTATTGAAAACATTTAATAAAATTTACAAAAAAATGTACTATTTAATATTAATCATCAGTTAATAACTTTGGAAAGAGTAAAAAAATAAGTTGAGCTAGATGGATCTGATTATGTAATAACAATAATAATAATAATAATAATAATAATAATAATAATAATAATAATAATAATAATAATAATAATAATAATAATAATAATAATAGTAATAATAATAATGGTCTTTATTTGCCAGCAACTTTACAATTAAAGAGAATATGCATATAATTTTAAAAAATTACATCGGAAATAATTAAGTATATAAATATATAAAGTAAAGAAATGTCGGCAAATCACTAGGTGGAGTTCAGACTTCCGTCTGTTCTACTACCTCAAACCTAGTTTACAAATACAGTTGCTAGTACATCTAATAATTATGTATAGATGTATATGTGTATACATATACGATACAATATAGGTTACAAACGGTTAGTGTTTATAACTTTATAATCCTTGTTTGCCTTTTCTGTAATAATTGTTTGAAAGCTGTTTTAAATTTTATATTATAAAATATTGTTTTGACTTTTGTTTAAGTAATGTCTACTAAGTAAATTGTTTTTAGTGCATTATACCCTTTTTGTAGGCACTTGCTTATGTGGTCTTTGAATTTTAGCCTGGAATCAATATACACTCTTAAATTGTTAACTGTTTCCTTCGGGACTAGACGTGTTTTGTTTACGTTTATGTTAAATGCGTCACAATTAATTATTCTGTCTCTATCTGCTCTAGGACCAAATACAATTAATTCTGTTTTTTGGTATTTAGAATTACATTATGGGATTCTAAGAACGTGTTCAGGGTTTGGAAGATCTTCATTAATCTTTTTAACTGTCTTTTTTCGGTTTAGTGTTCAGAAAAAGACAAATAAAGCTGTGAGTCATCAGCGTAAAAATGATATTGGCAGGGTTTAATTGCAGATGGCATCGAGGAGATATATGAGGAAAATAAAGTGGACCAGAATTGAACCTAGCGGAACTCCAGATTTTAAGTACTGGACATTAGATGATTCCTCATCTATTCTGACACGTTGGGTTTGTCCCTGTATATATGAATTAAAAACTTTAAGGCAGTGAGGTCTAAACTTACTGATTTCAAAATACTAATTAAAATATCATGATTTAACATATCAAACGCTCTGCTGAAATCTAATTATATCAAGACAGTAATATTTCCCTGATCCAAATGAACGACAACGTCATCAATAATTTTATTTAATGTTGTCTCACAGCTATAACCTTTATGGAATCCAGATTGCACAGCTTGTAGAATACTGTTGTCTTCAATGTATTTTTTTAGTTGACCCTCAACAATTTTTTCCACGATTTTGGATAAGATAAGTAATAAGCTTATTGGCCTCAGATCTCTATAACTGGTGGGCATTTGTATCTTAGAAAGGATAAAATAACTGCTTCCTTCCACAAATCCGGAAAAACATTTATTTAACATAACTACCACCTTTTTCCGCACACCGTTCTATACGATATCTGAATTCTCTGAAACTGTTCTGATTTCCTTGATTTGTATATGGTATACGGAGTTTCGTATTCTTTTTTTTATTGGGTATTGACTGGGAGTACACCACGCTAGCAGTTATTGTTACGTAAATTAAACATGTAAATACTATTTTTGTCGTTTAATTTCTACGGATAATTTAATTTTTTATAAATACAGTTTTGTTGAATCTAAAAAATAACGATTTATTCAAAGTAGTTGGATCGTCTTGAAATTTTGTATAGCGCCGTAGCGTGTCATTCTGAACAACTTTTCTTAGTAATATTTTAGCATATTGTGAACGAAAAAGGTACTTTAACTGAAACGGAAATAAATCTTTCTCAACTGCCAATGCCTACCCGTGATTTTACAACCTCAAAAGCATACTAAAAATAAGTTTCAAACCAAGCAGAGGTTAGTTACAAAAGATTAAATTGAAATTCAAAGATTTTTAATTCCGTACACCTCTTGTAACATCAATCCTGGGACACGCTGTATATTCATATTGTGCAACTGCAGACAAGAAAAAAAATCTACGCTAACCAACTGTTTTAAGCAGTTTTGTTTCGGAAGTTTTTGATGTCCAGAGGCCAAGTCGATGTAATATATACAGACTTCTGCAAAGCGTTTGATCAAATTGATATTTGTATTTTGTTAAGCAAATTAAGTCAATTCAACTTTCATAATAATTTAATAAGTTTATTCTTATCATACCTAGTTATCCAAAAGAATTTCTTCGATATCAAAACTTCTTATCAGATCAGTTTACACCTACATCTAGGGTTCACAAAGAATCCAACCTAAGACCTCTTTTATTCGTACTATTCATTAATGATATAGTTGAATGCATTTAGCTGAAAAAACTTTTATTTGCGGATGATTTTTAAATTTTATTTAGATATACGTTCCATAAATGATTGTTTACAACTACAGATTAATATTGAATTATTAGTGGAGTGGTGTACAAAAATAAAGTTTTTCTAAACGTTGAGAAGTGCTACGTATTCTAAGAAAAGGGGAGTATATCATATACAGTATTATATAAACAATGTTACTCTAAGACGTATAACCTCAATAAGGATCTAGGTGTAACTTTTGATTCAAAACTTAATTTTTCGCAACACATCATTGAAATATCGTCAAAGCATATAAATTGTATGGACTTATATACCGTGTGTCCCAGGAAGAACGATTCATACGATTTTTATTAAGGCAAAATATAGAACTGATCTACTTGTGCTACGATATTTTTCACCGTCGCTATACGACGTGCGTTGTAAGTGTCAGTTGAAGTAAGAAAGAGAGCGGTTTGTGTGTGTAACGATTGTCATGTCTACCACAACTGTAATATTCCTTTGACATTTCTCAACCTAAAAATTTATTATTTTGTTTTCTGCGAAAATTCTAATTGTTTAGTCGCTTTGATGTGATTGTCTTCTCAAGTAAGTACAACTAATTCTTTTACATAATTACTCATAATTATTTTCGTAAATTAATTTTAGGTTATAAACAAAAAGTACATTGTGGTGTTTAGTACTATAAAGAATATTAAGCTGATTTAAGATGCAGTTATATCAATATGATTAAAAGTGCCTATGAAAGTATAATTATGTAAACGGACTCAGGTTTTATTTTTATACAGCATGTTAAGAACTTTACGATATAAGACCGATACTTGTGTAAAACACGATGAAAGAAGAACCAGGAGACGACAGTTTCATAGGCAAGAAATATTATTATTTTAAGAAAAATGCCAACAGTTAACTGTAACGACATGTGTATGTTAAAGTGCAAAGCGCTATCTAAGCGGTAGCTTTAATGCTTGAAACACACGTTGTCGATAAAGCCAAGTGAACTTCTACAGAAACACACACGTAACGAAAAGAACACCTGAGGCAGCATTTCGCTCTTATTATGAGCTCATCAGAGGTGTATACTTAAGTGCGGTATACGACTGTACAAGACGGCGGTTGGTCTTTTAAGCTCTCGTGGAGCAATGAACATAAGTAAAATGTGTGTCTTGCGACATCTCGTGTAAAAATTGACACGTGTGAATAGTATAAACTAAGAAAAATGCCAACAGTTAACTGTAACGACATGTGTGTGTTAAAGTGCAAAGCGCTATCTAAGCAATAGCTTGAAACACACGTTGTCGATAAAGCCAAGTGGTGTGCTTCTGTACAAGTTATATTTGGCTTTATCGACAACGTGTGTTTCAAGCATTAAACTATCGCTTAGATAGCACTTTGCACTTTAACACACGCATGCCGTTACAATTGTCTTAGTTTATACTATTCATACGTGTCAATGTTTACACGAGATGTCACTAAGACACACATTTACTATTAATATTTAGTACCTACCTAAAATTGTTTAACTTGGAATATTATTTGCAGGAGTCGTACAAGCTAAATGTAGGTAAACAAAATGTTGTGATTATTTGAGAATGCCGAATAGTTAACAGCTTTAAATGTTTGAACCTCGGTTTGAACTCACAAATAGAATAAGGTTTGTATTTTAAATTATTTTCTTTACCATTTAAAAAAATTTTGACCTTCAACAAATTTATCCGCGTTTATCGTCTGTTAACTCACTATGAAGTTATTTGTTTTTTTTTTCACGAAAAACAATTCCGATGACACTTATTTTTATAGAATGTCAATTTTGCGTTTTTAATTACTGTTACAAATAAAACTTAACTACTAAACATTTTCTTACTTCACTAATTAATATGAAAATATTTCCTTATTTAATAAACAAATATTTTATCAAATAATTATGAATTGGCATTTACATAATTCTTTATATCATAAACAATTTTAATTTTACGTCTAATTCAAATAGAAACATTTGTTATAAATCTTTGATCATCTTCCAGTGCAATATATGTTACTTTATGGTTCACGTTTTTTTACTAAAATTAGTACCTATGATCTTGCTGCTGAAATGATTCTTTCTTTTTTTGTTTAAAGAACTTCTACTGTCTCTCCAACTAAAGGCGGTCAATTTTTGAGTATAGTTGTGGTGGCGCTTTCAAACCTAATTATTTGTGTTTCTTCAACGGACACGCTCACCAATAATTAAGATGCAGTAATTTTGATATCAAAGTGGGAAGAAAAGAATCTCTCTTCGTACGCCTTAATTATTTCTGACATAAGTTAATTGATTGTTGGGCATATCCTTGATAGTGTTGTAAAATATTTCTAAACTTTGGGCGTATTATTTTTTATTACGTTTATTAGGATAAAGAGAAAACGATAATTATTTCTAGTCAGTAAAATTGAATGTTTTCTGATTAACCGATCACAAAGATGCACTATTCATTTTACAGTTACAAATCTTACATTTTCTTTTGCAATGCATTCACAGTAAGTAAGTTCTTTAATAATACAACAATTTCATTTGTAAGAAATAAAATATGCGATTTTCTCTTAAAAATACACAACCAATCCCTAATCGCTTTGACGCACGTAATCGGCATTAAAAACGACGTCGTTTTTTCCTTCGAAGCCCCTACGAGAAAATGATGAAGATGCAATCTGAAAGTAAAACTTCAACGATGGGCATTTTTAAAAAACTAGTTCTTTTTTAAAACAGGCTGGACTGGGACAAAATTGATTCTGAAAGAAGCGTTGTTCTAACGATGGTGTCGGTGACCTGGGGTATTTTCTAAAATTTTGTTTCTTTATCCGTAAATAACCTTGATACTTTTCCTTTCTGTTGTCGTTCTAATTTACCTTTACTTTTGTGCTATATTTATTAACGAGTCATTCGTACTTGTCCATTAATTTTTATGTAGTTAATAAAATTTTTACACATTCATTATTTGTCCACCATCTTGAGTTCATGCCCATCATCATTTGTTACTCACTTTCACTTCGTTTCGATACGCACACCTTATACATATCTATCCCAATACTATACAATACACAAAGGTTTAATTCGTACAATGCTACAAGCTTACAATCACTAGAATATGTGCAGGATTTCTAATGTAATCCGTTTGTTAGGATGTTTTCAAGATTAGAATAAACTTAAACTTAACTTAAAATTATTGTTACTATTTTATTTAAAAATATTCATCTACATTCTGATTTTAAACAGAACACTCGTATTGATATTTCACTTTTGTGTTTCTCATGAAATCTTTGTGGGAGTTACAGTATACTGTTTAAAAAAAAAATGAAATTTAGAAAAATGTAACTTAATTTTACACTCCGCGCCTTCTGCGTTTGTTTTATTTTGGCATGTAGTAAGTGCTTTTTGCGGTGGGCAGCACAGGTACTTTTAAAATTGACATTATTAATTAATCTTAAGAAGGTGGCTATAGTTAAAGAATTTGTTTTGTCAAATAGAAGCGGTTTAAGGTGGCCGTAGATTCTATATATCATATGCAAGGTATATAAATAATTTTAATAATTGTTATTTAGTTTAAATGGGTGGCAAATTAGAACTCATAACTATTTTTTGACAAACATGTTTTGACAGGTGCAATTACATATTTTTAATCGAACTTTTATATAACCTCTTTGAAGTTGCATTTAGACCAAAAATGTGGGCAGTCATCTAAAAATAAAATTCTTGACTTGTTAGAAACCACATGTGTAATCGGGGTATCATCACTTCGCACTCGTGAAGTTATTTGGCCCTCGTTATTTTCCTCACTTGTTAGGAAAATAATTGTAACAAAAATTTTTACGGGTTTTTCATTTTTCAATCTATCATAGTATGATAATATTAAAAAAATTAAATGTTGCGATGGTTGCATTTAAATTTACATAAAAAAAATTTAATCGAACAAAGAGATTCTCAAAAAATTATTTTTTAAATTTTTTTTAGCTTAAATTTTTGATTTAAATTAAATACTAACATGCAACAGTTTTGTATATTGTTTTAATATAAATATTAGTTATCTAACCTTTGACTTTTGTTGTTTATAACCATTTGTTTCCTTTAAATTCTCCAACTCACTTTGATCACACCAATTCACTTTTCGATGAAAGAAGAAAATTACCATAATACATCTTAATTTATTATTATTCGATTTTATTTTAATTGAAGCACATTTTAATATGCTCAGTGGATTTTATTTGTCGATTGTTTCATTTTTTTCATGATGTTGATCCGTCGGTTATTAGTTCATTCTATATAACTTTTAAATTCATGTTGACTCTTCAACTGCCAATCAATTCACTCTTGCATTCAATGTTTTTATCCCTGAGCATAAGTCCAGTTACAATTTGTTTCTCACACCTGCACTGATAAATTTAATCTCTCAAGCATCTGTTGAGCCAAACTAAATATGCACTTTTGTCAAAGTACACTTAAAAAAAAACACTTTATATCCCTACGCATTCAGGTATTCAGAAATAAACATATCTTTTTGAACTCTTAATTACAACTAAACGAAAATATTATTTACACAAATAAATTCAATTTCCTTTCTTAATTAATTATAGGTTTAGAAATCTTATTCTACCTTAAATCTAACTTTGATGTGAATTGAAACATTTACTATAAATATAAACAATTAATACAAAATCGATTCGAATAAACAAACAAAATTTTTATTGTTTCAAATAACTCCTTCAGCACAATATGTATTGTTGAATTAATAGGTAATTTAATTAACCTACATAGCGCAAGATAATCAGTGGTTGACTGGCAAATTTTCTTTTCATTGAACAATTTGATACGATACATTTGTTTACTAATCATTTACATGACTTACTGAAAAGTAAAGTAAGATGCCAATACGTAACATTTTCTTCTTCATTATAATTCACACATATACAGAATTCAAAAGCTGAATTCCTTCTTTATTCATATTTATCACACCAATATAACTACGGTTAAATAGAATGACAAAACCAATTTGGTCAACTGTGATCTGGAGCAGATTATGAGATCATATCGTCGTCGAGTGGGACAAAAAAATACGAGTAACTTTCATACGAATATATGTGTAAATTTTGACGAAATAAATAATTATTATTGTTGTATTGTATTTTCTGATTGAGGGTAACAAATAACAAATCAGAAATGAGATTGCAAGTTATGCATGCAAATTCTGATTAGAAAGTGTGAAGTGGGTTGTGAAACTTTAGTACATTCTGGTAGTGGAAGTAAAAACAGAAATATGGGTAAAAAGAAATGTAAACACAGTAGTTTGACTAGTTTGATCTCTTACAATTCAGAAGACGTGCAAAATTTAAATCGCAAAATAAAGAGAACTGTAAAAGGTAATTAGACATTGATAAAGCCGATATGTCGAAATAATTGATAGTGTACAATCTTTTAGCGGTGTGTTTAGTGAGGTAACTGCTGAACAATGGTTGCGAATCATCGATACAAGTGATGATATACAGGGTGTTTGTAAAGGTTTTTACACAAGCCTACCACATATTTTTAGACCAAAATAAGCCGATTTAAGTAAACTTACCTTAGTCCAAAGTCGCTTAGTTTGGGCGCTATGCGTATAAAATGAAAAATTTAAATCGTTTTTTATCATAAATTTAAAATGGTTTAGGCGATGTTAATAAGATTTGGCATAGTTAGTTAATGTTATTGGACGAATGTTTTGAAAAAATTACAAAAATATACGAATACTGAAAGAGAATGAAACACGCATAACTATTATGAAAACTAACATAATTTTTTTGTTATCAGTAGTAGAGACACGAAATAATTTTTATTTGATAGAGTATTTTAAAACAAATTCATTATGTGCCTTGTAAAAATTTTTATTTTTATTTGTTTTTGAAAAAACGAAAAAAAAAAGAGAGTTTATGGTAGTGCGTTCCAAAAGCATAAGGTAATCCAGTCGCCTAGATTTCTGTAACAAACATATGAATTTCGCATGGCTACATAATAATAGTGTCAAATCTAAAATACCTGAATTGTCGGAGTAGTGTTTAAAAGTTTGTTAAAGTGCTCACAATAATAATTTATAAGCTTAATTTTGGTGATTTATCATGGCGTTATAATACACCAATCAGAAATATACCGATATGCTATTGGTATTTGGGTTTTGTGAAAAATATTCGAGGAAATATAGTTAGGATGTATTCTGAAAGGTTTCCAAATTGTCGAAGTACCAAAGTCACTCAACGTTTTGCTGTGTCGTTGATCGGCGTCTTCGAAAAGACCCGGTCGCACCCACCTTCTGCAACCGCTGATTATGGAAGGCGCGGCGTTTTGTAGGGTTCGCAATGAAGTTGAAAGAAGAAGATTTTGGAACGTGTTGAAGAAAGATCCAGAAATAAGTACTAGATGAATAGGTAGGGAACTAGGAGTATGTAAAGATGTGGTCCACGCAATAATTAGAAACACGATTGCTATATCCAGATCATGAAATAACAGTTCAAGATCTTTTAGAACATGATTTTTAGAAATGCGTTTGGAGTTTTGTCGCTTTGTTAATAGACTAAAAGCAGAATTTAAACTTTATAGCACTATTTTGTGTTACTGGATGAGGCTTGTTTTTACAAGGAGAGGGAGTAACTAATTCCACACAACGAACACGTTTTATGCCGATTTGACAACCCTTATGCCATAAAGATAAGCCATTTTCAACGTAAATTTAAAGCTTAATGTGTGGATTGGAATACTTGACTATTTTATTGTTGGTCCTGTTATTCTTCCTCAAGCATTAACGGGAGCCATCTACCTGCAGTTCTTACAAAAACACATTGCCAGATTTGTTAGAACGAGTTACCTCTACAACTTCGGAGATGCATATAATGGTACTTGCGATGGAGCCCTCTACATTTTCAGTTGATGTTCGAAATTATTTACATCCTATAGTATACTACCCAAACAAATGGATAGGGAAGTAATAACTGCTCATAATAAATTGGCCAACACGTTCTTCGAGACAACACTAGCTGTTTTTCTTATAGGGGACATCTTAAGTCGTGGTTTTACAAAGCGTATGTGGCTAATAAGTAGAACTAAGAACAACGTATTCAAGATGCTAATAAATAAATCAATTGTATGCGTGTAAATGGGAGAACACTTTGAACAGTTTTTGTGACATTATTTGTGTTCATTTTACAGTTACTTAATTTTTTTAAATGATGAGGATTATTATGATACAAATTTCCCAAAACCATTAAGTATTCCAATTCTTGAGAAGCCGTTTTGAAAGAATTCACCGGCATAGATTAATTTTTTGTTTTTCTAGAACGAATAAAAATAAGGAAATTTTACAAGAAACATAATTTGATCGCTTTTGAATACTCTATGAAAAAAAAATTATTTCGTGCCTTTACTACAAGTTAGTAAAAAAATTATGTTAATTTTCACAATGGCCACGCGTGTTTCATTTCACTTCCAGTATTACGCAGATTTTTGTAATTTTTCAAAACATTTGTCCAATAACATTAACTAACTATGCCAAATCTTATTAAAATCGCATAAACCATTTTAAATTTATAATGAAAAACGATTTCAAATTTTTAACTTCAGGCCATACCATAGCGCCCAATCTAAGCTGCTGGACTAAGGTAAGATTGCTTAAATCAGCTTATTTTTGTCTAAGGAAGAATGTGAAGCCAGGCTTGTGTAAAACCTTTTACAGACATCACTGAGCCTTCATTGGGATAAAGATTAAGAAAAATCTTTTGTAAGCCAAACGAGACTAGATGGATGTGCAAAGCTCGGTACAACAATCCAACCGTTTTACAGTATTTTATGCAAACCAGTGAAAAAGAAGTTTAGTAAAAAAGCTTTCTATGTAAATTGCTAAATTAAAAGTATTTGGTAATTTAGAGCGCAAGAAACATCAAAACCTTGTTGACTTTTATTACCAAAAATTAGAATAAGGATAGAGTAGTGGATTTGTCAGCCAAAGCAATTATCGGACGTTATAATAAACACGCTTAATAGAACCATTTATAAAATCAGGTTAACTCAATGACGTGTGTTGTTTGAATAGAGCTGGGGTTGTGGTAGTCCTAATGGCGTGTGTGTCACGTCAAAAATGGCGAAATTTGTTCCTTTGTTCTCAAGCACGTGTGTCGTCCAAAATGACCTGGGGATTTGGTTACTGTGTGCTAAATGGTGTGTGTCGTCTAATGAACTGGGATTTGTTCTAATAGGACTAATGGGGTTTGTCGTCAAAAATGAAAAAAATTTGTTCCTGTGTTACCAATGGTTTGTGTTGTCTAATGAGGCTGAGATTTGATCCTAATCCACTCTCAATGGTGCGTGTCGTAAAAAAGTGCGAGGATTTTGTTCCTCAGTATTTAATGATAATGTATCGTCAAATGAACTACGAGTTGTTCTTGAGTGCTCAATGACGTGTGTGTTTCTAATAACCTGGGATTAATTCTAATTTAATCTATGACGTATGACGACTTAACAATTAGTTGAAGTTATAGTTCTAATGTTGTTTTCTGATTATCAGTTTTGTTCTTGATGGTCTTGTGGTTTT
>JALBCR010000630.1:0-70000 GCA_030710515.1 Abscondita cerata
GCTTATTTGATTAGTGATATTTCCCGATTATGACGTATTTTAGGGTGGTTGGTTGGGCATGTTGGCAGGGGACTTCTAGGTCATTTTGTGGTGACCGGCTGTTTATCAAGCCATGTTATTTTCCTTGTCTTTCACTTTTTACTGGGAGAAGAGTGAAGATGAAAGAATCTTACTCGATTGTGACTGCTCTCTTCTTTTCCAATTTTTCTGTTCTTGCTTTTCCTTCTTTATTCTTGTAGGGTTTTGCTTGGTTTGGGGGTTGCGGGGTATGGTTGTGGAGGGATGTCGGAGCTTTTATTTGCGGCAAGGCTTGGCCTAGCCTAGGATAAACCTCTTGGGAGGCAGTAGGGTATTTTTTGGGTTCAAGCCCGTGTTAAAGGTGAATCGATTATCCTTAACTCTCCTCTATAGATCCGGAGCCGTGGGCAAAGCAAAAGCCAAGCTAGCTGTCCTAGTCCTCTATTTTTTGGCAATTTCCTGGGCAAAATTTTGGGTATACTTCCTTTCTTTCTAATATACACCTATGGGGATGGGGAGTTCCTTAGAGTTTTCAAAGACGCACTCTATAACTACAGGGGAGTCCGTTAGTCTTGTGGTTGAAAGTCCGGCCCTAGACTAAATCCTTTCCTGGGTGGGGGAGTTTATTCTGGAAAGCATTAGTAGTGGACGTCGTAGGTGGCTGTGTGTGTAATTTTGCTGGGGGACCCGCCGGCGCGCTTTTTCTATCTAGTCGCGAGGGTCTTGGAAGTAGTGTTAGACTCAGTGCCACTCACTGACACTCACGCCGACTATGAAACTCCTGACCGCGATAATCTTCCCAGGGTTGTCCTAGCCTCTTGTTTTGGGTTTTATCCTACATCCTTAATTTCCTATTTTCCACTTTTACCCATCCTTTAGGGGTTCCTTTGGGGTTCAGTCAGGAGGTTGTTTTGTATTTGGGGTTGGGGTTTTAGCGGTTTTCAGGGCAATTGGTGTCCTTGGTGCTTACCAAAATTTCCTACCTTTTTCTACCCTTCTCCTTTTCGGTTTAGTGGTGTAAACTCTACTCTTTGATGGTGCTGGGTTTTGCGTGAGATTCTATATTTTGATAGTACTACGACTTTGTCGACTTGCTCACGAATACCTTTTTATTTGGTTGGATTCGTCTATTGGTTTTGTCCTTTAGCGCATTGTTTTGTTTGGGATGAATCCATACGCTTTTGCGACTGTTGGTAACCACTCATTAGTGTTGCGGTTCCATTCGTTAAGCCAAATCTACTGTTGATTCTGCTTCGGGTTGGGTTTTTATGTCGTAGGGTTGGGTTTCTTAATGTTGTGGTTTTCAGTTTTCTTTGGTAATCCCTTTACAGGTCTTAGTGTTAGTAGGGGCGGAAATTATGTTACGTTCCAAAATCGACTTAGGTTTAATTTGCCGTTGGAATAATTCGTTTGTGTAATAATAGAAATTTTGTATGCGAATGGGCAAAAATTCCTGAGTACGCCTCTGGTCAGTTATCTGTGACACATTTGATTCGTTTGGTGTCGCCCCGTTTGTTTGAACGCTTTTCTGTCATTTCCGTTGTTGGTGTTTGAAGGAAATCGTCCTCCATCTCAAAAGCTGTAGTGAATCCACATTTTCGGTTCGTATTCGAATTAATTAAGGTCATCCATTAAGTAAAAATGTTTTAGGTGTCGTGAATTATACACAAACATTGTGGATGCTTGGCGATTACAAATATTTTCGTTGGTAGTGAATTCTCTACAAGTTAGTTTTATAATGCAAATGACACATGGTTTTCCTAATTAGGGATTATCATTTTACAGTTTTTTTTTTTATTTTGTCTTTTTACCTTTTCGTCTTCGACCTTTGGTTCCTGGTTAGTTGCTGTGGGTACAATTTTGTTTGGTTGGTTTGGAGTCGATAATTCTAAAATCTGAGGAGCGAATAAGCAATTTATAGTGAACATCTAAGGGATGCGGTGAAATTGTAACGTCGTGACAAGTTTATGGATCATAAGCAAAATTAAAGTAAACACCTATTGAAAGTGTGCAGTTTACACCATCTCGTACCTCCTGTTACGGGGCCTGTCTCGAAAATCAATTGGTCACCTTCGCCTAGTTAAATATAGAAGCTCAGATATTCGGGTTCTGCAAGTATTCGGTAGACAACAATTCAGACTCCAACCACTCAGCTAGTACTCTCGTCTGCTTCACAGACCTTATAATTTTGTGTTAGATTTAAATATGATCTTTGATTTAGTTGTGATGCATGTAGGTGATGGATTCTTATTTTAACACTCAAACCAAGTGTTACATTTTCGTGCTTTAGTAATACTATATAATCGTCGCTGGGTTTTATTTGAGAAATCAAAGCGCGTGGCGCTTATTAATCGGGTTAACATCTGAGGTGGCACCATTGACCTACTCCCTCTACATCCTTAAAGGTCTGAGCTAGCAAAGATTATAAATAACAATCGTTGCCTGTGAAATAAGAACCCAACATATACGTTTTAGTGTAAAAAATTGAATATTCTTATTGTGTGTAAACTTAGTAAATTAGGAACGTTTTGGAAATTAGACAATAGTCGATCATGATAGATCTAACTACTATCTTCGTTAATTTTAATTCGACAGTAGCCTTTAAGTGATCGGTTGCTACCTAATTAGTCAAAACAGTGCTTTATATGCAGATGTATGAATTTTATTAAAAATATAATCACCTCCAATTTAACATCTTGTTTGTTTCTGTTACTACGAAAGCTCGTAGCAAGTGGATAGGTATTTTTTAAGGTGCTATAGATAATAGAAGAAATGCAAAAGTTGTTTAATTACCTAGTAGGTAATGTATTATTGTTAATTTGGTTAAATCTTTGGAATTTGTTTTCTTTTTTTAATCAATTCATCATATAGGCTCATTAACGGTTTTCTTTACCTTTGTCTCTAATAGCACTTCTTTATTTGGAAATAATAAGTATGTTTGTAATACAAATAATTACACCTGCTTAATTACCGGAACAAAATCTCATTATCAATAAGATTCAGTTAGTTCTTTTATATCTAATTTTTATGAAAACCATCACACCATGGACATTATTGTTTTTTTTCACTCTTGAACTTTTCTCTCTTCTTACAAAAGTATTTTTGTTATAGGAAACAATAGTTAATAGCAAAATTTTAATGAACCACCTCCATTATCATTACCAATTTTTACGTAAAATGAAATAATAATAATATTATTGTTACAGCATTTGACGTACCCTGATGGTTTCAAATAAAACATCACACTTGATTTAAAAAAAAACCTATCAACAAAGTTATATATTTTTCTGTTAAAACTGTTATTGCACATAACTGTTTGCAGATTATATTTTTTGATAATTTTTTTTTATTTTAACTATACCTAAGTTGTGTGGATAATTCAACACTGAACGCCAAATTCTTTTCAACATAAACTTTTAATTTTTCTACAAATACAAACAGGGTGTTAATTAAGTACTTGTACAAAATTTAAAGGGTAAGTCTTTGACTCGTTTTAAGATAAAAAGTTTATATAAACATGGGTCTCCAACGGCTTGGTTTCTGAGACCAGGGCATGCAAAAAAACTATATAATTTGGTTCTATTGCATATATTTTACAATGGCAATTAAAAGAAATACGGGATACTGGGTATATTGATGACGAGAAATATTAACTTGGTTTTTTTGTTTAATGTTAGAGGGCGCCACATACAGAGTCGTTCCTGAATTTAATTAACCATAACATTTTTGTGCCGCATTGTGTGTCATTTTTGATTAAGCAAACTTATTCTCCATTCAATTGTACACGCAAAAGGTACTTTTAAAATTTGTTGCTAAAAGCAGCTGTTTTAGATTAAATCGGGTTTGAAGTTAAACCTGCGTTGGAATTTTTAAGTTAGATTATTTCCGAGTTTTTGAATAATAAACAAAAAAATTTATCCTTTTATTGATTGCATTATCAGGTAACAAACTTATATCATTTACAAGACTAAGACTAAACTAGTTAATAACATTTACAATAATTGCTAAAAATGACCACCGCCTACTGTGTACTGCGGTTGCAAAGTAAGGATGCAGTACATTTTTGTAGATTATTATTTTTATCCAATGTTCACTAATTTGGTGACATAACGTTAAAGAAGTATTTTTGGGATTATTTTTGAAAAATTCGAAAATGATCCAACTTAAAGAATTCCAACGAAGGTTTAACTTCAAACTCGTTTTTACCCAAAATGGCTGTTTTTAGCAACAAATACTAAGAGTACTTTTTGTATATAAAATTGAATGGAGAAGTCTGCCTAGTCAACAATGTTATACAATACGATACAAAAAAGTTATGGTTAGTTAAATTCAGGTACAACAGTGTATGTGGCGCTCTCTAATACTAAACAAAAAACTAAGTTATTATTTGAGTTTCTCGTCATTAATGTACTCACTATTACAAATTTTGTCCAATTGCCATGTTACTTAACAAAAACATTAGCAAAAACCAAATAAAGTAGTTTTTTAGACGCCCTGTATCTCAGAAACAAAATCGTTTATATAAACTTAATATTTTAAAATTAGTCACAGATTCACCCTTTAAAGTTTGTGCAGGTACTCAATTGACACCCTGTACATCTCAAAAAGACGTAATCATTATATTATAAAACAAAATTGTAAAACTAAAACTTTGACAAACAGTACTAACAGCAACTAAACTATAAACATAGAAACTATTACAAATAGTTCCCCGTCTTTTATTTAATTTTGAAAGGAAAAGTGCTGTGATCAAAAACTGTTTTGCATTAAAATACTACTTTCTTTGTAAACAAAATTTGTGATACGCATTATAAACGCCTAAGTAGTTTTTAATGCTAATGTTATAAACATTTTTGTTTGATTGTTGCAAAAGTTTAATTTTGAGCAATAATATTGATAATTAATTAAACAGTTACAGTGCATTTTCCGTATTTATTTCACGCTTGATATTAATTTAATTGCTTCGATTATGGTCTTAATTAAAATTTATATGCATTAATTGTCATTTTACATAATATAGAAAAGTTTACAAATTTACTTTTAATATATGAATTAGCATTTATTATAATATATGAAGAAAAAAAATAGTGTTCTACTTTTAAGGGTTCAGTGGGGGTGATTATTCAACTATAAAAAGATTAACAGATTTTGCTAAAAACATACTCAAAGTTTATCATTGCAACTAAAGTATACCAAAACCTCCAACAAAATGTTCAAATTAGTAAGTACCCAAACTGCAACTAAATAAAATTTTAATGTTTCGTTTTAGGCACTTTTCCTTGCTCTTGTTGTCATCGTTAGCGCTGGACATCATGATCATCATGAACATAAACATGAAGAACATCATCATGGACACGCTGAATCGTATGTGAATCATCACCAAATTGCTAAACATCCAGTCAAAGTTACCATTGAACACAAACATCACGATGATCACCATCATGAACACAAACATCACGATTCTTATTAAAATGTAGCAACATTTCCACCCACCCATTTTCTAATCATTTTCTATCCATTTACTTATATTTGATGTATTGTTCAAAAATGTTATTGTTTTGTTAAATTTTGTAGTACCAATAAAAACTCCAATAATAATCACGTGATCTTATTTAATTGATTTATGTGAAGTGTGCAAATTAGGTGTTAATAACGGATATTGAAAAATATTTTATGTTCAAAACAAAAATAGGGAAGACCAGGGCACATTTGGACACTTTTGGTTATATGCCGACATTTTATATTTACTATTATGACAATTAAACAAAATGTGTGTCTTACATCTCTTAAATTGAGTATGATTATATAAACTAAGAAAATGCACTGTAGTGCGTTTAAGGCATTCGCTTCTGCAACGTTGAACAATTACTGTTAATTTTAGTTCTTGGCTGCATGCAATATGTTTCCAATTACTCAGTTTTTAAAAAAAGTGTGTTCTGTCCAGATGTGCCCCATATCGGGGTACTTTCGGACGGACCTGGGGCACATTCAAACAATATAATTCTTTAATAAAAAAACGGGTTCAAATATAAGAATTAAAGCACAGTAGATTTTATTGAATGTTGTATCTATCTACATTTATTGAAAACTTTATAATTGAATTCATTCTTGAAGTACTTGCTGAATTTATTGAATGTGGTATTTTCAATACCATGTCTGATTTCATCACGGTTAATAAATCCTGCAATATCTGGGAAAACAAAATTTTTGTTTCCTTGTTTTCTTAAAAAGTTAACCTCATACTCATCAGAAATTACCGACAATACTCGACCAACGAAATATTTGACAGTTCTCTTTGTGGAAAATTAAACCAAAATGTAATCTCCAACTTCAACATTTTCGTCAGGCAAGTTTTTATTGGAACCATCAGTTTTTTTTTAATTCCATATCCAACTCGGAACAAACTATAATTTTGATTTCTTAATTTCTAATTTTTTCTGTCGGAATCAGATGAAGTTGTTTCGTCTTCAAAATTTTTCTTGTGGGTGTTCTTTCTATTTGTCTTCTTGGATGGTTTTACACTTGTTGCACATTTTTTTCATTGTTTAATTTATTTCTTTTCTCTGTAAAAATGTGCTTTTAACAAGTTTCTTAACCTGCTTATTCGCCTTTTCCTTTTCAATTTTTCATATTCTTACTATTGTCATTGTAACTACATGAACAATTTTTCCTTGATTTACAAGCAGTATTTTCCTAGGAGGAGCTTTAGAATAAGGTCGAATGTCGACAACCCGGTATTGTTGCTTGGATTTCACTGTCGAGATAAATACATTTTTAATGATGTTTTTTTAATTATATTCTGATATTCTCAGTGGCATTTGAATACTGCCCTTAGATTTTTCATCAACAGAGTCAGTCAAATACTGTACCGACGTTAGTGCTTCTATTGACTCATTTAAATCTTGAACAACTGTCACTGATGTGCTGGGTGTGAATCTGTCTGTAACCGAGGCTAGCAAGTAGTCAACATCTGTAAAAATCTGATAATTCAGTAGCCATATTCATTTTTTTGCGAATGCCTTTGTAATGTTAACGGGCGTAAGGGACATTACCAATAGTTCTGAGGAATATTACTTAATTTTTTTTTGTCGTTCTAGGTGTAGAGCTTATAAAATCATTAAATGCTAATTTTCATTTGGATTTAAATGGCTGATTTAGAGGTTGCATTCTGTGCGTGCAGTAGGGCGGGAACGACAACAATACAGTGACCGGCAAAGAGTTCGCATTAAATGGGAAAAATTTTTGTAATTGAAATATTCAAAAATTACTTTTGGCAAATAAATTCAGTATATCGAATGACAAAGAAACCACTTTGATGAATGTCATGTAACCACCGTCATGACGGCAAATTTAAAAAATATTCCTTAAATATGTAAAAAGTGAGGTTAGATGAAAAGATATTGAAAAATGCCTAAGAGAAAAGTTATTCAGAATTAGATTATACGTCTGTTTGCAAAATTAAAAAAAAAATAGGAACTTTTTAAAAATATCAGTTTTCCGGCATTTTTTCCGGAAATATTGAAAAAACAAAATTTTTTGCGTTTGATTTGCATAAAACACAATAAAACCAACAAATAAACTTTACAATCCAGCTTTATATTTATTTATCTACCAATGAACGGTAAAGAACAAAAAACATTGATTTTTTAGGACGGACTTTGTTGCAATTACCTACAGAAAACAAAACAAAATAGTCCTAAAATGATCAATTTTTCCATTCTAAACCTAATTTAAACAATTTTTTACAATATTACCTGAATAATAAGCTCATACAAGAACATACAAAAATTTCCGAAAAAAATGCCGGAAAACTGATATTTTTGAAAAGTCGTTATTTTATTTTGAAAATTTGCACATAGACGTATAATCTAATTTTGAACAACTTTTTTGTTAGGCATTTTTCAATATCTTGTTATCTAACCTCACTTTTTACATATTCAAGGGACATTTTTTTAATTTGCCGCCATGACAGTGGTCACATGACATTTGTCAAAATGCTTCTTTTGCCACTTGCTAAGCTAGTGTTCTCAGGTTTTCGACGGGATAGCTGCCGTTGCCTTCACATAAAACTGGTCATCCAATCTTCCTCTGCCGTTTTGTTTCTGTCCCACAAAATCGGATTTTCTTCTTTTCACTGCGAATTCGTATGCCAAACTTCGAGTATTTTTGAAAGTGATACCAAAGTGAATGTTATAGATATATTAATTATATAATCTTGTAACTCATTTTCTTGTTTGAAGTGAACATTTGTCTTAATCCATACTTTAAAATCTTTTTGTAAGTATTTGTCTCATCCTGACTGCTCTTGTTCCCAGAATCTGCGCAGTTTTGTTTCTTGCGGAATATTTTTAAGCAATCGCATAGTGTAGATTTATTTATGCTGTGCTTACAACTGCTCTTCTAACAGATATTTTATTTTCCGTGATATTATTTATTGCAGCTTATTATATATTTCATCTGTCGGTTTTTGTTTTGTAGTTTTGGATCAATCTGCAACAAGACAAAATCACTTAATTTGTATATCGAACAGTCCAAAACTGCCCCAGTCTAAATGTTGGAAACAGTCTCAATGCCACTTTACGAAATGGGTAACAATTACAAATTCTGCAAATTTATTCTGAATGTCGCTACAAAGGCAAAGTAGGCGCAATTTACAAAGTTTCACGGTACATATTATGGGAAATATAAAAAACACCATGGGTGCAATCTTACGATGCATAACAGAGAATACTTACTTGATATATCAAAAACGTTTAACTTTATTTCACAGACAACTGTCACAACTGGTAGCACCAAACTCTTACATCCGCCATTAAGAACATTAAGAAACGCTTTGCTTTCGTGTACGGTGTTCCAAAGTGATTGGAGAAAGGTAAATTCAAACTGCCCAAAAGTGCCCCATGGCCGAAAATGCTTTGGTCTCCCCTAGTTTTACTAATTAGGAATGCTGGAAGTACGACAACAAAAACCTTTTTTAAAAAAACTTTATTTATTAAATTTATAAAATTTTTTAAAATTTTCCATTTAACTTTCCATATAAAAAAATTCTATTTTATGTTCTATAAAATTTAAAATCAAAAAACTAAAAAACTTTAATTCATAAATAACTTTTGTTCTAAAATATGTGACAATTTGTATCGTTTTACAATCATGTTAATTGTTTTTATTATGTACAGTCATCGTCAGTGAAAAACATGTCAAGGTAGAAATTGTAGGGTATGGTGACATCGAGCAATAAACATTTTATTCTTCAAGGTAAACAGTCAATTCTTTACACTTTCTAATTCACTTTTCAGATATTGAAAACTGGAACCTTGTTTGTTTCAATTATATATGCATGAATCTCGGTTTTTGTAAATATTATTTATTTTGTTTTTATGTGAGATTAAAAATCCTTAACAGATTATACTCTTAGCAAACTAATAATTATTTAAAAAAAACAAAACAATATTTAATAAAATAAAGGAAAAGATAAAACTGGGCTTAAACTGGTCGAAACGTCGGTAAAATTAGAATAGCGCACATGTGATTTTAATTATAACACATCCTCCGCACTCTCTTCTTAGAAGGCCCAGGCAATTAGGCAACTAAAATTTAATAAATCATAAAAGGGGCTTAAGTATTGAAAATAAAGGAAAAGGTTCTCGGCTTATGGAAAATTTAAGACCACTTTAATTAAAAATATGTTTGCATTATCGCATACCGATTTTGTTCATTTTTATTTGTTGTAACAATTTTTGATTATTTTTGTTTTGAAGATATTTTGGAAATGGAGAAAAAGGGAGAATATTTGAAAATGACAAACGAGTGAATTAACAATTATTTAACAAACGAGTGTATTAATAAGGGAGATTAACAATTGATAAATTTTAACTGGTGAGCGAAGCGAGCGCGTTAATGTTTGAGATTGTTAATCGCCGTTTAATTCAAGAGTTAGTTACACAACTTTTCCATCGACCGTACTTTGTAATTTTAATAAAATTATAACTTAATAATTTTAGAAAAGATATGCTATTGTAGAAAGTACCGTTTTGTAAACTCACCACAATTTTTTAATTGTAGGTATAACATAACCTAACTTCATTGTTTTTATTTTTTTGAGAGCTTTGTATTTGATTATTCTTTGCCTTTTCGTCTTTTGTATGGCTATTTGACAACAGTATTTTAATTAAATTCTAAGATGGAGAATTGAGGTACTAAATTACAATGGTTGCGTCAAAATACAATAGTTTTCATCACAGCGAAACAAAGTATACAAATCTTTTTTGTGAGAACGGATTGGTGCTTATACAAGATAGTAATGCACCTACAAAGACCGAACCAGAAATGGTTGACAATGTTTGATAAAAAATACAAGAAGCCTAAATACATATCTACGTTACCTGTAAACAAGTGGAACTTTTGATAATGACTTGTCACATTATACCAAACTAATTATCCTGCATGTGTTCCAGCTTAAGATTCTTGAACGATGAAGTTTGATTTTACCTTAATATTATTTCACACAACGTGCGCATGTAGAGTTTATAAAAAAAATATTTTATTAAAGTGGTTCTACTACACCTCCAAAAAGTATTTTTAGGAGTTGGAACGTTTATCAGGTCATTTCTTTTTATAGTTTTTAATTTTTCTTACAACCCTGCTTGAAAAATTTAACTTTTGAACAATGAGTAAACAATATAACTGTGTGAGAAAATAATTTGTAAAATAGATGAGCTAAACATCGTTAAATGTTATTAAGTGTTATCATCGGAATGTTGTATACAGTACAAAAATTTCTCAAAGTTTGTGTGAACAAATTGAAGATTTATTAAAACTGAAAATTCATGTTGATTTGTTTTATTAAACTTTGCTTTGCTACAAATTATGACAGATTTTGTATTAAATTTTTATATTGTAATTGATTGACAGATAAAATGGCAACTTTAGGTATACACATGTATGCTTAGTTGCAGACGATGTCTGTACGTATTAACGTAACATTCATGTTTTATTTATTGTTTTAGTTATCTTCAATGTTGTTGTTTAAAAATGTAAATATAGTTATCAAGGTCTCGTGGTTCAGATTTCGTGTTCTTTGGTTTAACGTTCGTCCAGTTCAAATAGTAAAATATAGGTAAATGTCGTTTTAATTCTTGAAAAACCACATAGGCGTCCTTGTTTAATGTTCTTGAATTCTATTATATTTTTTATTGGTGTTTAAATTAAATATATTTTAAATTGTTACGCCACTCTTCATTTTCAAATTTTGTGGTTGCCGAAAGTTGCAATTTTTAAACATTCATTTTGCGAAAGGAGTTTTTCGTGTTGTCCGTTTATAAAAATTCCATCAAGTTAAAAACGTATTTAAGGTGCCAGAAAAGACTGCAAACTATCTCGTCAATTTTGTACGATTCTGTGTCGGATTAATTGAAAAAATTATTTTATTAACTACAAGGTTGCTTGATAGAAATTTTGTAGTGGACGACATTTCTAATGATTATTTGAAAAGCAATTATTCTTCACTACGGGCGGATGTGTAGGGTTGCGGCGGGTCAAACTTTGTTCACGCTTTGAATAAAACTTTAAAACCTCCCAAAACTGAGGTTTTTTTTTATACGATTAATGTATGTATTTAATAAAATTATATCCTAATCATTAAGATATTACAACACGATCGCTCCAGACGACTATTCTGAATCTGGGAAAGAAAGGACATTAATACGTAATACAGATAAGTTATCAGTTAATTAAGTTTTATTTATTTATTTATTTGAGTTTTGTCGGACATTTTGGCATTTGTTGATTTTAACTTAGAATTTATAGTTGATATTTACATTAGATAAGCCACTAACCATAGTAACGATTAGTTATTATCTTTTTACGTCTATTTTATTTGTGAGAATCACTAACTTTTGGTTTATTATACTTACGGTTAGTCAAGGTTTCAGAGATTTTAATTTTTATCCTGGTTTAATTGTAGTTCCGGAACTTTATACAGATTATCTAAATCAAACGTACCAAATACTGGGTGAACCTCTGGCATTTGGTTATATACTTTATTTTTTTGTTTGACGTTGTAAAAACCGACAATTGATTATTATAAATTTGGCCGTTAAGATAAGAACTTTAAATTTGAATGTCTTCAGAATTGTCGTGTGCAACCACCCCACTTAACATCACCCCGTGCAGCTATTGCCTACTCTTCAGTTAGTGATAAAGTCCCCTTTATAAGTGGTAGCACGATGCTAAGACGGTAATGTTCCGGCAATGTTCTTTAGAATTCTGTGAGAATCAGAACTTTTAACAACGATCCGAATCCTGTTCAAATAGCGGCAATAAATTTTTACTTTCATTATACAGTGTGTCATGAAGATGAACAAATTATTTTTATCTAAACAGACAATTTTAAGAAATAATCTGAAACACGTCGATTTTTATTATAATTTACCGTATTTTAAAATAATAATTTAATAGTGGTAAAATTGAGTATTCGAAAATCTCACCGTTTTTTTAATGGAACACCCATTTTTGTTTTAATTTTCGGATTACTTTTGCTGAGCGATTCAAAATGTATCACATGTTGATTCGTGGTTTATATGTAAAAGTCATAAAGTAACGTATAACAATATTTATTAAAGTTAAATTAACAATATTATCAAAATGGCCTGCAGTTCGAACATTTATAAAGTCATGTATTTCATCATATTTTGTCCGCTAGATAATAAGTATTTTGATAATATTGTTAATTTGACTAATAAAGAATGTTATGCGTTACTTTATAAGCACACACAAAACTATTGTATTTTTGTCCACCTTGTACCAATTGGAATCAACATGTGATACATTTTTGGAATTAGCTCAGCTAGAGTAATCCGAAAATTAAAACAAAATGAGGGTGTTCCATTTAAAAAAAATTACGGTGACGTCATTACTCGAAAGTAATTCACCCTGTATATTAGATTATTATTTTAAAATACGGTAAATCAAAATCAAAACTCGACGTGTTTCAGGATTATTTCCTAAAATACTCTGTTTAGCTAAAAATGAATTTGTTCCATATTTTACGCACACACTGTATACTGTACTCTATTTTCTCACTTCAATAACTGCAATACTACTCAGAATCAGGTGATTGTTTCTCATTCAGACATAGATCTCATTTATTTTCATTAACCGTATTTTCAAAGCCCACCTCCAGTGCTGATTAGCATTCGGCACGGGTTGTGGCAAAGCCGTATTAACCACTTAAGACCTACCTATAAAACCATCGTTATTAATCCGTTCTCTTAGAACTATTACATACTTATCACTAAACCCCTACAGTGCGTCTGATTCATTCGGTAGCACTGGCAAAAGTGTGTCTAGATTTACTCCGCTTACTTTAATTACAGCAGCAGTCAGACCACCACTCAAAGAGAGGGTATAACTTATCGTCCATAGACCGTTCCATACAAAACTTCATCGTACTCCGTTAACTATAGTTTATCCGGTGTGACCTACGACGGACTTCCGCCACTTATAAATCCGTAATCTTAAACTCCGTTGTTTATCCCTTAGAGAGCAAGACCGGTCAGAAGTTGTTCTAACCTACAAGATTAATTGTGGTCTTTAATAACCGATCCGCCGAACGTACGCAAGGAACGTCAAATCGGGGCAAGGTCACGGCAGTGTTACAATATACACCACATTTCACCGGAAACTTTCGAGCGTACGAATTAAATGGTCTTCACATTGTATACTATCACCGCGTGTAAATAATTACTGTAAAATTGTTCTACATACAATATATGTATATTATTTCAAACTCTGGACATTATTGTTTGACTGAAGCTAAACCCGCGTTTAATTATAAAATTTTTGTATACCTCATTTATTGTCAAACTACAATTTTTAATTGAAACTTTGGGCATCAAAGGTAGACGTTTACAACGTACATCGATTAAAATACCACTGAGCTACGCTATTAAAAGATTTACATTGTAATAACGTTTACAGGCAGTACCGAGGTAAACTCTTTAATTACTTTGTTTTGTGTAATAAGAAATGTACGTCCGTAATACTAATTTTTTTGTTATTGGTTTAATATAATTAGAATACGTTATAAATTCTTAAACACAGTTGCAATGTTCATGTTTTTACCTTTAGGTAGTAGCCCACATTTCCAATTACTAATTAGTTTAAGAAGTTTACATGCTGTTTTAGAGTTACTGAAGCGGAAAGTATTTATTTATTTATTTAATCGTATGGTACATTTTAAATATTGTATTGTGATGTAAGTGTTATGTATGGTGCCCCAGAAGATCAGTATAAACCTGTACAGTGTGGTGACGAAACCGTGTGCAATTGTGGATTGGTTCGTCTTGGCAAAGCATTTACTTCAAGGTTTAGGAAAACCACTAAACCCTAAACATGCCATCCCTTACCCACCCTAGTATTTACATGTAATAATATTAATTAAGTGTGTAATGTGATTGTGTTTTGTGAAATTGTGTTGTACATTTTTTCCTAATTATCCGGGATGGTCTTGATGACCAGGTCCGAAAACCAAAGTGGTAATTCTCAGGAACAACATGTTTTTCTTGTTGACCATACAGTACTGTAAGGTACTGATCACCTTCCATATTTTATGTTTGCACCAAAAACTCCTAAAAACACACAAAAAAGTAAAGTATTGTTAAGCATTACAATTTTAAAAAATTAAACAAAACAGGTTCCACAACTCACACAATACAAAATTTTCCACCCTTTTACTATTTTTATTCAGAATTTAGATGAAATAAATAATAACTTGGCAAGTATTGTATATAATATTTAAATATTTTTATAAAATTTAAGGATCCAGATATTTTTCAAACTTCCTTTATCAATCTGAACGTTCTTAAAGAAAAATAAAGTTATACTAAACCAAAGATCAAGTTTGATAGACGTAATTGAAGTATAGCTACTCTTATAACATATGTTTTGAGGTGTGTAAATGCGCCAAATTGTCGAAAATGTAGATTTGAATAGTTTTATAACTACATAGTACCATTTAGTGTAGATAGTACAGATAAAGTAAGCAGAACCAAAAAATGCTGTTCGTAGGTATCATCCTCGCTCGATTTATTTGTCAAAAACCTTAACAAATAAATTTAATTATTAAAAATTTGATAATTATGCTAATAATTATGGTAGTTGACGTACAAATTCTGTTATTGTAACATTTAATCTAATAGGGTACGTGTGTTATCAGAGCCACCTTAGTTACTACTGCTTGAGACTTTGTGAAATTTCTTGCAAACTCTTAGAACAGGACCTTACGTTTATAACCTACTTATACCCTACGCCTCACCATACGATTATTAAAAATTAAATAATAATATATACAGTGTGTCTACTTAAGTTGGACTCATATGGGAAACTTTTATTATTAGTTATTGTTAGCGTGTTAGACTCTAAGTAAAACCAAGTAATTCTGACCTAATATTCGAATTGCATTTTTGTACAAATAATATTGGTATAATATTCGTGTTATGGCGTATTCCAATTTGTTTTATGTTATGTACACTGCGTTCCATTTCACGTTGTAAATAATTTAACCACATGTCTTTGATTGGCGGAACCGTTATTTTGTTGGTGCTTCTCTTTGTTTGGTCCCTATACAATTAAGAGAATGTAAAATGCTTGTTTTTGATCTTTTAATTTAAGATACATTTTAAAGTAGTCTACTTATAAAAGTATGACTCAGAATGAAGCAATACCAGTGTGTAAAAGAGTTGAACAATTTATATTTTCTGTTCTGTGAGAGACGAAGGTTATGGCCACATTTATTTCTATTTATTTTAATATCTTTATTTTATTGTGTATATGTGATAATTGTAAAACGTAATATTAACTAAATTAACTACATTATGGTCATCTTAAAATTGACGCGATCTCGAAAATCCAACTGAATAGGCAGGTAGGAGCTTTCGCGACTGGTGAAACTCGCTTGTTACCCACGGTGTTATACCTGTTAACTAATTTTCTTTAGTTTTAATTGAAAATGCATGTAAAAATGAGCTGAATTGCTGTGTTCTGAATCGGAAATATTCTGCATCTACATTCTAATAATGGTGGTTGTTCGGGTTTAAATATGAACTGATGAAAGATTCCCGTCTACAGGACAAATTTGGATTAAATTATTATAGGTTAACAAAATCTAAAAACAATTTCTTATATATGTCAATTAAACTTTATAATTATATTCCAAAAGAAATCAGGCAATTGCCTTTAAACAATTTAAAATAAATTAAAATCCCTTTGTTGCGTAAGGCCTTTTATTCTGTAAGCGAATTTTTCAATACTGAGGATTTTAACGTCTGTAAATATTGTATTAATGTCTAGCAGCAATAAAGTTTATTATTATTAGAATTTGCATCTGTGTTTTCGGCTATTTCAGCAAATCTGATATGCAAACATTGTAAAAGTTAAGTAACCTTACACAGTCGTCTTTACGAGGATTGGGATTCAAAATTTTTTATCTTGTAAGTGCAGTATAATACAAATGGTAAACTCGTGCCCTACACTTCAAAATACATATAAAATTAATCGCCGCTTCATTTGTGTGATGCGGTTGTTAGGTGTTGGCCACGAAGGCAAGGCGGATCGAGAGAACCGGCCATAAGGGAATTCCTCCCCCAAGAAAGTATTTTTAAATAAATCACTACGTAGTGATTATACAGTATATAAAGAAATGTTGAGCTCCGAGATCTAATCTGGTTGTGAAGTTGTACCTTTACTTTTACAATACAGAAAAATTTTATAAAGTAAAAGTTATTTAAAATTAAAAGTTATATTCAATTATGCAATTACAGCTATTTAGCTTGGAAAATTAAGTCAGTATTAGAAATTTACGATTACAATACTTAATAATGTAAAAACGTAAATAATCACCAAATCTTAATTTTCAGCTAATAGCTGTAATTCATATTTGAATATAGCTTTTAATCTTTAAACAACTTTACTCATAAAATTTCTGTATTGTAAAAAATAAAGGTACTTTACTCTAGAGTAAGATTAATATTTTTAACAAAACTCGTATACGGCTTAAAATAAGAAATATCTGATAATTGCATTTTAGGTTTTAGATAATGCAGAACTTTATATATAAAATTACTTTTCCTAAAACTAATAATAAAAGTTTCCCTTATGAGTCCAACTTAAGTAGACACACTGTATATAAAATTAAAACCCAAAAGATTTCCTTTACATAAGTTAAATACATACAGGTAATGTAGTATTTGAATTTTTGTAATGTGTTAAATCAAGATGTAATTTATGATCAAAACAAGGTCTAAAAGTTAATAACTAGTTTGGAATTCCTGAATAAAGATGTATTTATTTAATAAAAAAGAAATTTCATTACGGTTGCTAAAATAAAAAACAAAAACAAAGTCATTGTACGAACTTTAAATTAAACATTAACGTCGTTCAATTTACAATTTCTTTTTTATTTAATTATTACGTTTAGAATAATTCTCGTTTTAACTATTTTTAAATTATTGTGTTTTTAATGTTAACTGGATTTAAAATAGATTATTTAAGTTCTACACCAATAAATCTGTACCATATTTGTCCATTGTGTTGTATAGGATCTTCCTTCCCACCATTTCTCTTATAGTATGAAAGACTGGAACTGCTTCTAAAGTTTTATTTAATAAATAGGTGTAACCGTCGTCGATAATTTACGATTTATTTTGATTAAATAGGATTGCATTCGTTGAGAAATATTGCTTTGGCAGGTTTAATTTGTAATTTTGTTCATCAAATTACGTTTGATTTAACGTGCTCGTTTTCGTTTGAAAATTTTCGTTTTAGCTGCTGTATTTAAGTTATTAGTGCCGTTTGTTTTTATATTTGTTTAAAATATCCAGAAATCATATTCATTAATTCATTCCGTTAATTTTTGTTTACACTTTTGTTTTTTCTTGTTAGAAGTTCTTCACCACGTCATATCCGTTTAGAACCTACTGAATGTTGACTAATTTCTTAATGTATGGCGACCCATCAACCTTTTTAAGATGACCCAGATTAATTCACAAAAACGTATTTCTAGCGGATCCGCCCTTCCCATTTTGAGCTACTCCCATCTCCCAGATTATGTTGCGTTGCATTTAAGTAAATTTGTGAACGTATCATAGATCTAACTACACAAAATTTATATTTTTAACCTTGGGGAAGATAAACGAACCAGGGTTTAAACGAAATATATCTACAAATTAAATATTTTCAAATTAACAGGGTTTGAATAATAATAAATAAAATACTATTTTCAAAAAGACTTAAACACAAACAAACAGGATTTTAATTATTTATAACGGAAATAAACTTTTCGGTCATCGTGTAAATATCCGTCTTTCGGCGCCTCAGTTGGTACGAGGTTCCTGCACTCTAGACAGCTGTCATCAATGGCGGAAGATTAGCCGGCAAAGTTTTAGAAACAAAATATATGTGAATTAAACGTTACAGAATGTTTTTGATTGCTTCAGTAATTGCTTTTAAATTTTTTGTGTGCGGTGGTTCTTGTAAAAATAAAACGTCTAAAGTACGTATATGTATATACTTTGTTTCTTTTCATCCTTTTCCAGAACCGCTCTACTGAACTTAACCTTAGAAAAAAAGTGACAAAGTCCATAAGCTTCTATTGCTTTAACGTGATTTTTTTTTCTATTATTTTATTCTTCTGTTTTTTTACTTATTATTTTGATCTACAAACTTTCTTTCCATTTTTTCATTTCATCCTCTATTTAGGATTTTTAGAGTTTATTTTGGCCCCCCTCTCCCTCCCTTCACCCCCCCACCCCCCACACCTATTTATAATTCACACATTGGCTGCAGTTAATACTTTTGTTTTGTATGCTTCTGGACCTCCAACATTTAGAAGTATTGTTGGTTATTCTACTAAACTTTTGTGACTTTTGGTACGTGTTATGCCAAAGTCAAGCGTTAATCGATAGTGACTCCTAGATATTCTACTTATTTTGCAATTGACAATATGCTTTTCCAATTGGAATGTTAAATCTCTTGCTTTGTGGTTTTGACTAAATACTGGAGCAATTTTTAGGAGAATCTGTTTTATCCACAGTTCCATTAGATCTAATGTTGTATCCTCGTTTTGTTTTTGTTCAAGTAGATTTTTTGCAATTAATACCACTGCCAGGTCGTCGGTGTAGCAGATGAACAAAATTTCATCCGGTACTATAAGGTTCATGACATCATTGTATAGTATGTTCCATAGTGTGGGATCAAGTACGGAGCGTTGCGGAACTCCTTTTCTGACCTTCATTGTTGACCTCTTCTCAAGCTGTATTTGCTTGTCGATAAGGAAGAGTGCCCCCTATATATTGTCGCTTTTTGTTTTTTCCTTGATAAGCTGTAATAATCTATTTATAGCATGTATTGTGTGTCTTCCTTTACGGAACCCATATTGATTTTTTTAAGTAATTTTTTGTATCGAGTTCTACTTTAATTCTGTTGTTAATTAGATGTTCGTACAACTTCCCATATAGATCTATATTTTGTTTCTCCTATCAGCGTTTTTTTTTTTTATACTTCGTCTGTTGCTGTTTTAGCGAGCTCTTGGAAACTTCTTTTAATGCGGTTTTAAAGTAGCAGGGTTTAGTAAATGAAATCTCCTGTCTCAATTGATTGTAGTATACTTGTTCCACCATATGATGGGCTTTCTTATAGGAGTAACTATTTCATTCTCCCGACCAGTACGGTAACTGTTATTTATCAGCCCTGAATCTGGGAGTTGTTCATTTATAGTCTGTCGCTATCATTCTTTGTCATGTTTTAACATTTTTACCGGAATTTTCTTATTTTTTTTTTGTTTTATTTGAAATCTTACATAGAGTCTGGCTGGATCTATACAGCTAATTTCCACGTCGTAGTTAGTGTCGTTTCTGTTTCGTTGAGCTTTGCATGGATATATTTATAGTCGTTTAACGATTCTTTATCAACTACCTCCCATGACTCTAGCTTTCCTACTATCCTCTCACGCTTTAAGGTGAGGTCAATATAGGAACTCCCCTTTTCATCTGTCACGTTACCATCCCAGTACTCATTTTTTGCGTTGAAATTCCCACCAATACTTATATCTTTGCTTAGCTTGCAAATCAATTTTGTAATTTTTTCTATAAATAAAACAAGCTTTTTAATAGAATAATTAGCACTAACATACACAGAAGATAAATAATAAGCAAAATGTGTGTCTTACGACATCTCGTGTAAAAGCATTGACACGTATGATTAGTATAAACTAACTAACTGTTGACATTTTTCTTAGTTTATACTAATCATACGTGTCAATGCTTTTACACGAGATGTCAAGACACACATTTTGCTTATGTTCATTGCTCCACGAGAGTTTAAAAAGACCAACCGCCGTCTTGTACAGTTGTATACCGTACTTAAGTATACACCTCTGATGAGCTCATAATAAGAGCGAAATGCGGCATCAGGTGTTCTTTCGTTGCGTGTTATGCTTCTGTACAAGTTTTTACTTGGCTTTATCGACATACGTGCGTTTCAAGCATTAAAGCTGTTGCGTAGATAGCGCTATGCACGTTAAACGCACACATGTCGTTACAATTAACTGTTGGCATTTTTCTTAGTTTATAATAAATAATATAAGTCTCGCTCGACACACACACACACACACACACACACACACACACACACACACACACACACACACACACACACACACACACACACACACACACAAACACTGACCAACAAATATACTAATAGATGAATATCCTGCCAAGAATTCCTTAATGTAGAGGTATGAAATTAAACCACTATCCCGGTTTGAATAAGCCGACGTTTCGCTTGACTTATCCAAGTTTTATCAAAGCGTCTTAAAGTTAAGGCGTGGTTGTCACAACTAACATTAACATAAAATTTCAACAATGTCGTTAGTCCGTCTTGTAACTGTGCGTCTTTTAATATTTATTTATTCGTTATTTATATATTTTATTTATAGTTAGTAATTATTGACCACTATTAATCCGGATTAATTGTTAATTGTTGTTAGTTATAATTGTTGGTTTATGTTTAAACATCACAAAATTGGGTGAGCAAAGCAAGGCGTGTCTTTATCAATTTGCATTGAAAAAAATCTTTTGTGTAAGAAAAGCCAAAGTTTGATCTTTACAATTTGGCGAGCAAAGCAAGCCGTGTTTGATTGAAACAATTTTTGAGTAAGAAAAGACAGCGTACGAGCCGAGAAACGGGTTTTCTCATTCAGACATAGATCTCACTTATTTCCATTAATTGTATTTTAAAGCCCACCTCCAGTGCTGATTAGCATTCGGCACGGGTTGTGGCAAAGCCCTATTAACCACTTAAGACCTACCTATAAAACCATCGTTATTAATCCGTTCTCTTACAACTATTACATACTTATAACCAAACCCCTACAGTGCGGCTGATTCACTCGGTAGCACTGGCAAAAAATATGTCTAGATTTACTCCGCTTACTTTAATTACAGCCGCAGTCAGATCACCACCCAAACAGTTTGTTGTTAGTCCGTCTTGTAACTGTGCGTCTTTTTAATATTTATTTATTCGTTATTTATATATTTTATTTATAGTTAGTAATTATTGACCACTATTAATCCGGATTAATTGTTAATTGTTGTTAGTTATAATTGTTGGAATTTTATGTTTAAACATCACAAAATTGGGTGAGCGAAGCAAGGTGTGTCTTTATCAATTTGCATTGAAAAAAATCTTTTGTGTAAGAAAAGCCAGAGTTTGATCTTTACAATTTGGCGAGCAAAGCAAGCCGTGTTTGATTGAAACAATTTTTTTGTGTAAGAAAAGACAGCGTACGAGCCAAGAAACGGCTCGGGAATGATCTTCATAATTGGACGAGCGAAGCGAGTCGTGTCTTTATCATTTTTGCATTGAAATAATTATACACGAGTCTAATAAGTAGTAAATTGGAATATAGATCAACCGTACAATATACATAAAAATTATTGAAAAAGTTTGCCTGCAATGAACTTACCTACCTATAGGTTAAGTAAAGAAATTTAACTAAAACTTAAGAGATTCGTCGAAAACTTTTAAGCCTTGTTTTTATGTATAAAATTCTAAGCAGTAAAATAGACTATGTGGAATTGTTACATAGAATTCGATTCAATGTTCCGCGTAACTCTAATACTAGGCATCCTAAACTATTTATGTGCCCTTTAGTAAAACAAATATTTAATTAAAATTACCGTTTATTTCAGCTATGCAAAATATTAATAAGTTAAAAGAATACGAGTATTTTGATTTTTTTTAGTAACCTTAAGAATTTAATCATTATTTAGAGGGTTTTAAAATCAATATAATATTATGTGTTAAATTTTATAATAGAAGCGGGTTTAGAGTTTTCCGTGACTTCACAAAACTTATTAGGAATTAGATTTTAATTAATTTATTATGTATACGCAATAAATTAAATAAATAAATAAATATTGTTTTTTTTTTGACGTTTTTTAATATAGCGTGGAGCACCAACTTTAAAGTTAAACAACCATACCTTTGTGGTTGTTTCATAATAAACGTTTTTGGGATTTGATTTAATTTGATTAATTAAAATTTCATTACATTGAATAAAATATGTCCTTACCTGCATGATAAAAAAGTATAAACTATACCAATTTTGGGGCTGATTATACTAAAATACAGACAATTATTAACAAATTTAAAATTAATCGTTGTGACTGTTAAAAAATAACTATACCTATACTAAACATTTAAATAATGAAAATGATAACAAAAGCGAATATGTCTGTTAATATCATCAATATGATGGTTTTTATTTAAAGTTAATGCTGAAAGTGTAACCAGTAAATTAATGCAAAATCAATTACCTTGTTAAAGAGTTTTTTTTTTATAAATTTGTGATAGATCTGAACTGGTTTTTCCATGAATTGCATTATAATTAAACGTAACTTATAATTACAGATACCAAATTCGCTCAATAGTACCTAGTTTTCGCAATTTTGCATAACTGAATGCGGCCATTCTTAAATTTGGTATTTGTATAACAAATTACCATTTATTATATTATAGATAGAAAGGAACCACGTTCTAGTTTAGGGTGCCAGAGGGGTGAATGATTTAGTATATAAACTCGAACAGGTGCTGTTCAATTAGATTCAAATTGTATCTGAGAATACATCAAAAATTAACCTCACTTCAAAATGTTCAAATTGGTAGGTTAGTGGTATTTTACTTATGCTTAAATTTTTGGGTTTACATTATAGGTAGCTTTACTCGCCCTCGTCGCTGTTGCAAGCGCAGCAGTTTATGATAACGGACATTCAGGTCTTGGCCTCATTAACAATGGATATGGTGGTCACGGTCAAGTTCAATCTTACGCCGCCCCAGTACAAGTTGCTGTAGCAGGAGGATACAATTCCCATGCTGGAGCTTCGTCTTACGCAAACCATAACTCAATCTCTGTCCATCCAGTTCCTGTAGTAATTTCGCATGGAAATTACGGTCACAATGGAGGATATTAATCTTTATTGTTATCTCATTCATTATTTCGTATAAATTATTTATTCATATTAAATTTCCATGTACGCATGTTGTGTGTGTTTGTAATTAAAAAATGTTGCAAAAATAGTTCAAGCGTTTTAATTTTATTAGAAATGTCTTAACATGACTAATAGAAAGTGCATATCTAATTGCATAATAAAACAATATATCTTATTTGCATTTACCGGTTTAATATCGTGTTGCAGTACAAGTGGGTGCTTAAACTATGGTAATTGTTTAATAACGGGATACTTTTTGCTTAGAAAATTTATTTAACAATTACAGAGTTTAAAGCAATATTGTAATAAAGGTACTTGTTCTTGTATGTTTGAAATTATTAATGATACCCTAATCAAGTTTGGTACATTAATAAATAAAGATAAATGTTTTGTTAAATCTTTGAAGATGGATCTCATTGTACGTTTACAAAATCAAAAACACAATCCATTGTCGTTTTATAATCAGGTTTTGATTTCGATTAAAAATACTAAAAATGATTCACAGAAATTATTTGGTAATTGAAGAAGTAGACTGTATGAACTTTGAACAATTATTTTATAAAATATTTATCAAAAAAAAAAAACACACAGATATTACATCGACCACTGTGCCGGTGAAGTTAAAACAGAACAATGAATGCGATACACAAAAAACGGAACCCCCAAATATGAAAGGATTGTGACCAACCGACAAAAAAAAGAACCGAATTTAAATTGTAGCAACATGCCACCCCTCCGCTTTGAAACGATTAGAGACTTTCAACAAGTAAGAAATAAGAGCTTAAAATAACAATGAACAAACGTGCATAAAAACAAAAGGTACGTCAATCTTCTCAGTATTTTACAACACTTTCTTGTGGATTGGAAGCGGACAAATGTTTGGAAAAGAACGGTGTACAATGCCAGGAGCAGTTTGTATCGTTGCTACCCGGTTGGTTTCATCCTTCCCTGGGTGAAGATCGAACACTCGGCCTAACTTTAATTGAAGAGAAGGAATGTTATCCTCCTTTAATAGAACTATTCGCGGCTGCAACGTGACCATAAGTATTGCTGGAATTTTTGTATTCTTTAGTAAATAGGGAGTTAAGAGTCTTTGATCAGGAGGTGACACCATCGGACGGCCTATTAAGAAGTGTACCGGGTTATGAGGCTCTAGGTCGCTTGGGTCATTTGTAAGGGGGGGACAAAAGTCTGGAGTTTAGGACGGCTTCTACCTGAATGAATAGAGTGCAAAGCTCTTCATAGGTTAGAAACGCATTTCCCGCAACTCGTAGCAAGTGATGTTGGCAGGATTTGACACCAGTTTCCCAAAAACCACCAAGATGTGGCCTGTTGGTAGGAACGAAGTGCCAACATATTCCCTCAATTAACGTTCCGTTATCGGAATATATGTAGGCGGGTTTACCATGCCGGGTTATAAAACTCCTGAAGCAATCTATTGTTAGATCTGTAAAAAATTCGAGGAGCACAGCCTTGTCTGAAAAACAAACAAAGAGACAAACATATGCCTTACTTGTTTTGCAGCCGTAACCTTTGCATTCTTTGATTATTATGGATCCCGCATAGTCGACACTTCTTGTGACGGTTCAATACGCAAGTTGGGGAGGTTTGCCATGATAGGTTCTGTCCTGTGTGATAGGTTAAGTAAGAATCAGTAACATCTTATGCATTGATGTACTACTTGTTTGACAAGATTTCGGGCTGAAACTATCCAAAATCTGTCTCTCATAGTTGAGAGCATTTGCTGTGCTTCTGCGTAAAGTAAGCGAGCGTGCTCTCTTATGACGATAAGTTTCAAAAGATGTTGTTTGCTCAAAAACACGATCGGGAATTTCTTATTGAACAAAAATTGAGAATTTTAAAGTCTGCCTCTAACTCGAATTATACCGTCAGACTCCAGGAAAGGGTTTAGTCTTTTTAAAACGGTGGAATTCTTCACGAACTTGTTCTTACTAAGTTGCTTAAGCTTTTCAGAATAAAAATCAACTTGAAAATTTTGAATTAAGAAGTAAAGGACTCCTTGGAGCTTCTTTGGGATTAGAGGCCCGGTAGCACGTTTGGTCATAGGTAAGCAACAGTTGATTCAAAATCGCTTGCAGTAAGCAGTTACTCTCTCTAACCTTGTAAGATCAGAGAAATTGAATTGCGGAAACAACGGATAAAAGACATTGCGTTTCCTTCTTCAACTCTAGGAGCTTTGGATTGGCATTGGCTTTTAAAACTTAGTCTGAAAGTTTTGCAAAAACGACTTCTCTGCAGCTCTAATTTTGGTATAGTAATCGGCTTTAATTGTGCGACCTTGGACTTCGCACACAGTAAAAATACGTTGACATCGTTGACATGGTTTTTTGAGCGCAGATAAATGAAAGCACCATATGCAAAACTAGAGGCGTCGCAAAACCCATGAATCTGTATTCCTGTAGGTTGGTCACAGAGAATGTGTTTTTTAATCATTGAGGTAGGTAAGATCGTTGCGATAGGAAATCGACTTAGTTTTGAATACTATAGGAAACCTGATCGTCCCAAGACAACTTTTCCATCCTCAGCTGTTGCAAAGAATTTTGGCTGAAATGAGACCTGACCCAGAAGACCTGATGAGTCAAAAATCTGTGATATTTTGGAGAGGATGGGTTGGTCATCCTTTCGTGTGGGGGACTTGATATTGAATATATCAAGTGATCATTATAAAAATGTCAACTTACGCCCAATGTATTTGTGTGAATAGACATCATCTTGGTGAATATCGTTAAGGACGGCTGTATCGTTGAAGATCCATTTGCGATCAACATGTCTTTAATCTACTGCGAAGTTTAAAGCAAATAGAATGCGCTTGGTCAAGGTTGTCTGCACTTGTAAGCAGGTCGTTAAAGAGGCCGGTACATTTTCTCAATATCAGCGGATATCGCATAAGAATGTTTCCGGAATCGAACAAAGTTCAAAAAGAGATCTTGTTGGTTAGTCTAAATACTATTTAACAAGCGCCCTGTAAAACTAGTTTCAAAGCAATTAAAAACGACTCAGAGTGGTGGTGAGGCTAGAGGCTTTGAGTATACCATGGTGGAGTAAATAAAAAGAAATCACGGAAGGTGAGGGATTATTCTTAGAGTGATAGGCAACGGTTTTGAGCTGTTTTGAATAAATCACTCAAAACGTTGACATTTTGAAAGGTATTAAGGCAATTAATCTACCTTCAGGGTCTCGACGTGTATTTTTATTAAAATGTGCTTCGCATGCATTTTCTTCCTGAGGAAAGGCTTATTCTGTGGGGTACTGTTCAAGTTTCCAAAATCTAGTAAGTAAATCAGAGGTAAACTCAAACAACTTAGATTGCAATGAATTTGGCTTACCAGATTTGCGCTGGTCGAACCGGAAATCACCCATCCAAAACGTGGTTTTGGAGTATTACAAAATTTGGACCTAAGGAGATTTGTCTTATGCATAGAAATTTCCAAAAAACTGAGACACTTAGCAAGACATCGATTTTGATGGGAACATCAAATGTAGCATCTGACAGGTTGATGTGGTCTGAAATCTTAAAACTGGTGCGATCGACGTGGAATCCTGGCATGATACCACTGATTCTATCTATAACTAAGCATGAAGCTGTTATAGTGAACTTAATGTGGAGTGATAATAGTTCAACATCACATCTGGATTGCGCATAGGTATTGACTTTGCTCAACCCCAAAACAATTATGTTGGCATCTTTTGTTGGAAGAGCTTGGTTGTGATAAATTTTGACTGAGATCCCAAATTCAACAAAACCTTAATATACTGATGTTCTCCGGCAGAACTAAAGATCTGTGTGGTAGCAGTAGGCAATAAAGTCTGCACGGCATTTGAACAAAACGCGAAAGTTGTTTTACTGTTTTTTGTGGTATAGGAAAGTTCTCATTTTTCTGCTAAGGCATTAATTGAGTTCTCATGCAGAAAGGTATGATGATGGGATTTGCACTATCTATACGTGAATTAAAAGCTGCATTGTTGCAAGAAATGACTTTTGAATAGGCAGTTAAGACACATTTTGAGATCCATCCTTAGTCATTTTATCTTGAATCCAAAGTTTTTAGAATCACATTTTGCAAGAAGATGAAACTTTTGTAAAACAAACAGGAAGGGTATAAGCAAGAAAAGATTTCGAAAGTTGCTTAGGTTTAACTAGACTTGGTTCCATCAACACGACTTAAACTTAAACAATGCTTAAAAACTTTTATACAATTGTTTGTTCTGGAGTAGGTATTTTTTATTTCAGTTCTTATTATTGAATGTCCTATTTGGTCATCTGCTTGATTATTTTTGTAACTCACAAATATATTGTAGTTGTTTGTAATTATAGAGAAGATTTTTTCAGGTATATTTCATTTTTATTTCTGTGTTTTTGGAGTTCCTCTGTATTTTCTCCAGTTTGGAGCATATAGTTGGGATTATATTGAAATATACTGTTTGCAGTTTTATAAGGGCAATTCTGCTAAATATGACAAATTTAGTGTTAAATAATCTGTGTGCCGTCACATTTTTGAAACCAAATTCAATTTTGCATTTGGGTTTTCCAACGGTAATACCTGCAATGTGTGTGATGCCGATGGCAATACAGTAGAGCATAAAGAAAATTACATTTATAGTTTTGAAAACATCTGCTACATCACAATAGACTTACAGCAGACTATGCCACTTCCTATATCTACATCCATTTTATTTGCGACAAATGTGGCTATATAATTTTGAGTACATCGTGTCAACCATAAAGGACGCAAATCATAATTCTACAACTGGACAGAGAATGTAGGGAATAGAAGCAGCAACAAAATTGCCAGTTGTTTGCTTAGATTTTCCTAATTACTCAAAGAAGAGCTGCCTCAAATTAACTATTTATCGTTTGGTCCAACTCCTGTAGTGGACAGAATAAGAGCTTCTATATTCTTTGTCTATATCAATATCTGATATTAATTTGTTTCTACGAGGATGTATTGATATCTAGTTAGCCTAGACCAGTTCTTTGCATAAACAAAATATTGCGTTACCATAGCAACGAACAATAACTTATTAGAAGTGTCAGTGTAAAGTTTGACGTCAAAAAGTAAACCAGAGTCACGCAATAAATTAAATGAAAAAGATGTCCACCGAAATTGTGAAAATCGAAAAATTGGAGTATCGAGCCATCATCAAGTACCTGTATTTAAAAGGGTTAAGAGGTAAGCAGATTTACGAAGATATGCTTAATACCCTTGGTGATCAATGTCCTTCGTATGCGACCGTCAAAAATTGGAATGCAAGCTTCAAAAGAGGTAAATTTTCCATTGAAGATGATGACCGATCGGGAAGGCCAGTTTCTGTGTCAGTCCCCGAAAATATCGATGCAGTTCATGACATGATTTTATCAGACCGTCGAATTGGGCTAAAACGGATATCTGAAGCACTGAATATTTCATACGAACGCGTTCATCATATGGTTCACGTCAATTTGGACATGAGAAAAATTGCTGCAAAATGGATCCCCAAATGTTTGAATGTTGACCAAAAGCGTGCAAGGGTAGAAGCATCGCGTTCGATCTGTGCTCGATTTGAAAACGATGTAGACTTCTTAAACCGAATTGTTACTATGGATGAGACTTGGGTACATTTCTACGATCCAGAAACAAAGCAACAATCGATGGAATGGCGACACTCTGGTTCTCCAAGACCTAAGAAGTTTCGTGTCCAAAAATCTGCTGGAAAAGTTCTTGCTTCAGTTTTTGGGATTGCCATGGAGTAATCATGATTGATTTTTGGATAAGGGTAGAACAATAACTGGAGATTACTATTCGACATTACTGACCACTCTACGGGAAAATATTAAAGAGAAAAGACGTGGAAAGCTATCCAAAGGTGTTTTGTTTTTGCAGGACAACGCCCTGCACACAAATCTCATGTTGCCATGCAAAAATTCGTGATTTAGGGTTTGAATTACTAGAACATCCCCCTTATTCACCTGATTTGGCTCCGTCCGACTATCACCTCTTTCCTCAACTGAAGAAAGTTTAAAAGGTCGTACATTTTCTTCCAACAAGGAGGTAATAGAAGCTGTGGAGGTCTGGTTTGCAGAGCAAGAAGAAACATTTTTTTAAAGGTCTAGAGACGTTGCAGGTTTGCTGTAATAAATGTATCCAATTAAGAAGAGAATATGTTGAGTAATAAAATATTTTGACATTGAAATTTTGTTTGGTTCTATAGTAGGCTAAGAATTTTTCAATATATCCTCATATAATTTTGAGAAACTTGCTGGGATGTTGTTTATGTTCAAAAAGCAAATAAACACTTTAAATTAAAAGGTAAACCTTTAAGACCATGTAAAGTGGATCAGAGTAGAACAGTTGGCTTCCAATTTTTATGAGTCATCTCTAGACTATTATTGTTTATTCTTGCTAGTTGACTGGTTCAAAAGAGGTTGCAAGTGGTATAGTTACCCCTACAAAATTTACAAAAAAAATTGGTGGCTTAACACCTAAGAAGATGTCAAATTTACAAGTGAAACTCAAAATTTCTGTCTAAAGATTACAAATGGTTCTATTAAAGCATTTTCATCAAGAATTTTGTAAATCCAAAGAAGAAGAGGAAGACCAACTAATTTATATGCGTTGATGCTAATATTGTTATTGAAAATTAAATAAAAACGTTCACTAAGTTTACATATAACTCGTTTATCATGACAGTTAAGAATTATATTTTGATTCAAATTCAGTTGATAAAGGTGTTATGTACACACAACATAACCTTACTCAGAAAAAATAATATTTTAGTAACGCTGAAAAGTATAGGATATAACAATAGTAGCCAAAAGGAATCAAAAGTTTGACAAAAACTTTAACAAACAAGTTCAATATGAAATGTTAAAACTCGATTGGCTCGGAATTTTAGTTTTGTGACATTGTTATGTGTTAGGTGTTCCTTTATCTACTTAAGTCTTTAATTATGATTTGAACTTGACATTTGTGTTAAAAACTATACTAATGTTATAAAGCACAAAATTAACAACAAATTTTGATCCAATTAAACAAAGGGTTTATCGAGTATCAGTTGTTATAGAAAATTTTATAAATGAAAAGATAAACGTAATGTTGAAAGAAGGCATCATAGAACATTCTAAAAGTCCTTGGTCTTATCCAGTTGTCGTTGTTCCAAAAAAAGATGGTAAATACAGATTTTGTATAGACTTTAGAAAAATTAATAATATCACAAAAAAAGATGCTTACTCTTATACCATTAATTTCAAGCATTCTAGATATATTGAGAACGCCCAATTTTTAAGTTCTATTGACATCAAATCCGCATTTTCCAAGTTTCAATGGAGGAACCGTCAAAAGAATATACCATTTTTTTGGTACCTGGAGTTTGAACATTATGCTTTTGTTTATCTAGACGATGTTATATTGTCACTTAAACCTTTGAATACCATCTCAAAATATTAGAGACAATATTTAACCGTTGATTGATTGCTGGTCTAACCATCTCGTGGAACAAAAGCAAATTTTGTCAATCAGAGCTTAAATATCTCAGCTACGTTGTAGAGAAGCAAGGTTTACATTGTAATCCTGACAAAGTAAAATCTATTCTAGAGATTTCTATACCAAAATCAGTTACGGAAGTTCAAAGAATAATAGGAATGGCCAGTTGGTTTTGCAGATTTATTCCTTCGTTTTCCAATATTATTATTTCATTAACAAGTTTGCTTAAAAAGAAAACAAAGTGGAACTAGACTTTTGACTGCAATAGTGCATTAGAAAAACTCAAAAATAATTTAATTTCAGCTCCAACTCTTGTTGGTCTAGATTTTTGTTCTTCAAACAGATGCATCCTCGTTTGCTTTAGGTGCTGTGTTGACACAAAATTATAACGACGTTGAACGTGTTATCTGTTACATTAGCAGAACCTTATCTATAACCAAACGCAACTATTCTGTGACGGAACGTGAGTGCCTTGCGGTGGTGTGGTCAATAGGATACCTTCGATGTTATTTAGAAGGTTATCCGGTTACTGTTGTCACTGACTACCACTTATTAGTTTGGTTACAAATTTTAAACAAACTTAAAAACCGCATTGCACACCGGTTAATGAAATTACAACAATTTGACTTTAAGGTTGTTTATCGTAAAGGATCAGAACATACTCTCCCTGACGATTTGTCTAGAAATGTAAATGACGAACATTTATATGTGTGCACTATCAATACTACTTCATTTTCTGACAAGTGGTACACAAATTTGTTAAATCTAGTTAGTACAAATCCACTTAAGTATCCTAGTTGGAGAGTAGATTCTCAACAATTGTTTAAATATGTTAAGAATATTGTTCAATACCATCAAAACTCAGATAATTGGAAAGAAGTAGTTCCCAAAGATCGAAGAACGGAAATATTAAAAGATAACCATAATTCCGAAACATGCGGTCACCTCGGAGTACATAAAACATACAATCGATAAAAAACACTATAGATAAGGGCCGATGTAGCTAAGTGTGTACGTAAATGTACCATCTATTTGACCCAAAAACCTGATCAGTTTTCTGCTCCTGCTGGACTTATGGGAAGACGTCTACCACCAACTAAACCATGGCAGATGATTAGTGTGGATATTGCAGGGTCTTTACCGAAAAGTTCGCAAGGTTATAGTTATATTCTTGTTGTTGTGGACTATTTTTCAAAAATTCCTTTATTTTTCCCGTTACGACAAGCTATTGCATCTGCTGTTGTGAGTAATATTGAGGACTACGTATTTCTTCTATTTGGAGTGCCACAACATCTTATATGTGATAACGGTCAACAATTTAGAAGTAAGAAATTTAACGATCTTTGTCAAAGATAATATATAAATATTATGTATACTGCGGTTTATCACGCCCAAGCAAATCCTGCTGAAAGAACTATTCGTGTAGTAAAAACTATGTTAGCATCCTATGTTAAAGATAATCACAAAAAATGGGAAAAGCTTTTACCGAAAGTAGCATGCGCCATAAGAACTTCCGTTCTTGAAGTTTTAGGAATGACTCCATACTACGTTAACTTTGGAAAAGAACATGTGATTTCTGATAAGCAACTTAGTAAACCGAATTTTAATGACATCGAACCCCAATAGTACTTCTAAAAACAATCATTTTACAAAAATGTATGAAGATGTCAAGCGTAGAATGGACGCCGCATATGGACGTTCGAAAGCTAGGTACGACTTGAGAAAACGTCCTGTCAGTTATGCTATTGACTCTCGTGTTTTTTGTAAGAATTATGCTTTGTCAGATGCTTCATAACATCACCGCAAACTTTTTACCCAAATTTGTAGGTCTTTTTATAATTAATAGAAAACTATCGCCAGTTACTTATGAATTTAAAGACGATAGAGGAAAGTTTAGAGGTGTATATCGCACGTAAATGATTTAAAGCCTGATCAGGACTTTTTCCCAGAAGATCAATAACTGAATTGTTTGTAGTTAAGACTTTTGTTTTATTGTTATTTCTGTTTGCCAAATTTATTTAGTTTCAAACATTTACATACTAAGATTGACTTTCATTCAACTGAAGTAAATCGTGCCCCGCGAATATAGCAATGTTTTGGTTTTATTTTATTGCTCTCTATTTTGAGGATCATTTAGATTTATAGTTTAACTTTGGAGGATTATTATGTTTAGTTTAAACTTTATAAATTTAGGTTTCGAGTTCTTGATTAAATTGTTTCATGGTACCAACCCCAAGCTTTAATTTTGTGAGGGGGGTGTTTGTTACGTTCAAAATTTTATTTAATTGTTACGTTTATTTTGCCTACAAATATGCAAACAACAATAAATTCAAAAATTTTTGTGTTCAAGTTTCTTTACTTTCTAATCAAAAATCACACGTGAAAATAACTTTGAACGCACAGTTTAATGAAGGCTATTGTTCAAATATTTTTCTAAAAGAACGGTATAACAAAGTTGTTTTATTAATTATTTCAAATTACCATTCTTTCTTTAGTGGATTTTGTGCCAAGATTAGTGAAAACTGGTATGTTATTTTATTTTACTTGTTTTTTGTGTTTGTTGTTAGTGCTGCTGTTTTTCTTTTTAGGCAATTCGGTCCTTTTATTTTGGCTTTGATTTTACTTGTTTAATGAAGCACATTTGCAAAAAACATACCTATTTTAAATCATAGCAAAAGCCCAGACATCTGGGTAAGTTAAGCCATAATCACATTTGTTTTTGCTATTTTTTTTTTGTTAATTTTTAGGACTTTTCTCTTCTATTACCATTAACTTCCCATATATCAACAAAATCTTAATTTACTCGATTAGTAAAGCACCGCGTTGAGTACCTATTATTTACGCTGTTTACGGTGTATGTGAATTATCGCATTTAATATAATAATTTCCTTTTTTTTTGTTGTTATTTGCATTTCAAAAATTATCTATTAAAAATTTAACCTCATAGATGCGTGTATTTACGTTGCAAGTTACCAAAAAAAAAACATACGAATATTTTGTTAACGTATTTTATATCTTTGAAACTTTTGTCGATCTCCAAGCGCTTGTTCCCCGACTAACTTATGATAATAAATTCTTTAATAACAATTTTACTTGCTTCAAATCATAAATATACGATTAGTAAATAAAATTTTTTTAACAATAATTTTATTTAACTTAAATAAAACTGAAACTAAATATTTTATATTTTGTAAAATAATTTCTATTTTATTTATTATTTTTTCTATTTTACCCATTTAATGTCGACATTTCGATGCTCTGATGACGTCATTTGAGTGCTTTATTTGATGTTTTTTTCACGGAACACTTTTTTTACTGCTTTTTGTTTTTTAGGGTTGGTACTAATTTATATTAAATTAAAGTGACAGATAACATATATATTAATAGTATAGATTAATGATAAACTTTAATTATCTAATTAATTTGTTTATAAATCATAAAACTTATTATTAAAAAATACCCAAATATTTGAATAGTAGGGACACCAGACACAAGGAATTTCTTCTCTATACAAAGCAAACGCAGGCGCATAAACACAGTTTTGTAATTCAAAATATTTAATAAAATTATTATACAATATCAGGAACAAAAACAAACGGTATTTATTTACCAGTATTATCAAATTTACAATTATTAAAAATCTTAATATTAATAGTGCAAGAATCTTTGCCTTCAATATGGATTCCTGGATTTTGGGTGGAAATGTTGACATTCTTACCCATGTTGTGAATTTCCACATTGTGAGTGTCTGGAATACATTGTATATTGGAAGCATCACTTGATTGTAAGTTAGCCGTTGAAGTGCTAGGTTGTGCGAGTATATCTGCGACTTGAATCTTTTGCTCAGTGATGTTTCAATATTCAGCAACTGCCCCAGACTTCCACCCACCATGACGCTTAATGGTTATCAAGTCGCCACCATTATTTGCCAAGTGAGTGGCACTTGACCTTCTGAAGCAATGGCCAGTGTAACTGTCGGGATCATTTAAATTTAAAAATTTTGCGATGAGTTTTGATAGTATTAATGCCAATTGGACTATTAATACAATAACCATTGCGGTATGTTAAAAAACCTTTCTGTTTTACAATTTTCCGGCCTCAATGAATAATATTTTTAATGAAATTGATCCAATTTTGTTCAGTGATTGCAAACAACCTTGGTACGTAATTTTTTGTTTTCGGAATTGTAATTAGAATGTTTTCTGTATTAAATGACAAATCGTTAATTTTTATAGTCATAATTTCCTCACGACGGCAAGCACCTGCATAACCAATAATAAGATCAACCTGCAGCGAAAAGCAAATATTGAATTACATTGCTGCTAGTAATAATGAAAGAAAATCAATAGGTACCTTAATGGCTAAAAACTTGTGATCATCGGCATCTTGTAAGAAGCGGTCAATATCCATATTGCACGCCATATATTAAATGCATTATGCTCTTTTTCATCAATTGCTTTTGATTTTGTAGGTAACAATGCATTTATTACCTCAGCAGCTGCTTGTTTAAACTCTGGTATGGTACAACAATCTTCCATTGCAGAAACCAAACGATCTATGTACTTTTTTAATATTAGTTTTTTTCTACTTTTAACGTTAATTTCAAATTTGAATCTTTAAATTCAAATAATTGAAATTTAAATGTCAAATGAACGCAATAAAATTAAATTTGTGTTAAATTTTCTTTTGTTTTAGTAAAAGTAAAGAATACTAGATTCACAAAGCACTACTAGATTACCGCAATACTGAAAAATTTTATTTTTTCAAACCGTTAAAAATGGGGTAAAATAGAAAAAATAGTATAAGAAATTCGTAGCTTATCGCATTTTTTCATCGCACTTGTTCAACTTAAACGCGTGCGATAATGTAGTGTCATAAGCCACTAATTTCTTAATGTACTATTATCCACAATCACCATATTATAGAGCTATTATTATGCCGTTATGAAACGTATTATAACACCTATAAAACACTAGTGTTTTATATTCCATAAAACATTAGTGTTTTGTAATATATAAAATTCAAGAAAAATTTGCAGAAAATTTAGTAACTATTTATTAACATTAATATTAACATTCACGTTAACATCAAAAGTAAACTTATTTGCAATATCAGGATCTACATTACACAAACCACGTTTGAGGAAGACTGTATCGCGGAGATCTCTTGCATTGTGCTGGATTTTCTTTGAATTTTTCTATCAATATCGATTTTATTTGACTCGCTTTCTTCTATATATACCCCTCAAAAACACTAGATGACCTCCACGCTCCGTGCCTCTTAAGAGTGAGAATATCACCACCAGCATTAGCCAACAGAGTCGCCGAAGAACGGCCTGGCCCGTGTAGGGTTTAGCGTCAGCATTTTAGGACGCAATCTGTGAGGGGATTCTGGAAATAGTGTTAATTCCACAGGTTGCACGGTTCATTTTTGAATTTATATATCGCAAAAAAAATCTTCCCTGCGAAATAGTACTTTTAGGACGTAGGCGTATGTATTTCTTGCATATCTCCATAACATTAACAGAGAATCCTTCGTCTAATACAGTGAAACTTCTTGACATATTGGTCTTTGATTCTGGGATGGACACGTAGATAAAAAATCCTTTATCTTTCACATGTTTAATATTTAAGTTTACCAGTTCATTGCATCGTAAACCTCCACAAACACCCATTATGACAGCAACCTAGAATAATTTAAAATAATTAAGATACCAATACAAAAGAAAAGAAAATTGGTTGTTCCTGGCATCAAATAAGTTTACTTTTGATGTTAAGGGAAGAGGGGGGGGGAGGAAGGGGGGGACGAAATGCTGTTTTAATTTTAAAATAATATTGATGTAAAAATAATAATCCCCTATCAAACACTTGTGGTTATCTTTGCATTGTTAAGTTTTGTTTGGCTCCATTGTGATAAGCAATTAATGTTGCCGATATTTTTTTTTAAATATGTCAATATTTATATGATATTGATTATTTGTCTTAGCACATTAAATATTTACTTCCACGATAGACAGGTGGCAAAAATTAATCTTCTTGCTATTTTTGGAAAATAATAATCCAACAGGTACGATCCTCGTTTATGATGTTTTCACTACCTCTTTTCTCTCTACATTCATTCAAAGGTAGCAAATTCTTTTATGTATTGCATTTTTTGATTTAGGCCGACAACATGTTACAAGAAAATAAATACTTCTTCAGCTTCTGATGTTAATTTCTACCGGCAATAGTATACAGACAATCTACTTTCTGACATTTTTTCTAAATACAAATCACACAAACGATTTCAATTTTGGTGGAATAAAAAACTATTGTTTTAATAAACAAACATCCTTTACAAGCAACTAATAATGTAAAGCCTCCCTTATAAGTGATTGGACTAAAAAATTTAACTAAAATAATTTCTGATTTCAATTAGGGAAATTTTAGATATGTCAGATTACTTATTTTAAATTAAAAACTTGTTTTTTAAAATAATTTTATTATAATTATGATTTATAAAAAAATAATTATATATTTATATTTTTATTTTTTAAATAAAAATAAATAAAATAAAAAATAAATTAAAAAATAAAATCTTGTAGTTGCATTTGGAAGTGTTTTAGTGATAAAGAATATTATCACCGTTAAGAAAAGGAAAAGCTCGGACTTTTATTGACACGTTTAAAAATTAAATAATGCGTTTTTGTTTTTGGATAAATCGTGTTTGTACCTACTAAATACATGCATCTATAAAGTTAAACATCTTTAAATAGATTTTTGAAATGCAACAAAAAAGGAAATTATCATTAAAAATGCGAAATCACTAATTGAATCCGGTAATTACATAGGCTGTAGTATTAAATTAAATTTGTTAGGGAATTCTGGTGCTTAATAGAATCCAGGTTAAAATTGTTAGTTTTAGGGTTTTAGTTTTTTTTTTTTAGTTAAAAAAAAAAAAAAAAAGACCACTTGCTAACAAAGAAAAAATTGCAGCACTAACAACTTGAAACACAAAAAACGAGTAAAAATAAAATAAGTTGCCAGATTTTCACTAATCTTCAGCCACAAAAATTTAAAAATCCACTAAAGAAGAATGGTAATTTCGCAAATGAATTAATAAAACAACTTTATTATACAGTTCTTTTGAAAATATGTTGAACAATGGCTTTCTATTAAACTGTGCGTTCAAGTTGGTTTTCAACGTGTGATTTTTTATTAGAAAGTAAAAAAGCTGAACAAAAAAATTTTAATTATTATTGTTTGCATATTTGTGGGCTAAAATAAGAGCAACAATTAAAAAAAAATTTAAAAAACAAAAACCCCTTTTTTATTTTTATTTTGGGTTGGTACCAAGAAAAAAAAAATTTAAAAAAAAACTTACACCTAAATTTATAAAGTTTAAACTAAACATAATAATCCTTTAATTAAACTATAAACCTAAACAGCATTTAAAATTCGTCATTTTGATACAAAAAACACCATTTTAAAACCAATTTAAAAAATCAACTTAAAAACTCTATTTATAAAGTCAACTTTAAAATCTTAATTGACTTTAAAAACTGTTCTTTAAATCGACTTTAGGAAGCTTAATGTTAACAATCAATTTAAAAACCGATTTTAGAAATCGATTTAAAAACCGATGTTTAAAATAGACTTAAAATCGATTTTAAAAATCGAATTTGAAAACGGATTTTTTAAAAGTCGATTTTAAAACCGATTTTTTCTATTCACTATGTAAATCGATTAACCGTATAATCGGTTTTAATTTTTCTGAAACATTTTGCAAAAATCGAAAATCGATTAACCGGTTAATTGATTTTGTTGCTACTACTAGTCCTTATAATTCCTTTTTTGTTATTTGTTTGAAAATGTAGTTTTGTGTTCTACTGTTTAAATACAGATCTTTTTTTTTATTTATTATTTACAAGGAACATTACACCATCACCTGCAACATTTGATAATGATAATGCAGTTTCTACCATAATTTCTATTGCAGAAACCACAAATAATTAATAAGTTTGTTTTATAGAAATCTGTGGCAAAAAGCTGTATTCATATGTATAAACAATTGTGTTCAGATATGCTGTATATTATACACAATACGCGTAAACAAAAAAATTTTAAAAAGAAGCAACGTTTTTCAACCTAACAAATCTAAAACACATTACTTACATAATAAATATTTTAATAGTAAAAAAAAGTTAATAAGAAACAACAAAAATAGTTGTCTGCAATGACCTACCAAAAGTTGCTCGAGATTTCTAATTCTATGTGAATAACTCATTGTTTCTAATTTTGTAACTCATGCTATGTTTTATTTGTTTCTTTAATAATAACAAAATTAAAAAAAATATTTTCTTTAGATCAATGATTTTAATGCACAATGTTTATTTTGTAATAATGAGGACAGTGTATCTAGTTTTCATATTATATTAATTTCGACAAATAATTTATTTTATTTTTAAGAGTAAGTTGAGGAATACTAATTTGAATTTTAATTTGGTTATTATGCAACTAGTTCATTACAGATAATAAAATTCACGTTGAATTAAATATTTGTGATCATAGTAATTTGACTCAACCCGATTAATTACTATTTGCATAACATAAGAACGTCATTTTTAAATTTGCAAATAATGTAATAAATTAGCATTGATTAGACTACAGATAGAAAGGAACCGCGTTCTACTTTAAGGGTACAGTGGGGTAAATGTTTTAGTATATAAAGTCCAACGGATATTATTTGAACATACTCTAACATTGCGAGTACATTAATAAATCACCTCTTTTCAAAATGATGAAATTAGTAAGTGACTTTTACTTTCAGAACTGTATGAAATATTTGCTTCTCTTTTACAGGTAGTCTTGTTCGCGTTTGTTGCCGTTGCCAGTGCTGGCCTTATCGACGGTGGATATGGTGGACACGGAGGTCTTGGTCTTGTTAGTGGTGGACATTCTGGATATGGTGGTGTTGGTCTTAGCAACAACGGATATGGTGGTCACGGACAAGTAGCTTCTTATGGACATGCTTCATCATACGCCAATTCCAACTTATTGGCCGTTCACCCAGTTCCCGTTGTTATTGCTCATGGACATTCTGGATATTCTGGACATGGCGGATATTAATTTAAAGATGTTGTGTTGTAAATATTATTTATGAAAATTATTTAAATAAATTTTAATCTCAAGTGTTAGTCTTATTTTAATATCTCTGTCTACCAAAATATTTTGCACATTTTTTTAAAATTGTGATTTTTTTTGTTAGTGAACTATTTCTTTAAAACAATTCGACTTAACTAGGTTCGAATCATTTCAGCTTCTACTCAACAGGACAATATCTACTAAGTGGTGTGGATTTTGGGGCAATCATGTAACCACTAATTCGGTAACCATAGTAAGGGTTGCAGAAGCTGTGGCTACATTTTAGACCACAATTTATACAATATCCATCGTAAACTAAGATTAAAGTACCTACTGCAAACCCAAATGGCTTTTTGTTTTTGCGTCAACCGGTCTAAGTGAAGCGCCCGAGCCCGAATTGAGCTGGTTAAAAACGTTCGGTTGTGGAGAGTACCATCGAATAAAGATTTACTAAAGCCAAAGATCAGTCCGTTTCATGTCATATTTAGATGAGCTTCATACGCATTAACTATGATAAGTTACTTAAATCATAAAACTTAGCTGTAATCTGATTGAGAGTAAGCGCTTACATACAACTGTTGCATCGACTAAACTGTTTCGTCGAGTTGTGTACTTTTCGTGATTTCTACTATCTGAACAGTTTAGTTGATGGAAGTGCGTATACAATCGATTTTATATCGAACTCAAATCGACCAATCTTTATTCAGCAACGCTCGAGTCACCTTGAAGGTGTTTACAAACCATGTCAATTAACAACAAAGTTTTAGTTTGTGCTTTGCTTTATAGAAATTTTAAGAGAGATAAAAAAGAAGATACTGTGTACATCCTGTACTTAGTGATAGATTATCTAGTGGAATATTTCATACGTTACATTCTAAGCTGAAAGAGCACCCAGACAAGTTTTCAAATATTATAGAATGAGTGAAGAAACGTTTAATGAAATAATTTCATTCGTGGGTCCTTTTATAAAACGCCAAGATACAAGATGGAGATGCGCCATATCAGTAGAAGAGAGACTAAGTGTTACTTTAAGGTAAGTAAAACACATTTATAATATAGTAATCAACGTTTTATTTTAATAATAATTACAGCCAGTAATTGAGTTAGTGCAGCTTAAATAAAATTTTAGATCAAGTCGAGTAGAGGAGTGTGCGAGAAGGTGTGAAATTCGATAGGTAGCTTGTGAAACTATCCGCAGAGTTTTGGGAGCTAGTAGATGGGCATTGTCGGATATATTCCGGTCTAGAAGCGTCAATATGAGGTGGGGTAGATCCAGTGTAATAATATCCAGGTTGTAGAAAGTGTTTGTGGAAGGCTGTAATAAAATGTTACGTGAAGGAAGTGTTACGGAAGATTGAGTATGTTGTCTATTGGCTTTATCCTTCGACATACTTGCAGTATTTCAATTTTGGCTTGAAATTTTTCGTCGTCTGTCATAGACTGTAACGTAGGAACTAAGAGAGAGCAAAATGTTTGTCTTCGTCTAAATCATCTTTTAGTATGTTCAACAAAGTTTCTTCGAACTTCGGACCAGAGTTATTTTTTTCCTTGTATTTTGTGTTATAGGTACATTTGAGCCCATAGTGTCAGAGGTTTCAGTCTCATCTTCGGCTTCAGCTGCAGTGGAATCTAGATTACCATCAGTGGGTCGTTCTGCTAATGAAGATTTTAGAAATAGCAACTTTTCAAAATATCGATATTTTCGACGTTTCTTTGCCGCTTGCCCGGATGTTGTTTTTGAGCCTTCAATTCTCTTGAAAAGCAGGTTCTCAAGTTAAGCCATTTCTGCTGGACCTCTGCACCTATAAATGTATACAATATTTATTTATCTATTTAACAGATAATAATTAGAAAAGTTGAAGCTTATTCCTATAATAAAGGGATTAAAGTAGATTAAAACTTCCTTGGTGTGTATACCCCTTTCCGTTACACCCTTTATATTTTTATGTAATACGTATATTTTTTACAGATATCTGGCAACTGGCAACAGCTTCAATACCCTCTCATTTACATATAGAATAGGAGCAACAACTGTAAGAAACATCGTAAGAGATACGTGTGATCAAATTTGGGCAACAATGCAACCAGTTTACATGCCTCAAAGGACAGAAGAAGATTGGGTTCAAATTGCAGATCAATTTTATGCTCGAACTAATTTCCCTAATGTCATTGGTGCCCTCGATGGCAAACATATTCGGTTAATTCAACCAGATAACTCTGGATCTTCATTTTTTAATTATAAAAAAATACCATTCTATGGTGTTAATGGCTTGGACTGATGCCGATTACAAATTTATTTATATTGATGTTGGTGCATATGGAGGTTCTTGCGATTCAAGTGTTTTCAAAAACTCAAATATGGGAAAAAAGATTAGAGGAAAATAGTTTGAATATTCGAATGGAAGAATATTGCCCCATGACGATAATGGGAAAAATATGCCGTTTTATCTTGTGGCTGATGATGCGTTTGGACTTTCCAATATATTTTACGTCCTTATGCTAAGAGGGCTTATCTTATGAAAAAAAAGTCTACAATTATAGACACACAAGAGCTCGCCGGATGGTAGAATGCACTTTTGGTATTTTAGCAACAAAGAAATACAGTCCACACAAGATCCATTAACATTAATCCATTTGGTCCTTCAAGCCGGATAGAATTGTGGTGGTATAGTTTGTATATTGACGGGACCATCAGTGGTGTCGACAAAAAAAGAAAAAGAACGAAAGCATTCTTCTTCCGTAATTTTGGTCATATGATCTAATTTTTTGTACTCCGACATAAATTTTGAGTACTCTTGGGTCAGTTTGGGGTTTTTGCGTAATCTTTTCTCTAGATATAAAAACGTATTTCTGCTAATCGTCTAGAGTCGCCTAATAGAGATAACTTAGAATTGACCGGGATGCTAACGGACAAATGTCCATTCCCATCAAAACAGACGTTTTTTTGAAATTGAATTTTACAAAATTCGAAAGCAATGAAAATTTTGAGGATGGTTCAGGATTATCCATGTTCCAGAATTTTGTTAACCACTAGAAGAGATTAAGATTTGATTCCTCGGTTTGATCAGTTGTATGACAACTAAATATGCTACTCTCGTAATTACGGCTAGTTTCTAAGTGAAGAAGTCGTCTAGGTAAATCGCCAGATACTACCCAACCTAACAAAGTATTTTGTAAAGTCGGCATACGTGCTCCTAAAGATATTTTTTGAGAAAGCAGTAATTTGTAAAACATAGAAGATCCGAGAAGCAGACTAATGTTCCCTGGCTCATTGTAAGAATTATCTGCGAGGTGCAAATTAGGAGGAATAGAAGGAATATTACTGTCAATTCTGACTGCGGGTAGTTTGTCCGTAATTGTGGGAATTATCAAGCAATAAATAGTTGCCTTGAAATTCTTTGACTTTGATTGGATTTGAACAGAAGTATATTTCGAACAACTCGAAATAGCACTGTTAACTCCCTTTAAAGTAATATTAACTGGTTTGTAAGGTGAGTTCAACATCTCTTGTAAGCTCTGAGATATAAAATTGTTTTGAGAACCTGTGTCTAATAGTCCTCTAACGGTAATACTTTTAGCTCCGCTGATAACATTAACTTGAACTGTGGACAGCAACACTTCAGAACCTTTAGAAAATCCACAAATAATATTGTTAGTAGCTTTCTCTAGGGTTGCGGAAAAACCAGAAGCTTCTGTTGGGTTATCAGAACTAGAAACAGTTGAGATTTTAAGACACAATAAATAATTATGTCGTAGTTGACAGTTGTTACAATTCAGAGAAAAAGTACATTTTGACTTATAGCTGTGTTGAAAACAAACCGTGCATAGTTTAAGAGACCTTACTTTGTAAAATCTTGCTTTTACCGACATACTTAAAATGATGGACAGTTATTTAAAAAATGTTCACCCTTGCATAATATGCAAGAACTGTTGGATTGCGCTAAACTGTGCACGATATTTTTTGATTCAGGTGAGAACCTTTTGTTAGAATCGTGTGATTTTCCTAAGGAGTGCTGAACTGTTTTAGAGGAAATTGTTGTTTTATCAATTATATTGCATCTATTTGACAGAAATTTAGAAATTTCTTCTACCGAGGGAATTTGTTTAGGAAACGCTTGGCAAACTCTTCACCGGTACGATTATCCACCTTTGAATTGATGACGTAAGCCAAAACGGCGTTTTGTATTTGACAGCATCGATGCCTTCATTATCTACAGCTCTAACGTGAGTGATAAAATTGTCATAAAAGGACCTCAATTGTGACTCTTTATTTAATTTAGGAGATTCAAACAATACGTCAAAATGGCTAAGGATCTTTTTTGTTATCATATTTTTTTAGAAGCTCTATTGCAATATCATAATTGATTTTGGTTGCCTTTAATTCGCTAATAACTTGTTTTGCTGCACCTTTTAACAATTTTTTTAAATATAGAAATTTTTTCAACACCACTTAACTTTGGGTTTAAACCAACCAAAGCTTCAAATACTTCAAAAAAGCTTTGAAACGCTTGCTGTGCTCCATCAAAACTGAGTAATGATATAATTGGAAGTTTAACGTCATTCAAACGAGAGTTAAACGAATTATTTAAATTTGTTGGGGTACTTTAATTAGATAAAATCAAAGTTTTGTTCTCTATCACAGTTTCTGCGGAAACTTTTAATGTGCGGTAAAATTACGCTTAAATTCATTGAGCGACGGAAGATCGCCCAATTCTAATTCTACTGTTCTGCATTCCATTATAAAATTAGAAGATTGTTCGAAAAGAAGATTAAACATACATAATTCTGATTAAACTTGTTTTCTAATGGACTCAGAAATTTGCGTCTCTTTAATGATTCTATAAATTCTCGAAAAAACTTGTATGACTCAATAATGAGTTGACCTTCTACAAGGTAAAGATTTACCATTATTCTTGTTTTTATACAGGGTGATTCATTACTATTTGGAAATAATTTACCACTAGAATCCCGACTTCAAATTATGAAGATTTAACCCAAAACACCTAGATAAAATGTAGATCATTACTAAGTTACAGGGTGTTTTGTTTAAAAATTTAAAACTATTTGTGCTCAGTACATTAAAACTAATTGAGTATCCATTTCATATTTGGCAGGAAAAGTAGACACTGTACACCCTTCTCAATTACGTTAGACAAACATATCTGTCTATTACCAGAAGCGTACGATAGGGGTAAGTGACCGGTTAATCGTCCCCAAATTTTACGTCACTGGCGGAATAGAAATTTTAGTAGAATTTTCGATTCTCCAATATTTTTAAGTAAATAATGTACTCTTTCCTTATAAAGATTAAGTCAATTTTTTCGAGATATTTTAAGTTAATCATGAAGCTGTATCATTTTTTAAATTTTGGTATGTAACTCGGTGATAACTAATATCGACGTTTTGAGCCAGTGGATTGCATTTAATACGCAAATTAAACTTTAATCTGTATTAACAATAAAGGTACTAAAATTTATTGACAAAAATAAAAAGATTTTCTAACTTTAAAATAATTTAAAGTGATTTTAAAATACAGTAGACTCTCGTTTATCCGGGTGCGGTTTAACCGGCTTTCCCTACGCCATTTATGCGCGCGACACGTGACGGAGTGTTTTACTGCTTTTCAGTAGGAGTTCACTGTTGAGAGCGTATCGTATGTGCGTGTGTTTGTGTACTTAAAATCTTAAAATGTCTACCAAACGTAAACGTGTTGTATTAACAATTGAACAAAAGTTAGAAATTATTGAAAAACTTGAAAACGGGTGTAGTGCTAAAGCATTAGCATGCGAATACAGAATCGGGGAACAAACCGTTCGTGATATCAAAAGTAGTAAGCATAAATTAATAAAATTTGCCAAAGATGCAGACACAAGTGGTATGAAAAACGAAAACTCTAAAATCCGCAACGTATGAGCAGTTAGATCGAGCTATGATTGAATGGTTTAACCAACAACGGGCAGCTGGTATTCCAATTTCTGGAGTGATTTGTGCAAACCAAGCAAAATTTTTCTTTGAGGCGTTGGGTATAGAAGGAGAATTTAATGCGTCATCTGGTTGGCTAACAAGATTCAAACAGCGCCATGGCATTCGCCAGCTTTCAGTGCAAGGAGAAAAATTGAGTAGTGATACAGTAGCATCTGAGAGCTTTATCACAGATTTTAACACCTTTATTAAACATGAACAATTATCCCTTCATCAAATTTATAATGCTGATGAAACTGGTGTTTACTGGAAGATGCTGCCTTCTAAAACACTTGCGTCTGAGCAAGAACGTAGTGCTCCAGGACATAAATCTTCAAAGGAACGACTGACAGTATTGTGCTGTGCAAACGCTGCAGGATCACACAAGCTCAAATTAGCAGTTATCGGCAAAGCAAAGAAACCAAGGTCGTTTAAACAAATTGAGTTGTCAAATTTACCTGTTGACTATTTTAATCAAAAAGGAGCTTGGATGGATAGAACCATATTTAAGGAATGGTTTCATAAGAAATTTGTACCATCAGTAAGAATCCACCTTCAATCTCAAGGACTTACAAAAGCTGTTTTACTGTTAGATAATGCACCGTCGCACCCTAGTGCGGAGACATTAAAATCGAGTGATGGACAAATTTTTGTGCGCTATTTGCCTCAAATGTGACAGCACTAATACAACCCATGGACCAAGGAGTAATTTCATCAATGAAGAGAGTTTACCGCGGTGCCTTGCTGGAAAAAATTGTAAAGGCTGATTTGGGTTTAAAAAGAATTTTGGAAGGAATTGACATTGCTTGATAGTATCAAAGACTTAGCGGCAGCATGGAATCGTACCAAGCAAGAAACTCTGCAAAGGTAGTGGGGAAAACTGTTAGTCAATTCAAGTCAATTTGACGACAATGATGATTCTGATGAAGAGTATAATATCCCACTTGCAGCTTTGTCAGTACGACTACGAGCACTTAACAGTTGTAAAAATGTTGACGCCAAAAATATAGAAGAATGGATACATGCTGATGACGCGTTGCCGAGTTACGAGATATTGTCTCAAGAAGACATTGTCAGAAAGTACAAAACGATAATTCAGAATCTTCTGACGCATCTTCCGATGATGAAGCATCCAAATCTTCAAGCGATGAATTGATTTCCAACCCTTCTATTAGCCATGGCCAAGCACTCACTTGTACCGAACAATTGCTTGAGTACTTACAGCAACAAAAGATACCAAACCAACCGAAAGATTAGTGCTGCGAAATTTAATGAGAGACATTAAACGAAGAGTTCAAGGGTGTCCAAAGCAGACATCCCTTGATAATTATACTATAGAGCTTAAAATGTATTCGTTTATTAATTTTGGTATGTAACTCGGTAATAACTAATATCGACGTTTTGAGCCAGTGGATTGCATTTAAACCCCTTACGCAAATTAAACTTTTAATCTGTATTAACAATAAAGGTACTAAAATTTCATTGACAATACAAAAGATTTTCTAACTTTAAAATAATTTAAAGTGATTTTAAAATATTATTAAAGCAAATAACCTGATTTCTATTTAAATTACAATTCGATAAGTCACATTTGATGGATGATTTTTCAATATTATTTGTTTCGTGTAGTTGGCTCTAAATTGAATTAATTCTTTTGTTCTAGTGACGTGCTTTCATTTTTTTTCAATTCAATGGTACAGCTTCATGTTTAACTTAAAATATCTCGAGAACTATTGACTTAATCGTTATGAGGAAGGGTACATTATTTACTTAATAAATATTGGAAGATCGAAAAATTGTACAAAAATATTTATTCCGCCAGTGGCGTAGAATTTGGGCATAATTAACCGATCACTTACCCCTGTCATACGTCTCTGATAGTAGACAGAAATGTTTGTTTAACGTAATTTAGAAGAGTGTAGGGTGTACAGTGTCTACACTCCCTGCCAAATATGAAATAAATACGTCAATTAATTTTAAAATACTAAGCACAAATCGTTTTTAAATTTTTAAACAAAACACCCTGTAACTTAGTAATGAGCGACCTTTTATCTAGGTGTTCTGGGTTCAATCTTCATAATTTGAGGTCGGGATTCTAGTGTTAAATCAATATTAATGAATTACCCTGTATATTTTTTTTTGTTTGTTTTTTTTTCTTGTTTTTTTTTTGTTATTTTTTTTTTTTTTTATTAATTTTTTATTTTTTTTTTTTTTTTTTTTTTTTTTTTTTTATTTCCCAGAATCTATAACGAGTGACAACGCCACAAATTTTAAAAACGCAAACTCAAAATTAGATTTATTATTTGGAGTTCTACATAACCTAGAATCTCGAGACAAAATTATTAATTACGTACATAACAAATCAGTTCAATGAAACTTCATTAACCTAAGATCGTCTCTTGAAGGGGGTATATGGGAAACTTCAATCAAATCGGTCAAATTACATTTGCGCCGTATATTAGAAAACGCAAGGTTAACGTTTGAAAAATTCTACACAACATTAACTATGATAGAAGCAATTTTCAACTCAAGACCATTGTCAACGCTCTCTTTCGATCCTGAAGACTTTTCCCCTCTTACTCCAGGCCACTTTTTAATTGGTCGAGCCTTAAGTTCCATACCTGAACCTAATATCCTCTCAATTCCAACAAATCGCTTATCAGTTTACCAACGAGCGCAACAAATGGCTCAACATTTTTTGCGTCGATGGAGTCGTGAGGTGGTACCTAAATACCTAAAAAGACAGAAATGGCTACAAAAATTACCAGATCTCCTCAATTTGGATTCAGTAGTCTTTATATAAGAAGAGGAACTGCCTCCTCTTCAGTGGCGTATCGGACGCGTTGTTGAACTTCATCGTAGTGCAGATAAAGTACTTAGCACGGTGTCATTAAAAATCGCAGATGGCAAAGTGGCCAATGCATCGTATTTGTGTGTTACCGAACAACTTACAATTCACATGAGATATTCATGAGTGTAGTTATTAGTTACGTATCTTATTTTTGTATCCTTAGTTAAATTAATTTTTTTAATTCAAGTTTACATTGTCTTTTAGCTAAACTTATTAACTGCAATTCAGTATAATATTGTATAATTGCTGAAACTAGTGTTTCAACGGTAGGGAGTGTTTCGAATTTGGGTTAAAAAAATATATTTAAACAAAAGATTATAAGTTCAGTTACTAAGAAACAAAAAAGATAAACAGTTGTCATTGTCAAATAAAAAAAAGTAAATGTTCCTTACTGATTGTAGTAAAAAGATTACCCTCCAGATCATACTAACCAGCAAAGAAATACAGTCGACACAAGATCCATTAACATTAATCCACCTTGTTAGACGTGGTAGCCACCGGTTGCCTGCAGTTTATCTAATGCGAAACCGTAGTGTGGTCTTTAATTGACAAGGAAGTTCTTAGTCAGCCACTCCAGCACCCTCAGGAGTTATCCAGGTATAACACACAGCGAAATAATAAGGTCAAGAAACGTGCAAAAAGAATTTCACGTAGCAATTACAATTAATACAAACAGAAAAAAGTCGTCTAGGTATTTTGTAACGTTCGAAGTGTAAACGCTCCTCCTGTGTACACACTCCTTAACCCAATTTCGCGGGCATTACTTTATATTGGTTTCCGGCGTTGATAACTTGAAACTGTCCACGATTGGTCCGCTGCATTTGAACGCTTCCGGAAAGCTTGTTCTGAATCAACCATTCACGACGGAGAAGATAAACTCTCATCTGAAAATTTCCTTGCTTGAAGGGGTAATCATGCCAATGGTAAGAGATTCTAAAACCCTTCAACGTTTTAAAAACTTTATTTTGTAGGTAAAATATATGATACCGCATAAAGTGGTTTTTAAAATTTGCTAAAAGGTTGTGCTCCACGTGAACTGTTCAATAAGCACGTCCTGCATTCTTTAGGCTAGGGGACGCTTTACATCAAGTATACGATTGCCCTCGGGGTTTATCTATCGCTAACATCCCTATGTTTATTCTAGAGAGGGTGGTTTATGTCTCCCTATTACGAATATATTCTCTTCCGGTGTTTCCTTCGTCAACTTGTACGGCTATTGCGGGTCTACTCATGGCTTTTGGAGGCGTTGTGCCGAAATAGCTACCCACGAATACTCCGTCAGATTCGCAGACCACGGTGGAGGCTCATTCCGAACCGTTAGTACTATTGAGAGCAAGAGTAATACTCCTACTGCTGCGTGGAAGGTCAGAGGTTTTAATATCTTTTTAATTGCGCGTGAACCTGCAGTCGACCTATCACTCCAGTAGAAGTCACCCCTTGACACCAACTATCAGGCGCGAACGTAGAAAATTTATTGCGGATTATTTGTCGCTCGAATGTGTAATTGCATAATATACCTGGAACGTTAACTAGTTATAGATAAGAGTACTTAATACCTACGTGGTGTATAAGTCGTGTAAGAATCTAAACCTCAATCTTAATTAAGCCGAATGCATTTAGTTCTATTGACTTTCCCGGTACGAGCTCGTTCCCCGACAGGCCAAAGTGAACAATCGTTTAAACTTCGCGGTGACTGAATTAGTCGTAAAACTTCCCTTACACGTCTTCCTTAAATTCATGTAATCTGTAACTTTACTCAGTACCATAAATCGACACATTCTAGGTTAAGTTCACCATAGGCGTACCTTCAGTACGCGAAATATCAATTGTATATACGAGACAGTGGCGTAGCAGTGGTAAATATTTTGGTAATTCTCTTTACTTTAACTTGTAATTCTATGTAGCTCTATCATTTTCGTGTTACCTGAATGTTTAATGCTGTACGTTACCCGTTTTAGCTCGTGTGTATTCGTAATAAATCTGTGTCTATTAAATGCTGTGAACTATCACAAATTCGTTTGTGTATTGGGGTGAAAAAATATTGTGTGAAGGTTTCTCTGACTTTATGTCGAATTATTTCGTGATTTGTTCCCCTTTTTCTGTATATTCTGCTGCGGACAGTTAGCTGCTGACCTTTGGTTCTGGGTCAGATTCTTCTCTCCAGCGTTACTCGAACCTGGCGCCCTACCTTTTTAATTTTTGCTATAGGTTCTAGGAATAGCGTTGACTTTCCTAACCCGCACCCTACTCTCCACTGAGGGGCATACTTTCCTAACAACTGACCGTAACAATCTTATTCGAGTTTTATTTTCAACCAATAAAAAATTAGCAATATGCGCGCCAAATACGACTTTTGTCGTAACATATTACTCGCGACACACGTTTTATATTGCTCTCGACACACGTCCCATATTCTTAAAATAAAACCGTAACATCCACAATCTGAAAGGATTTATAACCTAAACAGTATTCAAATTTAACGCTAAATATCTTGCTTCCCGAGACAAACCTGTCGGTTTGCCAAAGGAAAAAGTTGTTCCTCGTGCAAAAACCGCATAGAATGAGCCTACATACAAGGTCATTGGTGGAAAGTAAGTAAGGATAAACATTTACCCAGTAAATAATAACCACGTTCTTTAACCAATTTACAAATTTTGTTTCAAATAGTTTTGGGTAAAATTTATAATTTAGTGAATTCTTTTATACTGTTTTGTTGCCAGAAATGAGTTTTACTCATTTGAGCATAACTCGTCAAGAACTATACGACTTATTAAGGTGTTCTAGGCACGCTGATGTTAAAAAACAATTCAATTTCTTGAAAAAAGAAATTCAGCGACATATTAAATGCCCGAACAAAAGCCTTAAAATTATTAATCAAACTTTAATTAGGTTCAAATCTCAATTCACGATGGATGAAAGCTTGTAGGATAAAGGAAAGATTTCTTCAAAATAACGAAAACTGGTTAAATACGTCAATTTTATTTCTTCAACGTAAAATAAGATGTGGTAGCCCTGAAACTTCTTTTACATGTAGTGCTGAGCGAACTAAACGACAGAAAACTAACAAATTAAGAAAAACGACATTTCTTAATATTTCAACTTATGCCACTCAGATGAGTTTGAAAGGAAGGGTAAGACTAAAGCATTAAAAATAATGCATGAAATTACATCTAATCTAAACGGAACAACCAAATTAAGAAAAGCTTACAAAAAGTTTGTTGAATCAGAAACACAAATGCTGTCAAGGGAAGATTCATTATCAATGTTAATTAGTGCTAAATTATCTTGCCATCAGTACAAAATACATAGAAAAAAGGCTCCAGAGAAATTTCCTTCATATAAAATTGTACAAACGGCATAGAAAAATTGTTATCACTTTTCAGATCAGAGACACTGAAAGATGAAGAACTGGACAATATGACTTTAATTAGAAAATGGGGGTTTGACGGAAGTTCTGGCCATAGTGCTTATGAACAAGCTTTTAATGGCATAGATGCCAGTGATGCAGCCATGTTTATAACATTTATGGTTCCAATTCGTCTAGTTTACGGTTTGAAAATTATTTGGCAAAATCCTTGCCCTAGTTCTACAAGATATTGCCGGCCTTTGAAGTTTAAATTCATTAAAGTTCATACCAATGTGACAACAATTAACCACAAACAACTTACGATGAGTCATAAACTAATATTTTCGATAATTGATGGTAAGGTCTGCAATGCTTTGACAAACACAACATCGACACATAAATGTTATATATGTGGAGTCACATCAAAATCGTTCAACAATGTTGATAAAATGATAGAAACGTCAATAACAAACCAAAATTTGCAATTCGGTCTTACAATACTACATGGTTGGATTTTTTGAATGTTTGTTGCATTTATCTTACAAACTACCAATTACAAATGGCAGGCAAGAGGCAGCGATAAACAAACTATGGCTGAAAATAAAAGTAGAATTCAAAATGAATTCAAAGATTTCTTCAGTCTGATAGTGGATAAGCCAAAGCCAGGATTTGGCAGTACTAATGATGGCCACACGGCAAGAAGATTTTTTGAAAACATCAAAAGTTACGAAAATTGATGTTGAATTAATAAAAAAAATGCATATCATATTAATCGTTGTGGCTTCGGGACATGAGATTGATATTGAAAAATTTAGAAATTTTTGTCATAGTACTGCGCGATATTTTATAGAGAAATATTCATGGTACTCTATGCCACTCACTCTCCATAGATATTTTGTTCATGGCTCTGAAGTTATTTCATCTGTCTTGCTGCTTAATATGCCAATTAACAGAGGAATCACAGGAAGAGCGAAACCAGGAACACAACTCTAGGAAATGCAGTAGGGGGTAGTCAAATTAACATATTATAAATTTTTTTTTTACTTAGTTCTGATCCCATAATAATCAGTAAAAAGGCGTTACCTAAGAAAAAAGTACAACACTTACCTACGGAGGCATTAGAGTTGTTAAAATGTCCTTCTCTTGATAATGTTCGAATAGCAAGTGCGAATGAAAGCAAATGTAAAAACAAAACTGACAATGATGATAACAGTGAAGAAAACTATTAAAAATTTATTGATTTATATATTTTGTATTACTAATTTGTTTTTTTTTTAATTTAATAGCTATAAGCGGTAGTAAATTTCTTGGCAAGAAATGTTAATATTACATAGATTTTTATAAGTATCACTTTTATCATGTGTTTTATTTACCTCTAATCACTTCTGTTTTATTTTTTTTTAAATCATTGACTAATTTGAGCCGTATATGATTTGATGCCCACTTTAATGTTATCTTGACCTAGTCTACGCCGCGCCGTCTTAAACAAAGGTTGTCAATCCAATTGGCTAACATAGTTCTGGATACTGCAGTTCTAAAGATATCTATCGAATTTTGGCGTCTACTTTTTTTCCTGTATTTTGCCTACGATGATCAATCTTAGAAATTCGTATTTATTGCCTCTCATTATATGACTTATATTACACGTTATCCGTTGTTTTATTGTTAAAAGTCATTTTTTTTGGTTTTCCATACGCCTAAGTGTGTCTCTTTCATCGGGTCTATCTGGTCATTTGTAAGACTGACCAGATATTTGAAAGAAGACACCTGTTGCACTATGTTTTCATTGATTAATATAGTCTCATTTACAACTCTCTTTAAGAAAACAAGCACCATGGTTTTGTTAATGTTTATGTTCAATCCAAACTGTTTAATATGTTGGACAATGCGGTCAGTCGTATTTGACAAGTCATCCGTGCTATCCGCCATAATCACAGTGTCGTTCACGTATTTGGTGTTATTAATTTTGATACCATTTATTGTGATTCCGCAATTCATTGTGTATAGCGGTTCTTTAAAAATTGCTTCCGAAGAGGAGTGGGGAGAGTATGCAGCTTTGTCTTACTCCCCTTTTTGTTATCACAGCATCTGATGTTGCTTCTTTGACTCTTACTTCGGCAATTTAATGCCAGTATAAGTTGGGGATGATCTTTATCAAACTTCAATAAAATAAAATCAATTTCGTTTCGTACCATTCTATCATTTTTATCTATTGGTTGTGGAGCTAATAGAATGTGTTGGTGACCAGGAATTTATTTTAGGTACAAAATTGCACTAACCTGTCCTTCCTAGGGTTTCTTATAACAAGTCCATATTTGCCGACGACTTCTCCTTCTTCACCTATAATCAGAGTTATTTCTCTTTTTTTTGTAAGGGATAGGACTTCTTCTATGTTGTTGCAGCATTCTTCTATTTCGGCATCTAGTTTGTCACTTGTCGGAGCGTAGATTTGTATTATGTTTAAGAAACGGTAAGATGTTTGTAGCATAACACGATGGCACATGTATAAGCTTTGCACGTTCCACGTAGCAATGCGTAACGTTAAAGACTCTGATTTTGTTGTTTGTTGATTAAATCTATTTGTTCTTATTGATTGTTAACGGGGGGATTCTTAGCCCTTTCTACTCATTTAAGAGGTGCTTCGAACTGAGGGCCGTTTTTCTGTTTTCGTCAGCCATTAGGATATAGTTGGAAATAAAATAGTACAGTAAGAGCTCCTGCTTCTTTTCTGTACAGCATTGTGAGAACCTTTCATCTGTTACAGCTCCGCTTCCCAGTGTTCAGTACTTTACTAGTCTAAATTCCTTCTTCTTATACTGCAGTTTAATCTAAATAAATCTGTGACTTTTGATAAGTTTGTTTTTGTATCATTTCTAAAAACTGTATTGTCACTTCACCTGGATCTGCCGTACCAAATTTCTTCTTTTCCGCGTATTCACCGTTGTGGGTTTGGTCGGTAACTCTGGACAGGGGAGTGCAATATACCCTGCGACATTGAGTGGTTGACTGAACACCCCTCGACGTGGGCGTGCCTGTCAAAATTTACCTAAATTAAGTTAGAGAAGGAGACTCTAGTTTCCCTTCGGTCAGGTTAATGCTTATAGATGATACTATAAGCAAAAGCTGGAGATTCTGACATAAAATTTACTGATATAGTGACCTAGTTGCCCGGTTCTACGCATGATGTTACAATTTTTAATAATTTACATAGATGATTCTCATTTGAAAATGGACAACACCCCAATGTTTTGTAGTAGTTGATATTCCATTAGGTGTGTTAGCCAATGGTTGTCGCATGGGACGGATTAATTTTTCAAGAATACATTCTATTACTTGATTATGATTATATACCAAAGACAATAATACATTAATACTTTTCATCTATTGTATAATTTGCAGAGCGCTTGCGTTTCTTATTATTCTTTAATTACAGTTCTTCTTTACCATCCACGCTGCTAGACATTGATGAAACCTCTTTCCATAAAATATGCAAATAAAAAAAGTATCAAAAGTTTACTCATGATAGTTTATAATGCAGGATTAGTAATAAGTGTGTCTATAGTATATAAAGCCAAAGTTACTGACATCCGCGTCTGCATTGCATAAAATTTTTCTTCAGTTCTTCTTCTAATATGACCCCCGTTTTTAATGTCGCCGTTTGAATTCAAATTTCTTACAAAATTTACATCCTCAAACTTACCTTTACAGTATGTGTGACACATAATTAAATATTGAATATCTGTTGATACGTCACCGTCTAATGTTTTGCTGTATTGGTTTGGTTCTGACCAAAAACCAATAGAGGACTTTATTTTTATCAAATTAAAACCAACACATTGATATACTTCAAACTATCGTACAAATGTTTAGCCTAAGAACAAGAATAACATATAGTTTTTGTTAAATTGAATGTTTTCCAATGTTTTGGATTTATTAAACTTGTGCGTCATCGTATTCTAATCTGAAAAGTTTTTTAAAATTTAGTTAATTTGTATTTAGCGAGCAAAATATTGGAAAGCATTCAGTAATGCTAGGATATTTAAATATTCAAAAATTTTGACCAAGATGTGTGATGGTACTTTAGCAGTTTTACCGCCATGTTCTACTGAAAATTTAGAAGATAGTTACCAGTATGTTATTGTGGGTGATAAAGCCTTTCCTTTGATGGAAAACTTGCTTAGACCCTATGGCGGCACACACTTAACTGACAATAAGAATACATTTAATACTAGATTATCAAGTGCGTTAAAGTACACTGCCGGACAAAAATTTATGGACACCTAAAATTTACCTTTACTAAATTTTTTATTTTAAATTTACTAAGATAGAATGCTGATGTTTATTAAAATTTAAACAAGTAAACAATTAAACAAAAAACACTTAAACAGAAATAGAACTGTAGCTGTTATTGTGGTACAGCTGTACCTGTATAAACAGAGCTGTAACTATATAAATAGACCTGTACATGTCTAACAGATTTGTACCTGTATAAATATACCTGTAAATACAAGTATATAAACAAACCTGTACCTGTATAAGTAGACCTGTACCCGTACAGGGTCCGGCACATCGAGCGTGCATTAAAAGTATATAGAGAACTAATTCGATTAATTTTGTTTTCGACACTGAAATGGCTCGATTTAAATTTAAATTTTACCCGGTAGTTTCTTTTGTTTTATGTATTATACTTTTGCACCATTCTGTATATGTCATTAGTTTGTACTTTGCGCGCACGGTTTAGAGAGAAGCACTAGAATGGGAAGGGATGGTTAGGGATTGATCGCGAGACGCGGCATCTTGTTTTCGTTTTTAGTGACGCTAACAACGTTTTTTTTGTGACGAATTCTAGGTCTGTATTAAATCATTATTAAACAAAGATATTAAATTGTAGGGTGATCTCTTAGTAATATAAGATTAGTAATAAGTTTTTTTCTTTGCTTCTTGTTTTTGTGTAGTAAATGATGTACAGATTATAATGCATGTACGAGGGTTGCCTTTTAGTGTGGGGAATAAAGAAAAGTGTAAGAGGTATAATAACGCATTTTTTAAATTGTTTTTCAAAGTACTCTCCGCGATAGTCAATGGACTTTTTCATTCGATGGAATCAGTCGTTATAGCATTTATTCCATTCCAAAGTAGGTGTAGTCAAAATTGCTGTTTTGTAGGCATCCACCGCTTCTTCAGACGTCTAGAACCGGTTTTCTCGTAGCATATTATTGATTCTTGGGAATGTAAAAAAATTATTGGGGCTTAGGTCCGGGCTGTATGGAGGATGATCAAGAACTTCCACGACTTTGTGGTTCGTGCGGTGTGCGAGCTTGCATTGTCTTGATGGAGCATAATGCGTCGATTTAGGTTATCTTTCCGAAGCTCGGTGATCACTTCAGGCAAGCAAATGGTCGAATACCATTGAGCATTAATTGTCCTTGGATTTTCAAGATCAATCGTTGGTACATGCCCCGACTTGGCAACAAACGATGCAACCATTTTCTTGGCAACGCTGCGAAAGCGAACAACTTTTGTCGGTTTTAGTTCACTTTGGAAGACCCATACTGCAGATTGGCGTTTCGATTTAGGTTCATAGCTTTAGATCCATGATTCATCACCACTTACGATATCGTAAACCTGTTTTGATGCTACTGAGTTGAATCGTTGTAGAATTTTTTGACACCAAATGACTCGAGCTGCTTTCTGTTCTTCTGTGAGGAGATGCGGTATCCACCGGGAAACCAATTTTTTCACACCTACTTCTTCGTGTAAGATCTTTTGAACTAAGGTCCTTGAGATGTCCAATGATGCCTAAATCTCACGTTATGTTACATGACGATCTTTCAGAACCATGTTGTGAACATCATCCACGTTTTCTTAAGTGACGGCGGTTTTTGGTCCCCCTTCACGCGGTTCGTCACTGAGGTTAGAGCGTCCTCGTTGAAACTCTGGATACCAGCGATAAATGGTTGTCTTTGATAGTTCTTCTTCGCCAAAAACAGCAACAAGTAAAAAATAATTGTGCGGTATTGATTCGGACTTTCATCTCGTACAGCGACTTGGGAACTTTAACACGCCACGGTTTAAAAACTATCAGGCCGATCTAAATGATATTTTAACATTGACATTGACAAATACCAACAGTTGTTTATAAACAGTTTTTCTGGTTGCTAGATGATAAGAAACGTTCTATTCCCGACACTTAAAAGGCAACCCTCGTATGCATAGTTTGAGCACGTGTTTAGGATAACTGTTTTTTGTCTTTGTGTGAGTTCATTCCAAATTAAACTTTATTTAATATTCTAATAAATTTATTAATTCCCACATTTACGTTTTATTTAATTTGCTTGGCTACTACAAAGTTACAACATGATCATCGGATAAGCTAGCGGGAAGTGTTATGTTCTAAATTGAATGTCGTAGGAGCCTTTCACTTGCGACCGGCCAAGCGCGCTTTGTATTCTGGCGGGCTATTTAAATCTTGGTTTTGCAAGTACCTGGGTTACATTACAACATCACTGAACTCAGACTAAATATTTTCGTTTATACAGCACTTACGGTTGTACCGGAAGTAGCTGTCAACTTTCTTATTTCAAATAGAACATGCTAATTTTTATTTTATTTTCAGATTATACGTAATATTTAAGGTGTAGTTTAATTACTATACCATACTCAAAAATGACTGGTTTTTTAGTTATAGCGATTTAAAAAACAAAAATTCAAATCATGCTGAATTGTTATAGTTCATATCTTAAGATGATATTAATATTTTAGTTCCTAATTTGTTGTGGCAATTGTCAATATGTTACAGTAACTTACATATGAATGGAAACTCGAATTGCATGTACAGAGTGATAAAAATTGTCCTGCCAATATGAACAACTTTTGAACTCAAAAACTTGTTTAATTCAAATGGGACATAATTAGTATGTATTGAAAGAGGACAACAAAAGACATCGATGGAGAGTATTATCAAAGCTGCGTGAGTTTTGCATAATTTTGTTAGAACAAGGAATGTTAAGCGTGAAGATGAAGTATTCGTTGACGACAATATATCACAAGTAACGTGTAAAACAAGGTGCAAAACCCAACACCTTATGCAAGGGATCAAGGAAATAAGAGGGCACAATCTGTTTCCGACAAATTAGCTTCCTATTATGCGGCAGTACATGAAAAATGACAATTTATCTACGATTATGTAATAAATAAAAATAACTTTGATTTGCCTGTTTTTGTTCGCCTATTAATATATTATCATTTGCAAATTCACTGTGTCCAAGAAAAGGAGGGTCACTATGGGACTTAGTGTTAAATGATATAGCTAGTTGTTTAGTAAGTACTTTACTTTAAATGCTATACACAGGTACATAATAGGAATATTCTTTATTAAACTCGAAAAAAAAAAAAACTTAAATAGTAATAACCCGCAAAGTGTGATACACCGATAAATTTGGAATGAAAAGGGTTTACAGAATATGATGTCAAAAAATACCGTATTTAAGAAAATAAAGTTGATGATGGTTCTACAAAAACAAAACGTCGGATTCAAGAATTGGTAACAATGCGCTAAACAAAATAAAAAATAGCTGTAAAGAAGTGTCATCCGAATTGATCTCAAATCAAAAAAATAAAAAATTTTTAAAATACCTCAAAAACGTATAAAAATGTCTGACCACCATTTTTTTTCCCTTTGAGGACGCAACTTTTGTTCTATTTAATGAAAGCTGCATCAGCTGCCGTTTCAGAGATACTCATAGTGGCCTTCCTTATTTGGACACAGTGTATATTGGTGATTTCCTCCCAGGACTCCTTCTTCTTTAACCAAACGCTGTACGTAAATATTTTCCTATTTCATAATTTTGGTAAACGGTTATCATTTTTTTTATTTTAACAGATACCTATAAATTGTAATTTATCAATTTAAGTGTATTATTTCTATTTCAAAGGAATTAACTAAAGTTTGATCACAAACAATAGTTTAAATCTTTAGTTTAATTTATTCTTCTTTATAGGGTTAACTTTTCCAACAATCTTAATAAAATGTTTGTAAATTGGCTTAAGTTTGTGAATAAAACAATAAGACGGGATACCTATAGTGTACACTGATATAATAAGACTACTACTTATCTTAGAGTAGTTCTAGGTAATTCGATCAATTTTCTAGGAGTCCTATTGTACCTCCCATGTATGTCCAACTTTAGCTTTCTCTGACGTCGACTTTTTTCTACAACCGCTTGTAGGCAATCCAGGCCGCTTCATGTTTAATTGGTTTACGAGATCCTAATCTTTATTTTATATTAAATTTGTTTTTCCAAAAGCAACTGGAAGACCTTTCTCTTTTAATAACGATTTTGGAAACCTCCAATTTTACAAGCACAAATGGTATTTATTTTAACCATTATTTAAAAAATTCTGATAACGTTAAACTCGCAACGAAAACCACTGTCTCCCGGTCATAAGAAAAATGTCCGGAGTTTGGTTAAAAGTATTGAACATCAAATTATGTTGAAAGATTTAGCAAAATGTGATCAATTTATGGTGAGGTTAAAATAGAAACTGCAAACCAGTAACGTCTACAAATTTGAAACGGCTAAATATCCGCTTACGAAATCTTGCGGTCACCAAAAAAAAAAGGAATCACAACATTTTTTTTTATGGAATTGTCGAGACTCTTTCAGTTTCTCAAGACCGAGTAGGTCAAAATATTAATAGTAAAATAATAAATTTTAGATCGACAAAATTAAAATAAAAATTTTGGACTCTGTGTGAAACTAGTTTCAATCTTATAATGATTTCAGAATTGAGACAATTTTGTTAGTAGTTCCAAACGGATTGCTCTTAATCCAAAAAGTTTTGCAATTTTTGGGACTTGAGCAAAATGATTCATTTTTATTATTATTTTGTAAGAAACAAAATTTAATTGTTGACCATTTATTAAAAATAATTAAAAAAACATTTGAAAGTTGTAAAGACTGATGCAACTTTAACTTATATTACATACAGTTCTTATTTTTAGCATAATAATTGGCAAGCACATTAAAAACGAGAACGTTGTGTATCTGCCTATTTTGCATATTGGTACAATAATTATTAGCCAGGTTAAAATTTTACGTACGATGCATAATTCTTCAATTTTAGATAATCCAATTTTTAGTTTAGTAATCAATATATAACATTAATTGGTCAAAAATAATTAGTTACATTATTTGCATAACATAATAAGTTGTAAATTTACTGTTTATACAGAAATTTATCATTGATTAAGTTAGAAATAGAAAGGAACCGTGATCTACTTTAAGGGTTCAGTGGGGTGAATGTTTTACTATATAAACTCAAACAAATGTTGATTGAACACACGCAAAATTTATCAGCGAGTACCTCAAAAAATCAACAAGATGTTCAAATTAGTAAGTTGTTATAAATGGAATTTTGATTACTTAATATTAAAAATACTGTGTTCTTTTAGGTAGCCTTATTTGCCCTTATCGCTGTCGCCAGCGCTGGCCTTATCAACAACGGATACTCTGGTCACGGGGGTATTGGACTTATTAGTGGAGGACATGGTGGTCTTGGACTTATCAGCAGTGGACATGGTGGTCTTGGTTTAATCAACAACGGATATGGTGGTCACGGACAAGTTCTTTCTTATGGCGGTTCAGGACACTCTCATGCTACATCGTACGCAAACTCCAACTTATTGGCCATCCACCCAGTTCCCGTAGTAATTTCTCGCGGACACTCTGGCCATGGTGGATATTAATCTACAAACAACGGTTATTGTAAATTTAAATTAAACAAAATTATTTAAATAAATTATTATAGAATGTCCTAAACCCTGTTTTTTATTTATACAACGTCTAGAATTCTTTGGATTTGGTGAAATTTAAGTGCTAGAAAAATTAGCTGGGAGATCATTAGGGATAGAACCAAAGATATAAGAAACACCAGGTAAAATAAGCAATTGTTCAAATATGCATTGAAAATAAAGGAACAATATTTTTAAATATTTAAAGATAAACACGACAATTTTATTTGCTAGGAGAACACTTTTACCACAAAATGGAATATCAAGGCAAATGATACCTCACTTCAAAGCTCTTTCTGCTCTAAACAGCAATTTGTTTTTCAGATTACTCTATTTCAATCTGTTAATGCTATGTCTGTAAAATAAAGTCTAGGTATTCAGTTTGTCTTTACAAAAAAAAATGGAAAAATGTACAAGAATTATAAGCATTAAAATTTAATGAGGCAAGAGGTTTCTGAACAAATGGTCAAATTGATTCTGTTTTAGAAGATTTTAATACAATAGTATAGTAAAATAATAAAATTGATGGTATCCTTTACCAATATAATTATTTAAAATGTCCAGAAGTGGACCACGTCAGGACCCTTACTGATTAAAGTAAATGATCGAAACAAAACATAACTCTCAGGTGTTGTTAGGGCAATGTTTTGCTACCGTAGTGGAAGCTTTATCAGACTAGATTATTTTTCTATTTTAACGACATCATCTAGTCCTGATCTGGTGTGATGAAGCTTCTACTACGATAGCGAAACGTTGCCCTAACAGGACCTAAAAGTTTTGTTTTGTTTTGATCCTTTCCTTCCGTCCAGACATGCTCCACTATCTGGACATTTGAAATAAGTATAATTGAAACTCAAGTGTCACAATTAGACTCATTGATATTAGATTTTTTGCGGCACTGATATAGAAATGTCTGAGTGCTGCAAAATTAGTTGTGACATATGTATGTTTTCCATAGTATTTAGCTGGTATGTACTCTAAATTTGTTTAATAAATAAGCATAATAACATTTGAAGCGGTACTTGCAATATTTAGGTTAGGTGAACCGTGAGCTCACCCGCTTTGAGCAATGTGCTACAAAGAACCAAAGCGTTAATGCGTTTCATTCCCGAACTATGTTTTGCATTAATAGAGTATCAGAAAGTAAGTATGGACGACCCGTTAATTATAGTGTGTTGAGATAAATAATATATGCAAAAGTATTGATCATAAATAGGTACAACATTGTTTGGATGCAAAACTAAACCTGGAGCAGTAGAAAAAATATATAATAATCTAGATTTTCAACAAATTCGTCTTACTAAACTTTGAAAATATCTGGAAATATTAATGTTTAACAATCACAGATCAACTTATCCTGTGCCATAAGTTAAATACAGTGTGAGTGAGTGAAATACATATTTTTTGATGTTTGTCGAGTTTCAATAGTCTTTTGATTTCGTGATATTTGAAACTCAAACAATTGAAGGCTCTGATGCTACTATGGTATGGTAAAAGTAACGTTTTCGGGGGTAAAGGTTATTCTTTTTTTATTTATTGTTTAGCTTTTGTTTATCATAGTTGGATGATGTTCTCTGAAAAAAACGTCAAGTAATTGACTATGGTTGTTAGTGCACAAGTTTTTGTTTGCTACTCTAACCACAATTAACCGACATGAATTTTATGTATGGTCGTGCTAATGGGATTACCACCAAAGCGCGACGTCTTTATAATGAAGCTTATCCAAATCTCCAGATTTCTTCACATTGTATATTTGGAAAAATTGCGACTTATTGAGCAAAATGTACCATTCATCCGGAAGACCAAGATTGGTATCAACTCTTAGAGCAGAAGAAGAAATTCTAGCAAGGATAAAACATAATCCGGGGACGAATGTGCGGAGAATTTTACGCGAGGTAAAAATTAGTGCTTTTCTTGTTTGTAAAATCCTCCACGGGCAGCTGTTTCATCTGTACCATGTTAAACAAGTACACGCTTTAAATCTACTTGAGCCTGTTTAGTTTTTTAAAAGTGGTTTATCCTAGTGATACTAAAGACTTACGTTTTCAGATTAAAATAATATGCCGGATTCATACGAAACAGAGTTGTTAATTTTCACAAAATGCATCTTTGGGCAGACGAAAATCCTTATGCTCTAATGTAATCTGGAAATCAGATATGTTTTTTATTGAACATTTATGTCCTGTTGTTTTGGAACAGGCGTTGCTTACCTAAACTTTTTGCGGAACACAGTGTTGGACCTCGTCAATGCCATTCCTTTGGACGAAAGGCAACAAATGTTGTTTCAGCATAATGATAATCTAGCTCATTTTCCGATTACCTTTATAGAGCATTTAACCCACATTTTTTTACGTAGATGGAAAAAAAGAGGCGGACTTGTATTATGGCCTGCAAGATCGCCTGATTTAAACCCTTCCAAATTTTTTTTGGGATATTTGATAACTTTAATCCGTGGTACTTTTGAAAATAACCCCAAAGATCTAGAGCTACAAATTATTAAGCAGTGAAGAAGTTTTAGAAAGAGTTTTATTACCCTTCAGATATCGTGGCTGCTCGGAAATGGAAAGAGGGCACTTTAAACATCTTTCTTAATTTTAATTGTGTTTTTAGTACAAACTTATTTTGTTTGTTGTGAATAATAATAAATTAAAAATAATTGCAAATTTCAAAAAGGAATAATTTTCCATTTTTCCAAAATTGTTAGTTTTCGAAACAATGTTGATTAAAACTTTTTTTATTTATTTTGGTTCATACTATTACACCTTTAAGTATTTTACACCTTGTATATTTTTTGCCTTATTTGAACACGGCCACTTCGACACTTATCAAACCAAACGGCCACTTTAAAAAGACGTGTTTTTAATTTTTAAAAATTTACAAAAATATTCATAAAATTATTTTCGCTAACTTTTATTTAAACTATTTTATCCTTAAACATATCAATTGCAGTATGGAGAAACGTTTAATAAACTTGTTTGTCAGCAACTTATTTATTAATCACGAGTTAACTGCACGCTATTAATTAACCAGTAAACTAAAAATTCATGGCAACTATTCTATTATATTTGTAGCGTATATTACCCGCAAGGTCCTATTCTCAAACTGTTGCAAGTATTATGTCTATAGAAGTGACCTCTACTTTTATTTAACCTACTAATATACTATTCTATGTTTATATATTCTGTAAAATTAAACGTTAAAATGTACGTCAATTTTCGTTAGAGTTCTTTCGTGTTTGTTTTAGGGGTTTTTTGATGCAAATATAAAATATGGAAGGTGATCAGTACCTTAGAGTACTTTATCGTCAACAAAAAAAACAGGTTGTTCCTGAGAATCACCACTTTGGTTTCCGGACCTGGTCATCAAGACCCTCCCGGATAATTAGGAAAAAATGTACAACACAATTTTACAAAACACAATCACATACTAATATAGGGCACACAACAAATATTCTGCAAATTGGTGTTGACGGGTTGAGTAAGGACCAATCAGATTTTTTGTCTAATATTTGTTTCAGGAATAAGGTCAATATTTTACTTTTACAGAAAACACACTGTGGAGATGAGATTGTTTTGCTATTTCTTTAAGTTACTTTTTTTTCTGTCATTGTAGTGACTGGTGCTTGGTCCGGTCTATTGTGTGTCGTCATGCAATGGCTGTGCTGTTATATTTTGTGTTCTTGTTTACCTTCTATAATGTTTACACACTTAGTTAATATTATTGCATATAAATGCTGGGGTGGGTAAGGGTTAGCATTTTAGGTTTTGGTGGTTTTCCTAAACCTTGAAGCAAATGCTTTGCTAAGACGAACCAATCTACAATTGCACACGGTTTGGTCACCACACTGTACAGGTTTATACTGATCTTCTGGGGCACCATACATAACACTTACATCACAATACAATATTAAAACGTACCATACGATTAAATGAATAAGTAAATAAACATACTATTTATAAAATTCGAGTTAAAACAAAAACGTCTTTTGGATTTGGACTGCGTAAAAATGTAACCTTAGTTGCCAACGGTTTGCCATTTTGTTTCAAGTGTCTTGCCCTGATGAAAATCCTTACGATAGGCGACGAAACGTTAACAATTAAGATTACTATTTTCACTCGATTCAATTTAGAAAAACGTTTTGTTTTAACAATGACTCCGGCAATAAAAGCCTAAATTTTTGTACAAATTTTGACTTTAAATTAAATTGTAAAACTTCAGTTTAAAAATATTTCTAACCATTCCTAAATAAATAAAGAATTTATTCCACCATTTCTTTATTTAAGCATGGGGTTACAAATATTTTAGGCCTGTGTTGTGTTGTAAGATATACAGTGTGTCCCCAAATTGAGTAGGATTGTATATATATATATATATATATATATATATATACATATATATATATATATATATATATATATATATATATATATATATATATATATTAGCAACTTTGGTAAAGTACGCAAGTGGTTGTACAATAGCAAACAAACACTGAAAATCACCCGACAGCTGTTTCGTCCTTTTTGGGACTCATCGGGAGTAAAAAAAAAAGGAAAAGAGGAAAAAAAAAAAAAAGGAAAAAAAAAAAAAGAAAGAGAGAACTCGAGTGAAAGTTCACTATTGTACAAACGCGCGCTGTCGACTATATGCCCTACTGGAGGGATCACAATATTTAAATGATAAGCTTTTCGACATCTAGTGTCGACTCGTGAAAGCGTTTACGTACGAAAATGTTAGCAACTTTGCCGACAGGTATGTAAAGCAGTTACATAGTCGACTCTTCAATAATTATAGCCAACCTAACAGTTGGCAAGTATAAAAATTTCGAATCGCCTGCAGTAAAGTACGCAAGTGGTTGTACAATAGCAAACAAACACTGAGAATCACCCGACAGCTGTTTCGTCCTTTTGGGACTCATCGGGAGTGAGAGAACTCGAGTGTAAGTTCACTATTGTACAATCGCGCGCTGTCGACTATATGCCCTACTGGAGGGATCACAATATTTAAATGATAAGCTTTTCGACATCTAGTGTCGACTCGTGAAAGCGTTTACGTACGAAAATGTTAGCAACTTTGCCGACAGGTATGTAAAGCATTATATATATATATATATATATATATATATATATATAATGCTTTATTCTTTCACGTGTAAACATGTTTGTAATAAAATCTTTGGGGTTTAAACACGTGTAATAAATATTAAAAATTACAACGTTTTGCCACGCTAACACGCAGCTTTTTCAAGTAATTAATAAATAACAATCTTAGTTTCTATGCGATTTTGACCTTGAACGTGTCGCTGGACCAGAGTAACCAATAGCATTACGTATCGGTATCATGGTAATGTTGTTTTGCATATTTTGTTGTTCTATTTGTTGGATATTTGGGGATCTTCTATCCTGAGGTAAAGTTAATAACGGTTTCCAAGTGTTAGGTAAACCTTTTCCATCATCTCGTTTATTAATGCAACTAGGACGTCTTTCTATCTCGATTTGTTCTCTAATGAGGCGGTTACATAAATATTTTTCTCTTCCTAGCATTCTTGTATTTTCAAAATCGATTTTATGTCCTGTTTGGTGATGATGTTCAGCTAGAGAATAAGTTAAACATCCTTTTCGGACTGCTAGTTTGTGTTCTTCTCTTCTCGCAGAAATACGTCGATTGGTTTGTCCAACGTAAGAGATGTTACATCCTCCGCAAGGAATTTCGTAAATGCCTTGATCTTCTAAAGGAATAATATCTTTAGGGGAACGGAGGAAAGACTTAACTTTATTAACAGGTACAGAAACTACTCGTATGTTGTGTTTCTTTAGAATGTTACTTATCTTCTCTGTAGTACCTTTGAAGTACGGGATTGATACAGTAAACGTACTCTTATCGTTAACTTCGTTGTCACTTCTTTGTTTCATCCTTTTTGCTTTCATAACATGATGACGTGAAAAACCATTTTGTTTAAAAGCTTGATTCAGAAGATTCATTTCTTCGTGTATATGCTCGCTGTCTGTTAGTCTAGCAGATCTAATTAATAAGGTTTTTAAAACAGAATTTAAATGTTGTGGATGATGATGTGAATTAGCATGTAGGTATCTATTGGTATGAGTTTGTTTTCTATACACTGTATGTCCTAAACTTCCGTCTGGTTTCCTAATTAGTAACACGTCAAGAAAAGGTAGTTTTCCGTTAACTTCTACTTCGGTAGTAAATTTAATTTGTGGATAAATATTATTTAAATAATTAAAAAAAAGCTAGTAATGCTTCATTCATTCTAAAACAAAAAGGATCTTACATCGAACCGGGTTAGCGTTAGTACGAAATATGATTTCAGATGTCAGAAGAAATCTATCTAACGTAAGTACAGAATTACTATCAATTCATTTAGATCTTTCTAACACTATTCTTCCTGTAATATGGAGAAGCATAGATAAATTGGCTGAATTACGATCACAAAAAATTAAAGAACTAAAAACTACCCGCCACTTGAAGAAATTTGATTGTCTCAGTCAAAAAGTTCAAAATTGGAATAACAGGAATGACACTGATGTTCGTAATGTAGTTCACAATATTTCAAGCAAAGAATTAGACGAACATTCTGTGAGTATTCTTAGTAAAGGTTTCAATTTTGCTGTTGTTCCTTCTCGTATTCCAGTAGAAGAGATCATAACAAAGGTTGAAGCAGCAGTCAAAGATTTTGAGAACGTTGAAGCAGAAACGGTACGACAAGAAGTTTCTCATGTTCTGAAGAAATCTAAGCTTCCGAAACGCAACGTCACTTACAAGGAATTGAAAGCGTTAAAGGAACTAAAAGGAGATAATTCTATTGTTGTGCTACCTGCTGACAAAGGAAATGCAACTGTAATAATGGATACCGAAGATTATAAATCAAAAATCGAAACATTGTTACAAGATCCTATTTACAAAATTATAAACTCTGATCCTACAACGTATCTCGAAAAAACTACTAAAGCTGTAATTAAGGAATGTATACTCGATAAGGAAATTCAAAAGAAATTAATACCAAGAGAAAAGTCTTCTAAATGTCCAAAATTTTATGGATTACCTAAAATTCATAAAAATGGAGTACCACTTAGACCTATTGTTAGTAGTATAGATTCACCAACACAAAAGTTAGCTGGATATGTTGCTAAAATATTACAACCTTTTGTTGAATCCTCAAGTTCTTATATTAAAAATTCAACACATTTTATAGATATTATTAGAGGTCGTAAATTAAAACCTACAGATATCATGGTCAGCTTTGACGTTGAGTCCTTGTTTACTAAAGTTCCAATAGAAGAGACTCTTAATATTCTAGCAAACAAACATATGTTAACACCTGATGTTGTTCGTTTAACTAAACATTGTTTAACCAACACATACTTCTTATACGACTCTAAGAAATATAAACAAACTAAAGGAGCACCAATGGGATCACCTATCTCACCTGCAATTGCTAATTTATTTATGGATAACTTTGAAACAAATGCAATTCAAGAATCTTCCAACAAACCAGAACTTTGGTTACGATATGTTGATGATATCTTCTCCATATGGCCACATGGTAATGAAGCATTACTAGCTTTTTAAATTATTTAAATAATATTCATCCACAAATTAAATTTACTACCGAAGTAGAAGTTAACGGAAAACTACCTTTTCTTGACGTGTTACTAATTAGGAAACCAGACGGAAGTTTAGGACATACAGTGTATAGAAAACAAACTCATACCAATAGATACCTACATGCTAATTCACATCATCATCCACAACATTTAAATTCTGTTTTAAAAACCTTATTAATTAGATCTGCTAGACTAACAGACAGCGAGCATATACACGAAGAAATGAATCTTCTGAATCAAGCTTTTAAACAAAATGGTTT